>CM028378.1:163466643-163517375 GCA_013146195.2 Codonopsis lanceolata
CATCTACCAAGTTCATACTTTTCTTACCTAGGCTTTCTTACCCTCAATGGGACCCATAAGGTCGAGTATGAATCATCTCCAAACATCTAGAAGTGGAGCATTGTGTGATGGGAAGATGTGAAGCCTTGACTTGTTTACCTTTTTGACACGAACCACATACCTTTGAGTAATTCCTTTCCAGATTTGGTAATCCTTTAACAAAGATCATGCCTCACAAGTTCATCGAGCTTTATTTAAAACTCATGTGACCAAGTTTCTCGTGCCGTAGATGTTACATCAAGACTTGCTTTTTGACACGAATAGGTATTGTTGAACAAGTAACGTTATCGACGATCTTAAACTCCGTCAAGACATTTGTTATTATGATCAAGAACCTCACAAGAATGTTTGTCAAACACCGAAGATCATCATCACACAACCGACTTATACCGATCGAGTTTGTCTTAAGGCCTTCCACATGGTAAACGTTTTGAGGTTTGGAAGACCTTCAACGCTCAATGTTCCTTTACCTACAATTTTCCCTTTGGCACCACCACCATAGGTCACTGAACCACCATTAATACTTACATAAGAAATTCCTTCAAATTCTGCACTGTCTATATGTCTAGAACAACCACTATCAAAATACTGTGATCCAAAGAACATGAGATTTTAAGGAAGTAAATGTAACATTGCATTTTTTCATCATGAGATATGGAAGCGCCGAGCGCAGATATCAAAAGGCTCACGGTTTGGCTCGCATTTTTCATCACATGTTTTTGGAACCCACATTTTTTGAGTCGCTTTGGGTTGAGGTTTTTGAAAAAATTATGATTTGCCTTTGAATGAGGCTTCCAATGTTTACTCGCTTCAATTGTTGCGCTTTATTGGTTGGCGCGCATTGGTTTCCATCCTGCTCGCCAATGAGCTTTTCCAAAGAATTCTTGCCTCTTTTCATTCTCATACATTGCCCTTTTTCGTAAAAAGCAAAAAGGTCAGTATGAGACCAAAGCTTATGATTTAAGTGACAAACATAATTTTTCCTTCTTACTCTTGGTTTTTCACGAGCTAAAACGCCAGAAAGCTTTCATCGGTTTGTTTAGTTCCGTATGTTCCTTCTCTTCTTTCACAAACACCTTAGGGACAAAACCAATACCTCTGAAGAGTTACGAAATTTAGCGGATCTTCAACCTCTGCTTGCTAGAATTCCACTTGGTCGTTGCTTCTGCTTTCCGAGCAAGTTGCTCCTTTAACCGCTCAATCTCCACATCCTTTCTACTTAGGACTCCTTCCAGCCTTATTATGCATTCTTTTGATCCTCATTGGCCTTTTCAAGTTCATTCGCTTTACCAAGTAGTGTAACTTGATGAGCCCTTTCTCCCAATCCTTGTACATGCACTGACTTGTACCGCTTCCAACAGATCACGAATCTGAATGTCCATCATCCTCTGCAACTGTGGAATTAAACAGAAAAAAATTGTTCTCAAGCTTTCGCACAATGTTTCTCCCAATGTTACTCCCGATGTTGCAACATCGGCCCAGTGACACATTTTGAACCAACTGTATTTTCGAATCGAATCATAAATAAGATTCAAGGTGATAAGATCACCCGATCTTCTCCATCACTATCACTCAAAGTTGCAGTAAAAATTCAATCCTTTCTTTCTTAAAGTGTTAGCACATTGGTTTGCATAGTGTCCAAAACCTTGACATTCTCTACATTGATAGAATCAAGATTCTTACCATTGTAGGATGACTTAGAAGCAAAAGGATTTGTGAAGGGTTTTTCGTGGGATTGAAAGGATTGTTCTTTGGGGAACAAATTTCCCGTAATCAGTTTGAAATTATTTTTCGAGCTTGATGATGGAGTTCTATTTTGACTTTTATTTTTCAAATTTTTTTGAATTTAGTAGTCAATAGAGCAATTGATTCTTCTCCAAAATCGACTCATCAATGTCCTTTTGAATTTCAAGCAAATCACATGACGTATCAATTGGTGCAGCATAGCAATGTTTTTCCCATGGGTGTGGAAGATGATGAGACACCTTTGCCTTTGTTTTTTATTTGATCGCTTAGGTTCAATTCAAAGTTTGAAGAATTCAAACAATCTTCAAAACTCATCTTGTCAATATCATGTGCTTCTTCAATAGCACATATCTTGACATTAAACCTTTCAGCAAAGTCCTCATCATCTTGCTGACAAGACGCTCATTTGTAATAGGATCTCCTAAGGCTAAAGCAGAATTGGATAGATCAAGAAGTCTTTCATAATATGTCATTATGTCCTCGACTCTTGCATCCTTGTGTTCTCAAACCGAGTCGTTAGCATTCTTAGCTTAGAGGAACGAACACCGAGTGTCCTTCACATAAGGTTTGAAGGGCCTCCCACACATCTTCGCGTATTCATAATTTGCTATCACTCTAAAAGTATTTGCGCGTCTAAGGCCTTATAGATTGCGCAGACAAGGCTTTTGAGTTAAAAGAAGCGTTGTTCCTATCATCGTTGGTCCACTCGCACTTTGGTGATTTTGACATCTCCATCGAATCTACAGCTGGGAGGACTCCAACCATTCAACACCGCAAGAAGCCACGCTCTTTCATCAATTGATTTGATGAAGATGCGCATCTTGACTTTCCATATAGAATAATTAGCATTTGTGAGAGTAGGAGGATCTAACCATGTTCTCATACCGAGAATCCATCACGCCTTTAAACAGATCGACTCTAGTGATATCAAGAGAAGGCTCGATACCAATTGAAAGAACGCGATGCCACGGAATCTCAATATGAACGATGTTATGGCCAATGTTGCTGAATGTTGCAACAATGACAAGAACAATGTGAACTCGAAAGTGTATCACGAAAAATAGCAAATGAAGTTTTGTTTTCGATTTAAAATCAAACACGACTTTAGGAAGACAGAAAATCACATTAAAACAATCTACAAGTATCAAACTTGTAGATCACGCCTCAAGGCAACAAACTATATTAAAAACAAAAAAACTGTTTTTGAATCTAAACAATTAACACAAAATTCTCACAAGATATAGAATCTTGGAGAATCACAAAACCCACATAAACTACTAGAACAAACGTGGGAAGAAAGAATCAAAACAAGAACAACTTCCAAGAACAATCACACGAACTGGAAGTGCTAAACACAACTTCGTGGAAACACAAGGTCAGTGTTCTGAAGATTTAAACAGCAAAGAACAAGCAGATATAACAATACGTAATGGTCTTCGTGTACTAGAAGTTGATTTCTTCTCCCCGATTCGGCACACAAGACTTCTGGATATGAAACTCTCTTACTGCTTTCTGAATATGGTCTTGTTCTGGGCTCTCTCCGTCTGCTAAACTGCTTGACTTCTCATCTTTTTATAGGCTGCAAGGCTTGTCAACCAAGACTCCAAGGAATCCTGCAAATACACGGCCAACCAACACATCCTACTAGGAAAGAGATTAAACAGAAAAATATACAAGATTTTGTTTCCTAATTTGATACCATCAATAACTAAATACTTATGCAAAGATTTAGTTACCCAAAAATATCACATAAATCTAATAAGAGAATCCTAATTAAATCCTATCACAATAATACCAATTAAAATCCTATTTTGACCAAGAGAGTGAAAACAAGATAAATTAAGCAATGCCTAAATTACCCTTACAAATACAAATTTGTTTCGAAAAAGATAATTTTGCTCATATTCAAAAAATGTTGAAAAGTTGTAACCATAGTTGTAAGACTGGTATGATCGCACCCATAGTTGTAAGGCTAGAAATGTTGAAAATTAAAAAAATGAAAAAAGAGGAAACAACCTATAAAATGAGTTCTTAAAAAGAAAAATAGTTACAGTGATGTATTCACATTCTTAACTAGAATGTGAAAAATTAACATCCCTTGTTGAATATGTATAAAAATTTAGTTGACAAGTAATATCCACAACCCAAGAACTTTTTTTCTTCAAAGATGGTGTAAATCCTAGATGATAGACTATTTTTTTTACATTCACATTTGTATTAATGATGCTCTAATTTTTTTTTATAGAAAAATATAATTTATCATATTTTTAATGCACCCTCGTTCCTATATAATATCATACTTTCATTTTAAATCTATTATAAAAAATTGTTTTGGTTTAAATTTTCCTCATCCTACTTTCCTTCGTTAATCTGTTCCAAAAAATTGTTTTTTTGAGAAAAAAAATTAATCACACCATTGGTTCCTTGACTTCGAGTAATTCTTAGTTAGTCCCTTAATTTTTTTTATGGATGCTGTTAGAGAAATTTCGTTAAATACCTCATGTCATGTGCCTCCCACATACATTTAATAAGTGTTAAAATGAAATTTTCTCAAACCTAACTTATATCACAATGTACAAGCAATCTCCTATGGTTTGAAAAACAGACCCTGGGCCTTCTACCCCAAAAGGGATGAGGCACATGGACCAAGAAACTCCATCTTTAGCCTCGCTTATTGATCTCCCAATGATTCATCCCTCCCATATCCGACAACTAGCCACCATCCATCAAAACCCCGTCATCGGTCACTTTCGAGTCATCTCTCATTGGGCATCTTCTCTTTCTCCTACTGGTCACCATCTCACCACGTCTTAGCCTAGCAGTAGCTCCAAACAATAAGAAATTGGTCGCAATCTCTCTCCACCCACCGACATCGCACTAGAATCTGACCTAAGAGAGATCTTGTTGCTGGATTTTAATCGAAATTAACTAGGCAGATTAATAATTTAATTTCAAAACCTAAGATCTATACAAATTAATATAAATTAGATTTATAATACTTACTCGAATATTAGAGTGATCAATCTTCGAAAGAATCACGCTTGAATCATTATCATCGCAATAAACGATTTGCACGACTTCTCTATGGTATCAACACGAATTAATTAGATATAATTAATTCAAAAATTATGTATTAGATAATTGTTGAATCAAAGTAGAAAATCATTCGTCAAACAAAAAATTGGTTCCTAAATTTTCACTCTATTAGTTTAGTATTTCACAAAACTCTAAATCTCTTTTGTATGTTCAACACTCATTTTTTTTATCATCAAGTGACTTCCTATATATATAGGAAAGAGAATGAGTGGTCGGCCATAATGTAGTCCTAGTCTAACTAGGACTATGTTATGGTCTTTATTTTATTTTATTTCATGAGTTCATTAATCTAATTAACGACTCAAATAAATTTCAGTCCAATTTATTTTAAGTGTGTCACCTAATAGGTTCCAAAATTACGTTGGCAATAATTAATTATTATATCAAATATGTATTTAATTATAAACAATGAGTGACATCTAGCAATACATCATTGTTACCTAAGTAATAGGAATTATCAGTAACTCATTTTTTTAACCCGTGCGTTAAACGCACGTCAACTAAATCGTACATAAAAAAAAAAACAAGGAAGATCGGTTTATTAACAATTACACATGAGTATATCACTAATCATTATAGATTCTAAAAAATTTCCTTATACACAACATTTGTTGTCTTATTAGTTGGTTTTTAATCTTAATCGCATATCAATATCTTCAAACAAAAATAATTTGCTACTCTAGAAATTACAACATATAACTGTCTATGGCTAAATACTGATTTTTTTTTTCAAAAAGAGATCTACATGCAATTATTGATTTTGACACTTGTTAATTGTCATTGCATATGATACAAATAAATGTAAATTGTCTTATTTGAAACTTGAAAGACAGTTTTACATCGAATAGAGTTAATGACAATTTTGGGATAAAAACATTTTCTCCAACATTGCTTCCTTTCAAAAAATTTGTTTCAACAATGTGATCCCCAAGATTTATGATGATTAGTCTTGTTCTATTGCACAACCTTCCACCATGGTCAATGTTTCTCAATAGCATTACTGGAACACTAATTTTAAGTGTCAATTCATGGTTTGACAACCCCGAACACTTTATACTATTCAAAAACTTTGTATAATTAATGTTTTCGAACAAACTTTAATTTTTTCCGCCCTGCAATAGAATTTGAACTCAAATAAGTTCTTCCTTTTAAATGATTACTTTTATTAAATTATATTTGTATTTTATGAATAAAAATTTTTTTGAGAAGAAAATAAGCTAAAATTAAAATAACGAAATTATTTTTTACCGTTAACTATTATTTTTGTTTTGTAAATTATTTTGATTTTAATAACTTCCATTATATATTTTTTGTTTTATTGACTTCGTAACTATTTTTTTGTTTTATTTTTAAAAATTAGTTTTACAAAAAAAAATTGTTCCGTAATTTTTTATTATTATTTTGCTAACCTCGGTTTAAATTGTTTTGTTTTATTGACTCTGTAACTATTATTTTTGTTCCATCAAATATTTTTATTTTACTAACGTATTTTTGTTTTACATAACTATTTTTAAAATTTTGTTTTAAACTTTTGTTCCGTAAATTATTTTTATAATTTTACTAACCTCATTTTAAATTATTTTTGTTTTATTGACTTCCGTAACTATTCTTTTTGTTCCATCAAATATTTTTATTTAACTAATGCATTTTTGTTTTACATAGCTATTTTTAAGAATTTTTTTTAAAATTTTGTTCCATAAATTATTTTTATTATTTTAGTAACCTCCGTTTAAATTGTTTTTGTTTTTATTAACTTTGTAACTATTATTTTTGTTCCATCAAATATTTTTATTTTACCAACGTATTTTTGTTTTACATATATATTTTTAAGAATTTGTTTTAAACTGTTGTTCCATAAATTATTTTATATTACTAACATCCGCATTAAATTATTTTTGTTTTGTTGATTTTGTAACTTTTATTTTTATAGTGACTTGTTCTATAAATTATTTTTATTTTACTAACCTCTTATATTTTTGTTTTCTTGACTCCGAAACTATTATTTTTTTTAGTTTTAGTTACTATTTTTATGTTTAAAGAGAGAAATATGTTTAAACATAATTAAAAGAGAGGAGATGGTGGTGATGAGAGAGAAAAGAGACGGGCGAGAGAAAAAGAAATACAACCAGAGAAATAGTGAAATGTTAACTCAAAAGTTAATAATTCAAAAGTGAGAATTTGGACGAAGAAATCTACCATTGCCATTATATATATATATATATATATATATATATATATATATATATATATATATATATATATATATATATATATATATTTTTTTTTTTTTTTTTTTCTTTTGTTGATTCTGTAACTTTTATTTTTATAGTGGCTTGTTCTATAATTTTTTTTTACTAACCTCTTTTTTTTTTCTTGACTCCGAAACTATTATTTTTGTTTTAGTTACTATTTTTTATGTTTAAAGAGAGAAAAATGATTCAACATAATTAAAAGAGAGGAGATGGTGGTGATGGGAGAGAAAATATGGAGGAGACGAGAGAGAGAAAGAGAAATACATCCAGAGAAGATAGGAAAGAGAAAGAGTAAAATGGTAACTCAAAAGTTAATTTAAAAGTGAGATTTTGGAGGGAGAAATCTACATTTGCCACACACACACACACACACACACACACACACACACACATATATATATATATATATTACAAATAACTGATTGTGACCAAAATAATTTTTGTCCATTTGTCCTAATATTTGATTAAACATAAGGCATGGAACGTGTCATCCTTGTCATAGTTTAATCTAGATTACTTGATATCCGAAGACTTATATAATAAACAAATAAACTCAATATCTCATATTAATTTATTTGAGCATAACCATGATTTACTTAAATCTCACTTATCTAGGAGGAACAAATTCTATCTATATCGCTCATATTGCTCAACATGATTCATGGCATATCCAAAGATCCGACTTTATACACCTTTACGAAATGACGTTTTATCGGTATCAAATATATACGACTTTAGGTCAAACTGAGATTGATAATAAGATAGGATATGAAATCAAAATTTTGGAGTATTTATCATCAGGTTGAATCTAAGTTAATAACTAGCAAAAGTTACCATGCGTGAATAGATTGAATAAGTGAGTTTATCATGGTATAAGAGATTAAAATACTTGAGATAAACTAGATAAGAGCTTAACATTCAAATATTAGTTTTTGTGAAGTTTTAATGAGATGAATATAATAAGATTGATTAAGATAAAATGTATTATGAAACATGTAATCAATCTTGATATGATGAGATATTTTGAATAGAGAGATGAATACCATTAGATTCAGTAATGAGGGAATTCAGGAAGACGTTTTTCATTCAAATCTTTAGATAAAGAGATGTGAAAACATTTTGATATGAATTAAGGATGATGAATAGAACTGCTCTTTTTAAAATCTGAAAATGTCTCCTTAAATTCAAGGAATTTAAAAAGTTTTTTTGAGCAAATTCATTCATGGGGAGAGTTAGTAAAATATTTTACCAAATTTATAAATCTAATAAATCCTCATGTGTAGTAATTCAGTTTGAAAATTTTCAAGAATGCCAAAAAAAAAATCATTTATAATAAGTAGAGGACATATCTGGGTTATTTATGTCTGATAGAAGGCTTACCTTATCCATTGTTGATTGAATATATATAATCAAGATAAAAATGATGGACTGGTTTTACAAAGGTTTGAGAGGTTTTTCAGTTGTAATCATCATTTTGCCATTGATTAGCCCAATCTCTTCCTGAGTGCTTTTTGACTTACGTATAGCATAGTGGGGTGACCGATTCTTCCTTTTGAAAAAAAAATTCCTTTAAAAACTATAGTGGTTTCTACATGGTAGATGTTGATAGATGATTTTATTGTAGATCCCGCTATTGTCTTCGGTTTTTCTTCTTTTCAGCATCTTCAGTTAATGGGCATCTGATAGATCTAACTGATTTGGTCAGATTCTCTGAGAGAATACATGTGGAGTATTCTTGGCTCACTTGAGGATAGTTTCACATCAGCAAGGTGAAGTTTTTCAACATCAGTAACTTCAGTAAACTATTTCTCTTATGCTTAGATCTTCTACTTCCTTAGATCTTCTAATTTATGTCTTCTTCATCCTGCATGGCTTCTGAAACTTCAAGTATGGTAGAGGCTGAAGAGGTTGAGGTGAAGCAGGTGAAGGGGCAGGTTCAACAGATTAAGGATTTTGGTGAATATGTGTTGGCACAGAAGTAGAGGATTCATCAAGAAAGAATCTCTTCTTCCTAGTGGGATGAGAGTATTTGATTAGAACTATTGGATGTAGGTAATGAAGAATGAAGAATATCAGAAGCAACTTTAGTCTCTAGAGATGGGATCAGTTGGCATCCTAACAGCAGAACCATTTGTAATAATTCCATTTTGTTCGACAACAACTTGAGTTTGTCATTCAAATTCGATGATTTGGTAGTTAAAGAATCGCTTGGTAGAACATCGCCTAGTTGAGCTCATTGGTAGATGTCAATAAGAGGTCGTCAATCGAAAGATTGTGTCATTGGAGAGATCGTGTCAGAAGCATGAGTCTGAATTACAATAGTTGGTTGTGGTTGTTGTGAGATAGAAGTTATTCCATGATGTGAGACACGACTTGTAATACCCCGATAATTTTAATAAAAATATTAATTTTTATTTATTTAATATTACGACCACAAGCCGACCAAAAGCCGACCAAATGTCATGAATTTTATATATTCAGAAACTAGACTCTTGAATTATAATTTATCACTTTAAAGAACTCCATTCAGACTTGTATTCTTTAGGATACAGTCACCTCAAGCTCATGTTAAAAATTTGGTTCTCTCGTTGTGACTCATTCTACTTAGTCAACTTGTAAATTCAACCATGAATTGCTCACCACTCCAAATTCGGGGATTATTACCTAGTCTGAAACTAGACTCTTGAGACTATACTTAAGACTTTTAAATTACTCCATTATGACTTGTATTCATCAAAATACTACCCCTCCAAGTTCATGTCAGAAATCGGATTTTCTGTTGTGGTCTGTACTGCATGTCTATCATACAAACTTCACCAAAAATTACTCATTGATCCAAATGACACATATCTTACATTTACAAAAACTAGACTCTTTGAGCTAGATTTTACCATTTTAAAACACTCCAATCGGACTTGTATTCATCATGTCATGGTCCTCTCAAGTTCAAGACACAAATCTGATTCTCTGCTATGATTTACACTGAGTGTCTATCATAGAAAATTCACCAAATATTCCTCATAAATCCAAATATCATAAATATTACATTTCCAGAAACTAGACTTTCCAAAATACAACTTAGAATTTTAACCTACTCAATTCAGACATGTATTCATCGAAATATGGTCACCTCAATATCACGTTAACAGATTGACTTTCTGATAACAACTTACTGGAACAGCCACGATTTGTGACTGATGAAAAATACTTCCTTAACTCCAAAATTTATGAAACTTTAGAGAGAGTTACCTAACATGTATAGGTATAACATACTACATTTTTAGAAAATTCCCTTTAGTAGATTAGTAGCAGTAACTTCCCAAAATTTGCCCAAAACAGAGACTGAATTTGTATTGTTTGTTTTCCAACAAGTTCATGAACAACAATGATTCCAAATCAAAGCCTAAACATATTTCAAACTAAACCCAAGACCAAAATAATCAAGTCAAGATCCATGGAAAAATTTCCAGATTTCATAGAAGCATCAAAACATTTTATAAACTTGATAAAACTCTTCCTTAGCATGATCTAAGCAACTTTAATGAAGATTAGCATGACAAACAATCTAGCATACAAAATTCTGGAAATTTGCAGCTTACCTTAAGCCCATTAAAATCTGGAGAAAATGAAAACAAACCAAGGATTAGTAGTCTCCTCGTCGATAGCTATGATTGGGTGGTCTCGAATCCAAAATCGGGTGGCCGGATCTTCGGGAAATCACAAAACACACACTAATCTCACTAAGAATCTCTCACACTCAAGCTCTCATCAATGGTGGCTGAAAATATCTAAGGTAGGAGGTGTAATGAGTGGAGAAAATCAGATGTTTCAAGTCACAAAGGTTAGGGAGTGAGTGGAAAACAAGTGTCAAGCCCTTATATGTCAATTTTTAAGTGAGATTAAGTCCCTAATTGAGGACTTAGTGCTAAAATTTTAACTTAGGCTTAATCCACTCTAATTAATGTCTAATTAAGGTCTCAAGTCAGATTTAGTGAAATTCATTAAGGGTCTCCATGTAAATCCAATAAACAAGGCAAAACTCAAATTTTTGGAAATACCGAGAATAACAGATTCAGTCAACTTTAAAAATGTGTATGTACTGAAATACAACTCCCAAAATTACACAATAGGTATGGTTAGAAATATCTTGAAGTCTAGCTTCTAACGCATCAAACAGATCTCAATTCCGAATTGTCTACATAAAACTATGACCAAATTACTACAACCCTATCGTGTCCGAGGCGAATACACAAGTCACACCGGAAATGAAACACGAGCATGTTCAAACTTAAAAACAACCAAACCAAAATAATATCAAGTTAATCCCCAAGGTCCCCCTAGTCATCCAGGGCCAAACCTAGGATCAAAATAATACTAACCGAGTAATACGACAACACGATAACTAAAATCGCGAATCGGGGAATCAAACTTACGACGACAACTACTATGAATGTCGTGGCCTCATTTAAACTTGTAAACATGGTTATTATAAATGTAAATTCATCCGAGCAAGTACATAAGGATTCGGGGTCTCACAATTATAATGCCTATAATATCCTTAGGGTTTTAGAGTTGAGACATTCATGCATGTACTGTACAAATTTGTATTTTTCGGAATACAATTAATACACAGTGGATAGATAGCATCCACATTTAATTGGTGAGTTTTTCCACATTTAATTGGTGAGTTTTTCGGAGTGCCATTAATACATAGGAATAATGCACAACTACCACTTCACTAGTGTATATAAATTGAAATTATAAGTAAAATTTGTGATGACATCAGGAAATAGTACTCTCTAAAAAAAAAAAAATTCTCTCCTTTTTCAAACCCTAGCCGCCAATTCTTTGCGGCCATGCCGCCGGATAATCCACCTCCGGTGGGTGGATCTACAGATGGGACGTCGACCCCTAATCCATCTGATCATGTTGTTCAACCCCCTATCAATCCAACCCCGCCATCATATGCAGCGGCAGTCTCTCAAGCCGGTGCTCCACAATGTAGAAACCCTAACAAGAAACCAATCCTAAAAGATTTGCCTTTACCATCTCGTTCGGCTGTCGTGGTTAATGACGAGATAGGTTGTTTATTCACCTCTGTTGAATTAGAGGCGTCTGCCAAACAGTTTAGTAATACCCTCATTCTCAAATTTGCTGCTGGCCGTCCCTCTCTCCATGTTATACAAGATCATATATCTAAGTCTTGGGGTCTGACGGAAGATTTCGTAGTTGGTTTAATGGACCCTAGGCATGTGATGGTTCATCTAGCATCCAAGGAAGACTTGATTCGTGCCCTCTCTAAAGAGTCGCATATGATACAACGATGCATGTATCGCTCTTTTCGTTGGACACCGGACTTTGCTCTTCGTAAGGATTGTCCAGTGCTTGCGGTTTGGGTGAGGCTGCCTCAATTGCCATTGATGTTTTTTCCTCCATCGTATTTACAACGCATTGGTAATTCCTTTGGTCATTATCTTCGTGCAGACGATCGTACTCTCGCTTTAACTCATCCGATGCATGCTCGGATATGTGTCGAAGTTGACGTCTCTCGTCCCTTACCTAAACGTATCTGGATTGGTACCTCAAAGGATGAGGGTTTTTGGCAGTTGGTTGAATTTGAAGGAAATATAGCCTTCTGCGAAGGATGTGGTTTATTGGGTCATGTAGTCGATGTGTGTCGTAAGAGAATTCGGCCAATCGAGAGTAACACAGTCACATGGATGCGACCAAACCTAAGGAACAAGCCCCAAACATTATTCCAGGAAATAAAGATCCCACTCCCAATAATTCGGAACCTCAATGGCGTCCTGTTTCCATCTTGAAAAGGTCGGACGTGGCCTCGGTATCTAATACGAAGGATTCTAATGGTAAGGTTAAAGGGATAGAGATTGTGGATGTGGCAGATTCTCCTAAGGATACTGGCAAAGGTAAAACAACTACCAATGTTGATGTAGAGCAACCTGAACATTGCTTGAATGAGAAGCTACATGCTGACATTCCTCCAGACAAAGAGAACAAGGCTACTGAGGATATTAATGCTCCTAGTCCAGTTTCAGTTGCTAAGGAGACTCAGGTTTCTACCGAGCAAGAAGGAGTTAATAAATCTAACACACAGGCTGATACTCATGTGGAAGGGGCTCAAGCAGACTCACAAGTTTTTGGCGCAGTAGACTCTCCTAATGGGCCGGTATCGTATGGTGATAAGGATACGGGTATTGCAGCTAATTCTGGTGTTGAAGACCAGAATACTTTTTCGGTTCTAGAGGATTTAGAAGATTTAGAACTTAATGGTACTCCTACACATCAATATCGTTCTCAATACGCTAGTCCACCGACAAAAGGATAACGATAAATTTACGGTCGGTCTCAGATGATGATGCTCCCTCGGATGTTGAGGCAGTTACAAGGGAATTTTCAAAACGTGCATCTCAGTCTAAAAAGAAGAAGAAGGTTTCTGCACAAAAATCCAAAAGAAAGACTAGGGCGACGTCTAAAGCCCAGGTTACATCTAATTAATCTCTTTTTATGTCGATAGTTATTTGGAACGCTAGGGGGGTTGGTAATAACGATACTATCTCTTTTTTGAGAAATATTAAGGCTCAACACAGACCGGTTATGGTAGTTTTGTTGGAGCCAAAAATTGCTGGCGATCGCATTATTAATATTGCTAGAAAACTCAAGTTTCAGCATAGTATGCATAACTATCCTATTAATTCTCATGTATGGATTCTCTGGACTGTTGATATTACGGTTTCTCTTTACCGTGTCTCTTCCCAACATGTAACTATTTGGATTGGTGGTGCCAGTAGTCCCTCCATTTTGGCCACTTTTGTATACGCTAAATGTACTAGAGGAGAACGGCAAATTTTATGGAATGATCTTAATGATATTTCTAATTGTGTTTCTGTTCCTTGGTTCATTGGAGGATTTTAATACGTTGGCTAACTCAAGCGAGAAATTGGGTGGTAATGGGTATGATTTTCCCAAAGGCATGGACGATTTTAATGCTTTCATGATACAGGCTGGGGTTGTGGATGCTGGCTTTGAGGGTAGTACATTTACTTGGTGTAATGGTCACCAAGGTAGGGGCCGGATCTGGGAGAGACTGGATCGTGTTTTGGTGAATGGGCAGTTTAAATCGGTTATGCCCGCTATGAGAGTAACTCATTTATGCCGCATGTACTCTGATCATTCTCCTCTACTTATTGATTTCCAGATGACTCCGAAACCAAAAGGTTTCTTCCGTTTTCAACGTATATGGTTGGAGCATAAGGATTTTCTTAACTTTGTCAGTTCTCAATGGAATAGACCGGTCATGGGCACTTCCTTTTCTCCTATGGCAGTTCTGCATAGGAAATTACTTTTGCTTCGCAAAGAACTGAGAACTTGGAATTGGAATGTCTTTGGTCACGTTCAGAAGAAAATTCATAACACGCAGGACAATATCTTGCGTCTAGAGTTCCAGCTTCAGAACGGGTGGGATGACTCTCTAGACCATTCAATTCGGCAGCACAGATCTGAACTGGCCCAATTGCTTCGATGGGAGGATGATTTATTGAAGCAGAAAGCTCGGAAAAATTGGCTTCAAGATGGTGACCGCAACACTGCTTTTTTCCATGCTTCGCTGCGTGATAGAGCTGCTAGAAATAAATTGTGTATCAGGGCAACGGATGGTTCTTGGATTACATCAGACTCCTCCTTGGGTGCTATGGTTGTTGCTCATTATTCTCAGTTATTTGATACTTCGCATCCGGTTATAGATGACTCTTTGTTTACTTCTGTTACGCGGTTGATTGAGGCTGAAGATAATACTCGGCTGGCTTCAGTCCCTACCGAGGAAGAGATATGGGCTGCTATTGTTGGTTTAAATGCGGATAGTTCGCCGGGCTCAGATGGGTTTACGGGACACTTTTTTCAAGGTTGTTGGTCTATAGTCAAATCAGATGTGATTGCTGCCATTCAAGAATTCTTTTACGGTGCTAACATTCATAGGGGGATGTCTTCTACTGTTTTGGTTTTAATACCAAAAGTTTCAGCCCCCTCCTCTTTCGGGGATTTACGACCTATAAGTTTATGTAATTTCTCTTTCAAAATCATTTCTAAAATCATGGCTTTACGGTTGGCGGATGTGTTGCCGCGTATTATCTCTCCTGAGCAATCTGGTTTTGTTAAGGGTAGATCTATTCAAGAGAACATTGCTCTTGCTCATGAGTTAATTGGCAGAATAAATCACAAAGTACGGGGCGGTAATGTTGCTTTTAAATTCGATATGTCGAAGGCTTATGATCGGTTGGAATGGCCTTTCCTTCTTCGTGCTCTTAGTGCTTTTGGTTTCAGTGCTAATGTGTGTAGTTTGATTGAGCGGTTGATTAACAATGTCTGGTACTCTATTCGTTTAAATGGCACGAATCATGGTTTTTTCAAGTCTGCGAGGGGGGTTCGACAGGGTGACCCTCTCTCCCCTCTCCTTTTCATTATTGCTCAGGAAGTACTTTCGTTGGCTCTCAAGAAAGGTTTTGCGGATGGTAATTTCATTCCTTTTGCTCATGGTCATGGTAATATGAATATCTCTCATCTTCTTTATGCAGATGATATGATCCTTTTAGCAATGCTGGGAAAAAGACTATTTTGAATTTGAGAAATCTTTTCATCGTTACGAGAAGAGTTCGGTCGACTTGTGAATTTAAGTAAGAGTGGTTTCTATACCTCTGCCCGGTTGCCTAGATCGAGAATTCTTCAGTATTGCGAATTGAATAAGTTGCTTCTCACCGATGTTTCCCTATGAAATACTTAGGGCTGCCTCTTTTTCGAGGTAAAAAGCGTGTATATTTTGAAGATTTGGAAAGTAAAATTATGAGGCGGATTGAGGGCTGGAAATCTAAGCTTCTTTCGTTTGGGGAGAAATAAGCCATTACAATCTCAACAATTCCAACCTCAACCACCTCAACCTCCACAATTTCCAAATCAAAACCAGGTTGAGAATTGAAAAGTTCCAAAACAAGATGGAGCAAGTAAAGGTCAAGCACTTGATGAAATATATGCTTGAAGAGATTGAAAATCTAAAGAAACACATTGTGAATTCAAGTCGAAAAAGAGAAGAAGGAAGTTCCTAGTCAAACCGAGCAAGCCAAGTCAATCACCGTCTTGCGGTGGTTAGGTAATAGGTGAAGAGGTGTTGTAACGCCCAAACTCGGTACCGACACCATGTCCCACAATTTGGCCACGCCACCATTTCTAAATACTAACCCACAAAATATCCAAAATAAAACATTCAAATTTTCCTATCCAAAATACATAACTGCCCAACACAAATTCCAAAATGTAATCAACACCATAAATCCCAAACAAATGTTTATTCCTTAAAAATAAATGCCAAAGGTAAGGAAATTATTCTTGTCCGAGTCACCCTTCAAATGGTCCACCGATTCCAAAAAGAATTTCAAATTTACTTACGAATTCGAAGAAAATAGAAAAATGGTGAGCGAACAATGTCCAAGAAGTTCATATACAACCCCTCCGGTTTCTAAGGAGGAGTTGACCACAAGAAAAATATTTCGCCAAAAGTCAAATAGTCTTAACAGACAAAAAATTGCATCATCCGATGTAGAGATTATAAACGAAATACAAATGTAAATCAGAATTCCAAGTGAAAGATAAGGCTCAAAACAAATATGAGATATTCAATTGCCGCTACGTCCCATTCCAGCTTGGAAACAAAGAACACCAGAGAGTCCATGATCACTTAAGTGGTCAATTCGACCGACTAACGCCTAATGGGCCTCGATGCCCAACGGCCCGAAGGTATATCCGATAACCTCACCACATGTCCAAGGTGTCAAATAATTCAAAGTTCACAAATGTTACATATTTCACGTAACAACTAATTTTACTTAGTCATCACTGAGGAGTTCCAAATAAAGCCAAACGCCTAAAAAATATATGTAATCCATCTTTCCAACGGATTGATATTTCAAGAAGTCAAACGTGGGTTACAAAAGTTTCAAAATTCGGATTATGAACAAAATAGGTTCGATGGAGTTCAGCAAATATCGGCGAATGCCGAACATGAGTTTACAAAGAAAGCGTTATGCCAATAAAGTTATAACGGAAGCCTACCGAATAAAATATGATGATCAAATAACTCTAAAGGAGTATAATCCCTTACCTTGCTATCTTGTAAGTAATCGAAACACAATCACGAAACCTCGAACGAAACGTTAACTCCTCTTGCCCGAATCTTAAAGCAAGGACTCGACTGCTCTGCCGGGAGGTTCGGTGTGCCGACGATTCCTTTCACTCCAAGACTTCGCCACCGATTTCCCTCGTCCACCCGAAGTTTCTATGTGTCGCCGGTTCCGCCCACTTTGCGACTTTGCCAAAAGACTCCCATCGTGACGTTTGTCTCTCAACCTCTCTCACACTGTGTTCTTACTCTTGTGAATGATTCAACCGAGAGAAATCACCCCTTAAATAGTCATCGAAAACAACCCTTGAGTTCCCACCATAAGTGTTGTTTTTATTATCATAATTATTATCATAATTATTGTTATTATTACTATCATTATTATTATCATTATTATTGTTATTATTACTATCATTATTATTCTCATTATTATTGTTGTTATTATTATCATTATTGTCATTATTATTGTTATTATTATTATTGAACCATCAATTTGGCTCAAGTCCGATCACAAATAAATAACCCAAATGTGTACCAAAACTATGTGGGCTTGCTATTAAATTAAAATAGGCTCATTTAACTATTTTATTCAAATTAGGCCAAACCATAAATATCGGCCCAAATATATTTACTCCAAAATAATACAATCAAAAATTAGGGATATTACATAAGTTATCCTGTTCATCCTTCTAATGTGCCTGTTATAGTAGAAAATTCTGAAAAGGAAATTGAAAAAGATAGTGATAATAGTAAGGAAAATAATGAATTAAGTAATCAAGAAGTAGAAGTAGAAGTTAAAGTTCCAAATAAGGAACAAGAAAAAGAGGTTCAAAATAAAGAGAATCTAGTAGAAGTTGAAAAGAGGCGATCAAGAACAAGAGGAACCTTATGTGGCTCCACCACCATATGTTCCTCCAATTCCTTTCCAAGAAGACTTATGAAAACCGAATGGACAAACAATTTACGGAAATTTATAATATGTTATCCAAAGTGAATGTTAATCTTCCTTTGCTTAACGTTATTAAAAATATTCCAGCTTATGCAAAGTTTTTCAAAGATCTTCACTCTAAGAAACACAAGTTTGAAAACAATGAAAAGATTATTGTGTCTGAAAACGTAAGTTCTGTTTTACAACCCGAATTACCCCTAAGTTAAAAGATCCCTGGTAGCTTTAATATCCAAGTTTCCTTGGGAAGCTCTAAAATATGAAAGCAATGCTAGATTTAGGAGCTAGTATTAACTTGATGCCTTTTATGTCTATAAACGCTTAGGGCTAGGAGAACTAAAACCCACTACTATGCAATTACAATTAGCTGATCGTTCAGTTAAATATCCCTTGGGTATAGTGGAAGACATCCTAGTTCAGGTTGATAAACTAATCATTCCAGTTGACTTTGTGATTCAAGAGATGGAAAGACAGATTTGCACAAATAATGAAGTTCCAATATTGTTAGGCAGACCTTTTATGGCTACTGCCAATATAATGATTAATGTGAAAAATGGTAAACTCACAATGTCGGTCCTAGGTGAAACCGTTGAAATCTCTGCGATGCTATGAATAGACCTAGTGACATAAATGAATGTTTTTCAATAGATGAAATTGAAAAGTTATCAACTGAAACTTTTGAAGAAAATAATAAAGATGAAGATTATGAGAGAGATAGATTTATAGTTTATGATGATAGTCCTATCCCTCCCATAAAAATTGACATTGATGAAATTGAAAGAGAAATCGAAGAGGAAGAAAGACAAGAGAGAGAGAAATTAGAAGCCCTTAAAAAGAAAGATAAAGAAGAAATAGAGAAAGAAACAGAAAATAGTTCTGATAAATCTAAAAAAATAGAAGAAGAAAGTGATGAAATCAAGGAAGATGAAGTAGAGATTTTGAAATCTCTTTTGAAGAAATTGAGATAGAGAATGTCAAGTGAAATTAAAGAAGATTATAAAGTAAAGAATGAGGAGGCTAAAATAAAAGAAACAATTAAAACAGAAAATTCTGAATTTATGTCATCTATTAATTCTCCTAAAGTTGAAGAATTAAAGGCATTACCACCCCATTTAAAATATGCTTTTTTAGGGGAAGGTAAAACTTTGCCTGTTATTATAGCAGCCGATTTAACGGAAGAGCAAGAAGCTAGTTTATTGAAGGTTTTATGGACACATAGAGAAGCTATAGGATGGTCCTTAGCTGACTTAAAAGGTATTAGCCCATCTATGTGCATGCATAAAATACATCTAGAAGAAGGTAGTAAACCTTCACGAGAAAGACAAAGAAGACTTAACCCACATATGGAAGAAGCCGTAAGAAAAGAAGTTCTTAAGCTCTTAGATGCGGGTATAATTTACCCTATATCAGATAGTAAATGGGTTAGTCCTGTCCAAGTAGTTCCAAAAAAGTCAGGAATTACAGTTGTTAAAAATGAAAAAAAAAAATGAATTAGTCCCTACAAGAACAATAACTGGATATAGAATGTGCATTGATTTGCGAAAACTTAATACGGAAACAAGGAAAGACCACTTTCCTTTGCCATTTATTGATCAAATCCTTGAAAGACTAGCCGGTCATGAATATTATTGCTTTCTTGATGGTTTTTTGGTTACAATCGATCCATGTTGCACCAAGACCAAGAGAAAACAACTTTTACATGCCCTTTGGTACTTTTGCTTTTAGGAGAATGCCATTTGGATTATGTAATGCACCAGCTACTTTTCAAAGATGCATGATTTCTATATTTTAAGATTTAGTTGAAAGATGCGTTGAAGTTTTCATGGACGATTTTTCAGTTTTTGGAAATTCTTTTGATCACTGCTTAGAAAATCTTACATCAGTCCTGAAAAGATGCTGTGAAACAAATTTAACTTTGAGTTGGGAGAAAAGTCACTTCATGGTTAAACATGGAATTGTCTTAGGGCATGTTGTTTCTAATAAAGGTATTGAAGTTGATAAAGAAAAAATCGAAGTTATTTCACAACTACCCCCTCCCACTTCAATTAAAGGTGTTAGAAGTTTTCTAGGGCATGCTGGTTTTTATCGAAGATTCATAAAAGATTTTTCTAAAATCTGTAAACCTCTATCTAACTTGTTAGCAAATGGTACATAATTTATTTTTGATAAAGAATGTTTTGAAGCTTTTAATTTATTGAAAGAAAAATTAACCATCGCCTTATTTTATCCGCCCCGATTGGTCACTTCCTTTGAAATCATGTGTGATGCATCAGATTTTGCAATCGGGGTTGTGTTAGGACAAAGGGTAGATAGAAAGCCTCATGTGATCCATTATGCTAGTATAACTCTAAATGATGCACAATTAAATTACACAACAACAGAAAAATAGTTTTTAGCAATGAGTATATGCTTTAGAAAATTTAGATCATATCTGTTAGAATCAAAGGTGATAATATTTTATGATCATTATGCATTAAAATATTTGTTAAGTAAGAAAGATGCTAAGCCAAGATTAATTAGATGGATGTTATTGTTACAAGAATTTGACATTACAATCAAAGATAAAAAGGGAACCGAGAATGTCGTAGCCGACCATTTGTCCGCATTAGAATTTTCGCCTTGCTTGAACGCCAATTTCTTGATGACCCAGCCCCATAAATGAAGATTTTCTGATGAGCATTTGTTAGCCATTAAAGATTCGCCCTTGGTATGCTGATTTTGTCAATTACTATGTGTCTGATATCATTAATCCTGATTTTGATCATTATGAAAAGAAGAAATTTTTGGTTGAAACTAAAAATTATTTTTGGGAAGCACCTCATTTATATAAAATTTGTTCGATTCTTTAATAAGGAGATGTATTCCGAAAAAGACCAACAAGGTATTATGGAATTGTGAGAACCCGAAACCTACTTGTATTACTTGTCTTCCATACATGTTTAACATGATTAGAATATGTTTTTGACATGCTAGTAATATCCCTAACATGATTGACTTGATTGCATTCCTTGATCGAACCGTTATTGCCGTATCGAACGCCTATTGCCTTGTATGCTCTAGATTGACTTGTTCTTGCTCGGGCTTTGATATTTGGACTTAGCCAAGACCTTGAGAGACATTTATAATTGTTTTAGGACCCTTGATACTCATTCTAATGCTTCTTTGAGTTGTTTATGCCTTATACGCGTTATACGTGCAAATCTGGACCTGTTTGACCTAAAGTATGGCCTGAGGAATCGCTCTACTCGCCAACCGAACATTTTGGGCTTTGTTCGGCCACATAACCGAATTTTATGAAGGATGTTCGGCCTCCACAACCGAACAGTGAAGAAATCCAGCAAAACGGGATTTTTCTGCAACATTGGCTGATTACGATTGTGCCCTTACTAAACCTCTACCATTAGTGACTTAAACCACTTGTATTAGAGTCTAATTAGCCTAATCTAAGCCTAATTAAGATTACTAAACCTATTTCTACCAATCATCTTGTGACATGTGGATTCCATTAACACATAATTGGGCTGATCTATACTACATCAGTTGGAGACTTCTCATATTACGATCATTTCTTCTGCTTCGTCTTCTCCGGCCTAGGGCGAGCTTGTGCGTGAGAGTCTTGGTGAGATTAGTGCGTGAGGGGTTGGCTTCCAAGAGATTCAAGACCCGCTTGCGATTCCGAGACCGCGCTATGAGCCGAGACGAGCGATTGTCGCCGACGCTTTTTCTTGCTTCGCTTTTGCTTGGCTTGAGGTAAGCTATCAATTTCCCTTAGGTCCATGTTAGAGATAACATGCTACCCCTCTTGCTTCCCTTCTCTCATGTCTAAATCATTGCTCCTTGTTTCTACCATGATAATGATACGTTGTAGAGAGTATGAATTTGTGGAATTATATAGACAATGAATGCAAATGTTTCGATTTGGACACTAAGCCTAGAAGTAAAAGTTGTTCTACTCTAAGTTAGAAATAACTATTATTCTTGGGTCATAGACTTTCGACCACTATTTGGGAAAATCGTGATTCTAGGGTTCCATGAATGTGGGAACTTGAGGTTACTCTTGGCTATGATTGTTATACGGATTAATGACCTAGATTAATCAATGCGATGACTTAGAAAAGAGTTGGAAATGCAAGTAGTGTTTAACTCTATTTGGTTTGAATTATAGAATGACTCAACAAAGTCGACATTAGTGAGCTATTGAACAATACCGGCTCAATGATCGATCCCTACGACGTTATTACATGCGCTCAACTAGAAAACTAATTCTAGACTATTGAAATGGATTGACCGACATGCTTGTATCTTTATGACATAATAAATGCATACTTGATAATTGATATATTGAGTTCGCTCTTGTCGAGCTCAATCTTGATTGTTTATTGATGAGATTATATACTAATCTTGAACGAGGACGCTCTTGTCGGACTCGTTCCATATTGATTGATTGTTGAGTAAATACTACTTGGCATTGCATAAGTCCAAATGGGCATACTTGTTATCGCACACACACCTCCACCGGGCCATCGTGGGGAAGAGCTCTCCTTGGCCAACCAATACGTGACCATTGAGAATGACTATTGTTTTCCCGAGCATCTCTCGGAGATCGATGTATTATCACAACCATCGATTATCGCACGCTATCGAAAGTGTCTGTTTTGCATGTCTACATAGCGGCCCAATTCTATATCCTCATATTATGTGAACTATGTGCAATAATGTGCATCTTAAATAATTGATATACATGATTGAAATATTGTCTTGCCTAACGTGTTGCATAATGCCATGTCATGCATGATTGATAGCTTACGAGTCATTATGACTTACCCGCTCCTCATTTTTTTAGATCCTAGCAGACAGACCTTCTTGTTGAGGCTCGCAGCTCATTCGCCTTAGTTCTCTTTTGATCCGACTTTTGCGGTTGAAGAGGTGGTTTTAGAAGTCCTCTTCTTCTTTTTGTATTTTGCAAGGACGATGGGTATAAGCTAGTCATCTAGACTATGCTTGGGATTGTATAGACTTGTACTCGTGTATTCATGTTAGCTACTTGTAGTATTAACTCTTGTAGTACTTACTTCTCTTGATGCCGGCAATTGTATTAGCCGTGCCTTGTATATCGTGTTGTTGTTCACTACGTATAGACTTCCGCCGAGCATCCTATTAGCTCTTATTTATTTCCTTGTCGTATTAATCGCTTAGCTTGGGTTCCTGTAGTGTCGCCGAAGACTTGGATTAAATGTTTAACTGCTTTTATCGTGAAATGATTTTGAAAATACCGACCTTTTGTGTCGAAGTTCTCTTGCGATCGAAATGTTGGCCACGCCGCTTTTTAAAATATTTTGAGTCCTTGCATGTTCTTCCTTTCTTGTATTGTCTTGTTTGGCGCCCGGTCCCGCGGTCCCATCTCGTCCGGCCTGGTCGCCACAGCTTGGTATCGAGCTCTCGTTAGCTTTTGTTATTGGTTAGCTGACGTTAGCTATTGGTCATGATAGGTTCCATGGCCTAAGTGAGTTGTTTTCTTGTGTGATGTTCTAACGCCGAGTGAATTCTTATAGGTGCTTGATGGTGAATCCTAGAGCGCATCGTGTAGGCCGAGGTAGAGGCGCACCTGTGAGAGTTCCCGATGAACCCGAGGAGGAGTTGCCACCTCCACCACCGAATCCAGAGGCATGAATGCTCAGATGGCAGATTTGTATCGCCGCATGACAGAGTTTATGACTGAGATGGCTCAGATAGGTCAAGGTCAGAATGTACCGCCACCGCCAGAACCGAATGCGAGAGTATCGCCACCAAGGAATGAAGTTATACCTGAAGCAAGGGTGCGAAATAATACTATCTTGGAGAGGTTCTTGAAAATGAAGCCTCCATCATTTGAAGGAGAATCGGATGCTAGTATGGCCGAGTTATGGCTAGAGGACGTGAAGAAGATCTTTGCAGTTCTGGACTGCACGGATGAGGAGAAGGTTGTGTTAGCTGTGTATAAGCTTAGAGGAGCCGCCAATCATTGGTGGGAGGTTCTACGTGATAGTTGGGAGTTGAACCGAGTGGCTCAAGTATGGCCTAACTTTGAGATGGAGTTTAGGGCTTCTTACGTGCCTGTTGTGGTTAGACGACGACGAGAGAAAGAGTTCCAAGATCTGGAGCAGGGAACCATGTCTGTAGCTCAGTACTCTGCTAAGTTCACTGAATTATCCCGTTATTGTGCACATCTGGTGCCAGATGAGAGACACAGGACTCATAAGTTTGTGAAGGGGTTGAAGACTGAGTTTAGGAGACAATTGTTATCTCTTCAGTTGGAGGATTATCGGAGCGCAGTAGATCGTGCATATGAGATAGAGCGAGACATTGAGGAGCACGCATGTAAGTCTTCTCGCCAGCTAGCTTCGCAGTGACCTCACAAAGATTCGTGAGAGGTCAATCTTCGAAATCGATCCGCCAGGGCAATCGCCATTTTCATTATCGAATAGACGACAATCGTGGACGACAATGAGAGTCGTGGTAGTAGTGCTTTTACTCCTCAGAGCAACCGACGTGGTAGTGGACCTTGACTTGTTCTCATTGCATAAGATTGGGCATTCGAGCGAGCAAAGGTGTATAGGCTTGGCACTTGTCTTGGTTGTGGGGACTCTAGTCATAAGCTCAGAGACTGTCCTAAGAATAGAGTGACGCAGTCCGTAGGTTCTGTTCAGCAATCCGGATCCAAGAGAGATAATGATGGGCGTCCTAAGGCGCAGGCTCGTGTTTTTGCACTTGATCAGCAAGGTGTTCCCGAGTCTACACATGTGATCGGAGGTATTCTCTCTGCTTCGGTCATAGAGCTCGAGTTCTTATTGATCCCTGGTTCTACTCATTCTTATGTCGCATCGCATTTCATAGAGCATTTATGTGTATTGCCTGGCTCGTTTGCCTTACGTGCTTGAGGTGTCTACACCATTGGGTGAATGCTTATTGGCGTCTGAGGTTTATAGAGATTGTGACGTGCTTGTTAATGATCGAGTCTTGCATGCTGATTTGGTAGTATTGCCTATTCGAGACTTTGATGTGATTCTTGGTATGGATTGGCTTTGTGCGAATCATGCTTTAGTAGATTGCCGTCGTAAGAGAGTCACTTTTGCCATGCCTGGTATTCCAGAGTTCGTGTTTATGGGTGATCATGCTATGAAAGGTATTCATGTTATTTCGCTTACGTGCTAGACAACTCTTATCTCGGTTGTACGGGTATTTAGCTTGCGTGCTTGATACTAGTGTCTCGACTGCTAAATTAGAAGATGTTCCGGTAGTTAGTGAATTTCCAGATGTCTTTTCTACCGATTATGCTTTGCCTCCCGACCGAGAGTTAGAGTTTTGCATTGAGCTTTTGCCAGGGACTTCGCCTATATCTAGAGCGCCTTATAGAATGGCTCCAGCGGAGTTGAGGGAATTGAAAGAGCAGTTGCAAGAACTTCTAGATAGAGAGTTCATTAAACCGAGTGTGTCACCGTGGGTGCACCTGTTATTCGTGAGAAAGAAAGATGGTAGTTTACGACTTTGCATAGACTATCGACAGCTTGAACCAAAGTTACTATCAAGAATCGGTATCCCTTGCCACACATTGATGATCTTTGATCAACTTCGAGGCTCGCTTGTTTATTCCAAGTTTGACTTGAGGAGTGGCTATTATCAGTTGAGAGTTCGAGAGGAGGATGTTCCTAAGACAGCCTTTCGCACACGTTATGGCCATTATGAGTTCGTGGTTATGCCTTTTGGTTTGACGAATGCACCTGCAGTTTTTATGGATTTAATGAATAGGGTGTTTCATGAATATCTTGATTGCTTTGTGGTCGTGTTTATTGATGATATCCTCGTGTACTCAAGTCACGAGAGGAGCATGAGATTCACTTGAGAGAGGTTCTTTCGATCTTGTGTGAGAAGAAGCTTTACGCGAAATTCAAGAAGTGTGCTTTCTCGGAACAAGTTGCTTTTCTAGGACACGTGGTGTCTAGTGATGGTATAGCAAAGGATCCATCCAAGGTTGAGGCGATTACTAAGTGGAAGACGCCTAGTACGGTGACCGAAGTCCGTAGTTTCTTTCGGGCTTGGCGTGTTATTACCGTAGGTTTATCGAGGGTTTTCAAGATCGCTACTCCGATGACTAAATTGACACGTAAGAATTCTTCTTTTATATGGAGTGATAAGTGCGAGGCTAGTTTTCGTGAATTGAAGAGAAGGTTGACTACGCCTCCTATCTTAGCATTGCCTAATGGTTCGGAGAACTTTGTTATTTATAGCGACGCTTCACTAGAAGGTTTGGGTTGCGTGCTTATGCAGAATGGGAGAGTCATTGCCTATGCTTCGAGGAAGCTATCACCTCATGAGCAGAATTATCCGACACATGATCTCGAATTAGCCGCCATCATATTTGCACTTCATAAGTGGAAGCATTATCTTTATGGAGCTAAGTTTGAGATATATACTGATCACAAGAGTTTAAAGTATCTCTTTTCGCAGAAGGAGTTGAACATGCGACAGAGACGATGGATGGAGAAGCTTAAGGATCACGACTGTACTATCTTGTATCATCCGGGGAAGGCTAATGTTGTTGCCGATGCCTTGAGTAGGAAAGTGTACATGTCTTGCTTGATGATGAGAGAGTGGAAGATGCTTGAGGATGTCCGCGAATGGAGTCCAGTTGTGAGAAAGCATAGTGTTATCTTTGCTAGTGTGCGTGCTACGCCTGCTTTGTTTGGGTTGATTAAGGAAGCTCAGGCTACTGATCCTGAATTGAGGAAAATTATTGATGGTTTGGGTGATGGTAAGACACCGGAGTTTGCTATGAACACCGATGGGATTTTGACTTTTCGAGGTAGAGTTTATGCTCCCGCCACCGATGGAGTTAAGCGTATGGTTCTTGACGAGGCTCACAAGGCCAAGTACACTATACATCCAGGGAGTACTAAAATGTATAGGGACTTGAAGAGACAATTTTGGTGGAATGGAATGAAGAGAGAGATCGCAGAGTATGTCTCTAGATGCTTGACATGTCAACAGGTGAAAGCTGAACACCAGAGACCTGCCGGTTTATTACAGCCACTTGAGATACCGGAGTGGAAATGGGAGCATATCACCATGGATTTCGTGACAGGATTGCCACGCACTGCCGAGGTTTTGATGCAAGATGGGTTGTTGTGGATAGATTGACTAAATCATCACACTTTATTCCTATTGCGATGACTTATAGTTTGAGTCATTGGCAAAGATTGTATGTTCAGATATCGTGAGACTACATGGTGTTCCTGAGCATTGTATCGATAGAGATCCTGTGTTTACTTCGATTTTGGCGTGCTTTACAAGAGGCTTTGGGGACGGTTGAATTTCAATACGGCTTTTCACCCACAGTCGGATGGTCAGTCTGAGAGATTGATCCAAGTACTAGAGGATTTGCTACGTGCTTGTGCCATGGATTTTAAAGGTAGTTGGGATTCTCATTTGCCATTAGCCGAATTTGCTTATAATAACAGTTACCAGTCAAGTATTGAAATGGCGCCATATGAAGCTTTATATGGGCGTAAGTGTCGTTCACCGATTTGCTGGGATGAAGTTGGTGAAGCTAAGCTATGGGGTTCAGAGATGGTGCAACAATACCGAGAGTGTGAAACCGATTAGAGACGATTGCTTACAGAGTAGACGTAAAAGCTACGCAGACAACCGAGACGTGACTTAGAGTTTCAGGTTGGTGATCATGTATTCCTGAAAGTATCGCCCCGGCGCGGTACTAAGCGATTTGGGAAGAAAGGCAAACTTTCACCTAGATTTATTGGGCCATTTGAGATCTTAGAAAGGATTGGATCCTTGGCGTATCGGTTAGCATTGCCACCTTCGTTATCGGATGTTCACGATGTATTCCATGTCTCGATGCTACGCAAGTACTTGAAAGATGAATCGCATGTCCTTGTTTATGATGAGATTTCATTCGAACCCGATCTTTCTTATGATGAAAGACCGGAGGATTCTTGATACTAAGGAGCAAATCTTGAGAACGAAGCGGATTCCGTTAGTCAAAGTCTTGTGGAAGAACCATGACATTGAGGAAGCTACTTGGGAAACCGAGCTCGATATGAGAGAAAGATATCCTTTCCTATTTGATGATTCTGGTATGAATTTAGGGACTAAATTCCTTTAAGTGAGGGAGGATGTGAGAACCCGAAACCTACTTGTATTACTTGTCTTCCATACATTTTTAACATGATTAGAACATGTTTTTGACATGCTAGTAGTATCCCTAACATGTTTGACTTGATTGCATTCCTTGATCGAACCGTTATTGCCGTATCGAACGCCTATTGCCTTGCATGCTCTAGATTGACTTGTTCTTGCTCGGGCTTTGATATGTGGACTTAGACAAGACCTTGAGAGACATTTATAATTGTTTTTAGGACCCTTGATACTCATTCTAATGCTTCTTGAGTTGTATATGCCTTATACGCGTATACGTGCAAATCTGACCTGCTTTGACCTAAAGTATGGCCCGAGGAATCGCTCTACCATGCCAACCGAACATTTTGGGCTTTGTTCGCCATGATAACCGAACATTATGAAGGAAGTTCGGCCTCCACAACCGAACAAAGGAAGATTTCCAAAGAAAACGTGATTTTTCTCGCAACATTTGGCCGATTACGATTGTGCTTACCCTTACTAAACCTCTACCATTAGTGACTTAAACCACTTGTATTAGAGTCTAATTAGCCTAATCTAAGCCTAATTAAGATTGCTAAACCTATTTCTACCACTCATCATTGTGACATGTGGATTCCATTAACACATTAATCAAGCCGATCTATACTACATCGCCTCTAGACTTCATTTCACGACTCATTTCTTCCGCCTCGTCTTCTCCGGTCTAGGCGAGCTTGTGCGTGAGAGTCTTGGTGAGATTAGTGCGTGAGGGGTTGGCTTCCAAGAGATTCAAGACCCGCTTGCGATTCCGAGACCGCAGCCGCCGAGACGAGCGATTGTCGACCGACGCTTTTTCTTGCTTCGCCTTTTGCTTGGCTTGAGGTAAGCTATCAATTTCCCTTAGGTCCATGTTAGAGATAACATGCTACCCCTCTTGCTTCCCTTCTCTCATGTCTAAATCATTGCTCTCCTTGTTTCTACCATGATAATGATACATTTTAGAGAGTATGAATTTGGGAATTATAGACCATGAATGCAAATGTTTGATTTGGACACTAAGCCTAGAAGTAAAAGTGTTCTACTCTATATTAGAAATAACTATTATTCTTGGGTCATAGACTTTCGACCATTATTTGGGAAAACGTGTGATTCTAGGGTTCCATGAATTTAGAACTTGAGTTTATTCTTGGCTATGATTGTTATAAATTGGATTAATGACCTAGATTAATCAATGCGATGACTTAGAAAAGAGTTGGAAATGCAAATAGTGTTTAACTCTATTTGGTTTGAATTATAGAAATGACTCAACGGAGTCGACATTAGTGAGCTATTGAACAATACCGGCTCAATGATCGATCCCTACGACGTTATTACATGCTTACACTAGAAAACTAATTCTAGACTATTGAAATGGATTGACTGTCATGCTTGTATCTTTATGACATAATAAATGCATACTTGATAATTGATATATTGAGTTCGCTCTTGTCGAGCTCAATCTTGATTGTTTATTGATGAGATTATATACTAATCTTGAACGAGGACGCTCTTGTCGGACTCGCTCCATATTGATTGATTGTTGAGTAAATACTACTTGGCATTGCATAAGTCCACCGGCATACTTGTTATCGCACACACACCTCCACCGCGGCCACCGTGGGGAAGAGCTCTCCTTGGCCAACCAATACGCGACCATTGAGAATTGACTATTGTTTTCCCGAGCATCTCTGAGATCGATGTATTATCACAACCATCGATTATCGCACGCCATCGAAAGTGTCTGCTTTTGCGTGTCTACGGCGGCCCAAATTCTATATCCTCATATTATGTGAACTATGTGCAATAATGTGCATCTTAAATAATTGATCTACATGATTGAAATATTGTCTTGCCTAACGTGTTGCATAATGCCATGTCATGCATGATTGATAGCTTACGAGTCATTATGACTTACCCGCTCCCTCATTTTTTTAGATCCTAGCAGACAGACCTTCCTGCTGAGGCTCGCAGTGCTCGCTCGCCTTAGTTCTCTTTTGATCCGACTTTTGCGGTTGAAGAGGTGGTTTTAGAAGTCCTCTTCTTCTTTTGTATTTTGCAAGGACGATGGGTATAAGCTAGTCATCTAGACTATGCTTGGGATTGTATAGACTTGTACTGTGTATTCCTCGTTAGCTACTTGTAGTATTAACTCTTGTAGTATTACTTCTCTTGATGCCGGCAATTGTGTTAGCCGTGCCTTGTATATCGTTGTTGTTCACTACGTATAGACTTCCGCCGAGCATCCTATTAGCTCTTATTTATTTCCTTGTCGTATTAATCGCTTAGCTTGGGTTCCTACTGTAGTGTCGCCGAAGACTTGGATTAAATTGTTTAACTGCTTTTATCGTGAAATGATTTTGAAAATACCGACCTTTTGTGTCGAAGTTCTCTTGCGATCGAAATGTTAAGGCCACGCCGCCGCTTTTAAAAATAAAATTTTGAGTCCTTGCATGTTCTTCCTTTCTTGTCTTGTTTGGCGCCCGGCCCGCGGTTCCATCTCGGGGTCGGGTCGCCACGCTTGGTATCGAGCTCGTTAGCTTTTGTTATTGGTTAGCGTCGTTAGCTATTGGTCGATAGGTTCCATGGCCTAGGTGGGTTGTTTTCTTGTGTGATGTTCTAACGCCGAGTGAATTCTTATAGGTGCTTGATGGTGAATCCTAGAGCGCATCGTGTAGGCCGAGGTAGAGGCACCTGTGAGAGTTCCCCGATGAACCCGAGGAGGAGTTGCCACCTCCACCACCGAATCCAAGAGGCATGAATGCTCGATGGCGATTTGTATCGCCGCATGACGTAGTTTATGACCGAAATGGCTCGATAGGTCAAGGTCGAATGTTCCTCCACCGCCACCGCCGTAACCGAATGCGAGAGTATCGCCACCAAGGAATGAAGTTATACCAAGCAAGGGTGCGAAATAATACTATCTTGAGAGGTTCTTGAAAATGAAGCCTCCATCATTTGAAGGAGAATCGGATGCTAGTATGGCCGAAGTTATGGCTAGAGGACGTGAAGAAGATCTTTGCGCGGACCGCACGGATGAGGAGAAGGTTGTGTTAGCCGTGTATAAGCTAGAGGAGCCGCCAATCATTGGTGGGAGGTTCTACGTGATAGTTGGGAGTTGAACCGAGTGGCTCAAGTATGGCCTAACTTTGAGATGGAGTTTAGGCTTCTTACGTGCTCGTTGTGGTTAGACGACGACGAGAGAAAGAGTTCCAAGATTTGGAGCAGGAACCATGTCTCGTAGCTCAAGATTCTCGCTAAGTTCACCGAATTATCCCGTTATTGTGCACATCCGGTGCCGATGAGAGACACAGACTCATAAGTTTGTGAAGGGGTTCAAGACCGAGTTTAGGAGACAATTGTTATCTCTTCGCTTGAGGATTATCTGAGCGCAGAGATCGTGCATATGAGATAGAGCGAGACATTGAGGAGCACGCATGTAAGTCTTCTCGCCAGCTAGCCGCAGTGACCTCACAAAGATTCGTGAGAGGTCAATCTTCGTGAAATCGATCCGCCATCGTGGCAATCGCCGCTTTTCATTATCGAATAGACGACGCCTGTGGACGCTTTAGACGACAATGAGAGTCGTGGTAGTAGTGCTTTTACTCCTCAGAGCACCGACTCGTGGTAGTGGACCTTTGACTTGTTCTCATTGCCATAAGATTGGGCATTCGAGCGAGCAAAGGTGTATAGGCTTGGCACTTGTCTTGGTTGTGGGACTCTAGTCATAAGCTCGAGATTGTCCTAAGAATAGAGTGACGCAATCCGTAGGTTCTGCTCAAAGAATCCGATCCAAGAGAGATAATGATGGGCGCCCTAAGGCGCAGCTCGTGTTTTTGCACTTGATCGCCAAGGTGTTCCCGAGTCTACACATGTGATCGGAGGTATTCTCTCTGCCTTCTTCGGTCATAGAGCTCGAGTTCTTATTGATCCCTGCTTCTACTCATTCTTATGTCGCATCGCATTTCATAGAGCATTTATGTGTATTGCCTCGCCGCTTGCCTTACGTGCTTGAGGTGTCTACACCATTGGGTGAATGCTTATTGGCGTCTGAGGTTTATAGAGATTGTGACGTGCTTGTTAATGATCGAGTCTTGCATGCTGATTTGGTAGTATTGCCTATTCGAGACTTTGATGTGATTCTTGGTATGGATTGGCTTTGTGCGAATCATGCTTTAGTAGATTGCCGTCCGTAAGAGAGTCACTTTTGCCATGCCCGGTATTCCGGAGTTCGTGTTTATGGGTGATCATTGCTATGAAAGGTATTCATGTTATTTCGCTTACGTGCTAGACAACTCTTATCTCGGTTGTACGGGTATTTAGCTTGCGTGCTTGATACTAGTGTCTCGATCGCTAAATTAGAAGATGTTCCGTAGTTAGTGAATTTCCGATGTCTTTTCTACCGATTATGCTTTGCCTCCCGACCGAGAGTTAGAGTTTTGCATTGAGCTTTTGCCGTGACTTCGCCTATATCTAGAGCGCCTTACGTAAATGGCTCCAAATGAGTTGAGAGAATTGAAAGAGCAGCTTGCAAGAACTTCTAGATAGAGAGTTCATTAAACCGAGTGTGTCACCGTGGGTGCACCTGTTATTCGTGAGAAAGAAAGATGGTAGTTTACTTACTTTGCATAGATTATCGACAGCTTGAACCAAAGTTACTATCAAGAATCGGTATCCCTTGCCACACATTGATGATCTTTGATCAACTTCGAGGCTCGCTTGTTTATTCCAAGTTTGACTTGAGGAGTGGCTATTATCAGTTGAGAGTTCGAGAGGAGGATGTTCCTAAGACAGCCTTTCGCACACGTTATGGCCATTATGAGTTCGTGGTTATGCCTTTTGGTTTGACGAATGCACTCAGCTTTTATGGATTTAATGAATAGGGTGTTTCGTGAATATCTTGATTGCTTTGTGGTTGTGTTTATTGATGATATCCTCGTGTACTCGAAGTCACGAGAGGAGCATGAGATTCACTTGAGAGAGGTTCTTTCGATCTTGCGTGAGAAGAAGCTTTACGCGAAATTCAGTAAGTGTGCTTTCTGGTTGGAACAAGTTGCTTTTCTAGGACACGTGGTGTCTAGTGATGGTATAGCAGTGGATCCATCCAAGGTTGAGGCGATTACTAAGTGGAAGACGCCTAGTACGGTGACCGAAGTCCGTAGTTTCTGGGCTTGGCGTGTTATTACCGTAGGTTTATCGAGGGGTTTTCAAGATCGCTACTCCGATGACTAAATTGACACGTAAGAATTCTTCTTTTATATGGAGTGATAAGTGCGAGGCTAGTTTTCGTGAATTGAAGAGAAGGTTGACTACGCCTCCTATCTTAGCATTGCCTAATGGTTCGAGAACTTTGTTATTTATAGCGACGCTCACTAGAAGGTTTGGGTTGCGTGCTTATGCAGAATGGGAGAGTTATTGCCTATGCTTCGAGGAAGCTATCACCTCATGAGCATAATTATCCGACACATGATCTCGAATTAGCCGCCATCATATTTGCACTTCATAAGTGGAAGCATTATCTTTATGGAGCTAAGTTTGAGATATTTACCGATCACAAGAGTTTGAAGTATCTCTTTTCGCAGTAAGGAGTTGAACATGCGACGTGCAGACGATGGATGGAGAAGCTTAAGGATCACGACTGCACTTATCTTGTATCATCCAGGAAGGCTAATGTTGTTGCCGATGCCTTGAGTAGGAAAGTGTACATGTCTTGCTTGATGATGAGAGAGTGGAAGATGCTCGAGGATGTCCGCGAATGGAGTCCAGTTGTGAGAAAGCATAGTGTTATCTTTGCTAGTGTGCGTGCTACGCCTGCTTTGTTTGGGTTGATTAAGGAAGCTCAAAGCACGATCCCGAGTTGAGGAAAATTATTGATGGTTTGGGTGATGGTAAGACACCGGAGTTTGCTATGAACACCGATGGGATTTTGACTTTTCGAGGTAGAGTTTATGCTCCTCGCCACCGATGGGGTTAAGCGTATGGTTCTTGACGAGGCTCACAAGGCCAAGTACACTATACATCCAGGAGTACTAAAATGTATAGGGACTTGAAGAGACGCTTTTGGTGGAATGGAATGAAGAGAGAGATCGCAGAGTATGTATCTAGATGCTTGACATGTCAACAGTGAAAGCCGAACACCGTGAGACCGCCGGTTTATTACAACCCACTTGAGATACCGGAGTGGAAATGGGAGCATATCACCATGGATTTCGTGACAGATTGCCACGCACTGCCGAGGTTTTGATGCAAGATGGGTTGTTGTGGATAGATTGACTAAATCATCACACTTTATTCCTATTGCGATGACTTATAGTTTGAGTCGCTTGGCAAAGATTGTATGTTCAGATATCGTGAGACTACATGGTGTTCCGTGAGCATTGTATCGGATAGAGATCCTGTGTTTACTTCTCGATTTTGGCGTGCTTTACAAGAGGCTTTGGGGACGAAGTTGAATTTCAGTACGGCTTTTCACCCACAGACTGATGGTCAGTCTGAGAGATTGATCCAAGTACTAGAGGATTTGCTACGTGCTTGTGCCATGGATTTTAAAGGTAGTTGGGATTCTCATTTGCCATTAGCCGAATTTGCTTATAATAACAGTTACCAGTCCAGTATTGAAATGGCGCCATATGAAGCTTTGTATGGGCGTAAGTGTCGATCACCGATTTGCTGGGATGAAGTTGGTGAAGCTAAGTTATGGGGTTCAGAGATGGTGCAACAAATACCGAGAGTGTGAAGTCGATTAGAGACATTGCTTACAGTAGACGTAAAAGCTACGCAGACAACCGAGACGTGACTTAGAGTTTCGTGTTGGTGATCATGTATTCTTGAAAGTATCGCCCGCGGTACTAAGCGATTTGGGAAGAAAGGTAAACTTTCACCTAGATTTATTGGGCCATTTGAGATCTTAGAAAGGATTGGATCCTTGGCGTATCGGTTAGCATTGCCACCTTCGTTATCGGATGTTCACGATGTATTCCATGTCTCGATGCTACGCAAGTACTTGAAAGATGAATCGCATGTCCTTGTTTATGATGAGATTTCATTCGAACCCGATCTTTCTTATGATGAAAGACCGGTGAGGATTCTTGATACTAAGGAGCAAATCTTGAGAACGAAGCGGATTCCGTTAGTGAAAGTCTTATGGAAGAACCATGACATTGAGGAAGCTACTTGGGAAACCGAGCTCGATATGAGAGAAAGATATCCTTTCCTATTTGATGATTCTGGTATGAATTTAGGGACTAAATTCCTTTAAGTGGGGGAGGATGTGAGAACCCGAAACCTACTTGTATTACTTGTCTTCCATACATGTTTAACATGATTAGAATATGTTTTTAACATGCTAGTAGTATCCCTAACATGATTGACTTGATTGCATTCCTTGATCGAACCGTTATTGCCGTATCGAACGCCTATTGCCTTGCATGCTCTAGATTGACTTGTTCTTGCTCGGGCTTTGATATTTGGACTTAGCCAAGACCTTGAGAGACATTTATAATTGTTTTTAGGACCCTTGATACTCATTCTAATGCTTCTTTGAGTTGTATATGCCTTATACGCGTTATACGTGCAAATCTGGACCTGTTTGACCTAAAGTATGGCCTGAGGAATCGTTCTACCCTGCCAACCGAACATTTTGGGCTTTGTTCGCCATGATAACCGAACATTATGAAGGATGTTCGGCCTCCACAACCGAACAAAGGAAGATTTCCAAAGAAACGTGATTTTTCTCGCAACATTTGGCCGATTACGATTACCCCTTACTAAACCTCTACCATTAGTGACTTAAACCACTTGTATTAGAGTCTAATTAGCCTAATCTAAGCCTAATTAAGATTACTAAACCTATTTCTACCAATCATCTTGTGACATGTGGATTCCATTAACACATAATTGGGCTGATCTATACTACATCAGTTCGAGACTTCTCATATTACGATCATTTCTTCTGCCTCGTCTTCTCCGGTCCTAGGAGAGCTTGTGCGTGAGAGTCTTGGTGAGATTAGTGCGTGAGGGGTTGGCTTCCAAGAGATTCAAGACCCGCTATGCGATTCCGAGACCGCCAGCCGCCGCCGAGACGAGCGATCGCACCGACGCTTTTTCTTGCTTCGCTTTTGCTTGGCTTGAGGTAAGCTATCAATTTCCTTAGGTCCATGTTAGAGATAACATGCTACCCCTCTTGCTTCCCTTCTCTCATGTCTAAATCATTGCTCTCCTTGTTTTCTACCATGATAATGATACGTTTAGAGAGTATGAATTTCGGGAATTATAGACCATGAATGCAAATGTTTCGATTTGGACACTAAGCCTAGAAGTAAAAGTGTTCTACTCTATATTAGAAATAACTTATTATTCTTGGGTCATAGACTTTCGACCATTATTTGGGAAAACGTGATTCTAGGGTTCCATGAATTTAGGAACTTGAGTTTATTCTTGGCTATGATTGTTATAAATTGATTAATGACCTAGATTAATCAATGCGATGACTTAGAAAAGAGTTGGAAATGCAAATAGTGTTTAACTCTATTTGGTTTGAATTATAGAAATGACTCAACGGAGTCGACATTAGTGAGCTATTGAACAATACCGGCTCAATGATCGATCCCTACGACGTTATTACATGCTCACACTAGAAAACTAATTCTAGACTATTGAAATGGATTGACTGTCATGCTTGTATCTTTATGACATAATAAATGCATACTTGATAATTGATATATTGAGTTCGCTCTTGTCGAGCTCAATCTTGATTGTTTATTGATGAGATTATATACTAATCTTGAACGAGGACGCTCTTGTCGGACTCGTTCCATATTGATTGATTGTTGAGTAAATACTACTTGGCATTGCATAAGTCCAGCTGGCATACTTGTTATCGCACACACACCTCCACGGCGGGCCACCGTGGGGAAGAGCTCTCCTTGGCCAACCAATACGCGACCATTGAGAATGACTATTGTTTTCCCGAGCATCTCTTGGAGATCGATGTATTATCACAACCATCGATTATCGCACGCTATCGAAAGTGTCTGTTTTGCAGGTCTACGTAGCGGCCCAGTTCTATATCCTCATATTATGTGAACTATGTGCAATAATGTGCATCTTAAATAATTGATCTACATGATTGAAATATTGTCTTGCCTAACGTGTTGCATAATGCCATGTCATGCATGATTGATAGCTTACGAGTCATTATGACTTACCCGTTCCCCTGTACTTTTTTTAGATCCTAGCAGGACAGGACCTTCTTGTTGAGGCTCGCAGTGCTCGTTCGCCTTAGTTCTCTTTTGATCCGACTTTTGCGGTTGAAGAGGTGGTTTTAGAAGTCCTCTTCTCTTCTTTTGTATTTTGCAAGGACGATGGGTATAAGCTAGTCATCTAGACTATGCTTGGGATTGTATAGACTTGTACTCGAGTATTCTTGTTAGCTACTTGTAGTATTAACTCTTGTAGTACTTACTTCTCTTGATGCCGGCAATTGTGTTAGCCGTGCCTTGTATATCGTGGTGTTGTTCACTACGTATAGACTTCCGCTGAGCATCCTATTAGCTCTTATTTATTTCCTTGTCGTATTAATCGCTTAGCTTGGGTTCCTGTAGTGTCGCCGAAGACTTGGATTAAATGTTTAACTGTTTTATCAGGTGAAATGATTTTGAAAATACCGACCTTTTGTGTCGAAGTTCTCTTGCGATCGAAATGTTAAGCCACGCCGCTTTTTAAAAATATTTTGAGTCCTTGCATGTTCTTCCTTTCTTGTATTGTATTGTTTGGCGCTCCGGTCCGCGGTCCCATCTCAGGTCCGGGGTCGGGGTCGCCACAGTTGGTATCAGAGCTCTCGTTAGCTTTTGTTATTGGTTAGCTGACGTTAGCTATTGGTCAGGATAGGTTCCATGGCCTAGGTGGGTTGTTTTCTTGTGTGATGTTCTAACGTCGAGTGAATTCTTATAGGTGCTTGATGGTGAATCCTAGAGCAGATCGTGTAGGCCGAGGTAGAGGCAGACCCAGGAGAGTTCCTGATGAACCTGAGGAGGAGTTGCCACCTCCACCACCGAATCCAGTGGGCATGAATGCTCAGATGGCAGATTTGTATCGCCGCATGACAGAGTTTATGACTGAGATGGCTCAGATAGGTCAAGGTCAGAATGTACCGCCACCGCCAGAACCGAATGCGAGAGTATCGCCACCAAGGAATGGAGTTATACCTGAAGCAAGGGTGCGAAATAATGCTATCTTAGAGAGGTTCTTGAAAATGAAGCCTCCATCATTTGAAGGAGAATCGGATGCTAGTATGGCCGAGTTATGGCTAGAGGACGTGAAGAAGATCTTTGCAGTTATGGACTGCATGGATGAGGAGAAAGTTGTGTTAGCTGTGTATAAGCTTAGAGGAGCCGCCAATCATTGGTGGGAGGTTCTACGTGATAGTTGGGAGTTGAACCGAGTGGCTCAAGTATGGCCTAACTTTGAGATGGAGTTTAGGGCTTCTTACGTGCCTGTTGTGGTTAGACGACGACGAGAGAAAGAGTTCCAAGATCTGGAGCAAGGAACCATGTCTGTAGCTCAGTACTCTTCTAAGTTCACTGAATTATCCCGTTATTGTGCACATCTGGTGCCAGATGAGAGACACAGGACTCATAAGTTTGTGAAGGGGTTGAAGACTGAGTTCAGGAGGCAATTGTTATCTCTTCAGTTGGAGGATTATCGGAGCGCAGTAGATCGTGCATATGAGATAGAGCGAGACATTGAGGAGCACAGACAGAAGTCATCTCAGCAGCAGTCTTCGCATGTGACCTCACAGCATCCAGGGAGAGGTCAGTCTTCTAGAAATCGATCCGGCCAGCAGGTCAATCGTCGTTTTCATTATCAGAATAGACGACAGTCTGGTGGAATGTTTAGACGACAGTCAGAGAGTCGTGGTAGTAGTGCTTTTACTCCTTAGGAGCAGCCGACTCAGGGTAGTGGACCTTTGACTTGTACTCATTGTCATAGGATTGGGCATTCGAGCGAGCAGTGCAGGTATAGGCTTGGCACTTGTCTTGGTTGTGGGGACTCCAGTCATAAGCTCAGAGACTGTCCTAAGAATAGAGTGACGCAGTCCGTAGGTTCTGTTCAGCAATCCGGATCCAAGAGAGATAATGATGGGCGTCCTAAGGCGCAAGCTCGTGTTTTTGCACTCGATCAGCAAGGTGTTCCCGTGTCTACACATGTGATCGGAGGTATTCTCTCTGTCTTCGGTGATAGAGCTCGAGTTCTTATTGATCCCGGTTCTACTCATTCTTATGCCGCATCGCATTTCATAGAGCATTTATGTGTATTGCCTGCTCAGTTGCCTTACGTGCTTGAGGTGTCTACACCGTTGGGTGAATGCTTATTGGCGTCTGAAGTTTATAGAGATTGTGACGTGCTTGTTAATGATCGAGTCTTGCATGCTGATTTGGTAGTATTGCCTATTCGAGACTTTGATGTGATTCTTGGTATGGATTGGCTTTGTGCGAATCATGCTTTAGTAGATTGCCGTCGTAAGAGAGTCACTTTTGCCATGCCTGGTATTCCGGAGTTCGTGTTTATGGGTGATCATGCTATGAAATGTATTCATGTTATTTCTGCTTTACGTGCTAGACAACTCTTATCTTGGGGTTGTACGGGGTATTTAGCTTGCGTGCTTGATACTAGTGTCTCGACTACTAATTTAGAAGATGTTCCGGTAGTTAATGAATTTCCAGATGTCTTTTCTACCGATTATGCTTTGCCTCCCGACCGTGAGCTAGAGTTTTGCATTGAGCTTTTACCAGGGACTTCGCCTATATCTAGAGCGCCTTATAGAATGGCTCCAGCAGAGTTGAGAGAATTGAAAGAGCAGTTGCAAGAACTTCTAGATAGAGAGTTCATTAAACCGAGTGTGTCACCGTGGGGTGCACCGGTGTTATTCGTGAGAAAGAAGGATGGTAGTTTACGACTTTGCATAAACTATCGACAGTTGAACCAGGTTACTATCAAGAATCCGTATCCCTTACCACACATTGATGATCTCTTTGATCAACTTCGAGGCTCAGTTGTTTATTCCAAGTTTGACTTGAGGAGTGGCTATTATCAATTGAGAGTTCGAGAGGAGGATGTTCCTAAGTCAGCCTTTCGTACACGTTATGGCCATTATGAGTTCGTGGTTATGCCTTTTGGTTTGACGAACGCACCAGCAGTTTTTATGGATTTAATGAATAGGGTGTTTCATGAATATCTTGATTGCTTCGTGGTCGTGTTTATTGATGATATCCTCGTGTACTCGAAGTCACGAGAGGAGCATGAGATTCACTTGAGAGAGGTTGTAAAACCCTGAAATGTTGCTTGATTGTGTTATGCATGGAATCATATATTTATAATCATCATTAATATGTTCATTTAGCTCCCGTTTATGTTTAGAGTCAATAGCATGATCATTGACGTTGATTGAGATGCACGTATGCATTATTCTTTCGCAAGATGCTTTGAATCTCGGGTTTGTGATTTATGTTGTAATCACATGGATAATTGTTGGAGGGCATTTATAACATCATTAACATGCCTTGGTTATTGGTTAGATGCTTATTGCATTTTCGGTTGGGTTGCTAGTTTGATTTTAGCGTTAACCCTTTTCAGTTTGACTTTTCCGGTCATCGTTCGGGCGAGTTCTGCCTGAGTTCTTGGCCTTGTTTTGTTAAGGTTTGAGGATTGATTGCTTGGGTTATGATTTGGAGGACATTAAGGTTGATTTATAGACCATTTTTGGCTTGGAAGGACTCGAGATTGCATGCGGGGGAGTCCGGGATCGAGCAAGGAAACGAGAAAACATGGAAAGCTGGAAAACAAGTGATGCGGTCGCATCACTTGTGCATCAAGCGACCGCAAGGGTCTTGATTCAGGATTACGGGATTTTGTTCGGTTGTTTGCGCTGTCCGAACTTTTGACCTATTAAACCTATTTTAAACCTATCCTAAACTCACTTAATTAGCCTAATCTTAATCCTAATCATCTATTAAGAGGTTTAGGGGTTAATTAGTGACTTGATTAGTGAACTAATCCCCCCATATAAAACCAAATCAGCCGCACTCTTTCATTCAGTTCGGCCAGTTTACGACTTCTTCCTCGCGTTTCATGCGACCACTTCAGCCAAGACCTGGGGAAGAGCTTGAGAGGAGGCGATTCTAGGGTTTCAAAGGGGCTAAGCTTGGGAGCCATAGCTGGGAGTCTTCTTCCCCCTTCCTACACGTGAACTTGAGGAAAGAGTTGAGGAGAAGACATCGTTCTTTGGGTTTCGGGTTTGGGCAGTTTGGGAGGCCGAAAACTTGTAAGTTTCTACCTCTCTTCCTTTGATTTTTGGGCTCCATTGACCCTAGGGAAACAACCAATTGTGTTATGTGAGGTCAATGGAAGCCATTGTTAGGGTTGTAGAAGAAGCATGAACCCTAGGTTTTCCAATTGAATGATAGAACTTGATTGACCTATGTGAGACCATGATATATGTGAAATTCATGTTCTAACTAGTCTAATGAACTTGATTATGTTGATTTTCCATGAGTATTGATGTTGATTTAGTTGAGATACTTGGAGGGTGTTTTGCCCTAATCTTGTTTTAGCTTGCAATTTATTGATGTGAGCTTGTCTAACATGTTTTAAATGCTTAATAGAGTATATTAAACCATGTTGTATGATTTAATCATGAAATGGAAATTATGATTGGTTTGGTGACTTGAATGAATTTATGCACAATATGGCTAATTTGTTCTAAGTTACACTGTTAATTATTTTGTTGGGTTTATGTGATTTTATTGGTCATTGGGTTCGTGATTTTGGCGATAGTTATGAACATAGGGGGATGATGAAGCCTAAGCTTCTATTCCTTGAATTTTCGGAAAACTTAGATTGAACTCAACGGAGTTAACCTTTGGGTTAGTATGAATCCTAGGAACTATGATTTTAAGTCCTACGGAACTTTGGGTAGAATTCATGGAGGTCGAGCCTCCAAGAAGTTTTGAAGTGTGTGAAGCACACTTGATTAAGAGAGCTTATATGATTCTCGGTTGTGATATTTATGCTAGTTGTGGATAAATTGCATGACTAGTTTGATGGTAGAGTGTTTACCTACTTGTTTTGAGCATATGAGTATATATTACGTGTGCTTGGGTTTTGAGTCCAGCTGGCGTCGATCTGTTGAGTCTTTGGTGGGTCGATACATCGTCTTCACGAATTATGGGATTCGTGATCGCGATGGATCGCCGTGGGTTGCACACCCTCCATCGATGGCCACGGTGGGGAAGTAGTTTATCTTAGTTGTAGTAATACACATGACTTTGATAACTATGGAACTCGAGCGGAGACTGTCTCGGGGACGTCGATATCTACGAGAGGGATATCGAGGGCACATAAGGGGTTTTGCACGTGTTTTTGCAGGAGCGACACGCGCGGAGGAATTTTGGTAATGGTATCATATCCCTTATATATATATGAATTGTTTCACAAGTGCTTAAGTGAATAACGTGCTTAGTGAATTGGATATGATATGAAGTTGTTTTGGTTTCTTACATGTTATACTTAATAGATAACATATTGATTAATGTTGTTAAGCATGTATGCTATCACATGAATATTATGGGAATGTTGTTTTATGCCAAAAGTATAAATTATTATTGTTAAGACAAAAATGACTTGACATGGATTCATGATGAGATGTTATACTGTATTGATAACATATTTATTTAATGTTGAGCATGGATGCCATAACATGATTTATTATAAGGTTATTTCATGACAATAGCATGATATAATTTATGATTGAGCATTATGCCATGGTAGGAAGTTATGGTTAGTAACTTACTAAGTCATTGTGACTTACTTTTATTTGTTGGTTGTCTTTCCCTAGATCCGAGCCGTGCGAGCGGATCCAAGTAAATTCAGAAGGTTACTTTGGCAAGGAACTCTTTTGGAAAGGTTGCTACTTAGATGTTTGTTTTTGCTTTTGGTGAGGTCGTTGGGAAGATGAAGTTATGTAAACTTCATGATTGGGTAGCAAACCTTTATGTGAATTGAAATGTTGTAATTATGTTGTTAGTTTATTCTTTTGGTAGCCGACAAGTAAAAGTCGTGCTTGATGTATATTGGTAGTTAAACTTCCATATGTTTTTTGGTTGTTAGTACTTATTATTATTAGTACTTATGTTGTTGGTAGCCGACTGGTTTTAGCCGCGCTTGGTTAATTGGTAATCATGTTTAGCATGTCATATTGCTAGTTAAATATTATGTTTGTTCTCCGGCATGTTTTTTTTAGCCGTTGAGTTGTTAGACTAGAGTCTTAGACTTAGTTTAATGTTGGGTTCCGACCGTAGTTTCGCCGATGACCTGGTTTATAATATGCTTATGATTGAATTGCATAACAGGGAGTTTGTTCTACGTGCCCAATGTTGCGGCACGCGAATCGAATTTTTGGACCGAGAGATTTACTATCTCTTTGGTTGTTTTAGTTTGAGCTTGTTAGCTCGGGCGCCACTGTTTTATTATATTTCGCTTCCGCATGTGTTTTGAGTTGTCGGTGTATCGCCGTTATGGCCCTACCCATTATTTGCTACTTGTTTATTGTTATTTGTTCCCCTGGCGGCACGACCTTGGGATTTCGTCTTGGAATCCGGGTCGGGTCGCCACAGTTGGTATCAGAGCTATGATTATAAATTTAGCTTTCAGCCGGGATAGGTTCCTTGGCTTGGGGGTTTGGTTTGTGTGATAGATTTATTTTTAACGCCAAGTGTTATTGTAGGTTTAATGGTGGATACTAGAGCAGGAGCTAGTTCCGGAGGTGGCACTGGTAGAGGTGCCGGTAGAGGTATTGACGGTGGCAGAAATGCTAACGATAACCGTCAACAGAATATTCCTCCACTGCGAACGCCAGAAGAGCAGTATGAGGCGATGGCAACCATGTATCGTGGAATGCTTGATATGATGAACCAAATGAATCAGAGAGGTTTTGGTAGAGTGGAACCACAAGGAGGACCACGGCCAGAGCCACAAGTAGAGAGGCCGAGGCAGGAGGCTAGAAATAATGATAATTCTATGCTTGAAAGATTTGTGAAGTTGAAGCCGAGGCAATTTAATGGAGAGCCGGACGCTGCTAAAGCCGAGCTTTGGATTGAACACTTGGAGAAAATATTTGCACCATTGGGTTGCGATGATGAACAGAAAGTTGTATTAGCTGTGTTCAAGCTTGAGGGTGCTGCAGAGCACTGGTGGCAGGTGCTGAGGGAGAGTTGGGAACTGCATAGAGTCCCACAGATATGGCCTAACTTCGTTCGAGAGTTCCGAGCTTCCTATGTACCGGATGTTGTCAGGGAGAAAAGAGAGAAAGAGTTTATGGATTTGGTGCAGGGGAGTATGACAGTTTCCCAGTATTCGGCCAGATTCACGGAGTTGGCTCGTTACTGCACACATTTGATTCCTGATGAGGCTAGGAGGACACAGAAATTTGTAAAGGGTTTGAGGACGGAGTTCAGGAAACAGCTTCTTTCTCATCAGTTTGTGGAGTACAGGAAGGCCGTTGATAGAGCCTACACTATTGAGAGAGACATTGATGAGCATCGTACTATGTCTATTTCGGGTTCTTCTCAGCAGCCTAAGCAGTCTTCTGGGCGGAGTCATGGATCGGGTAATCGTGGAAATTTTAGTGGAGGCAATGATCGCAAGAAAGGAAGTGGAAAATTTCAGTATGATGGACATGCGAAGAATCAGTCTAGTGGCAAGGGGTCTAGTACTACATCTACTCAGAGAGATCGTAGTGTGGCATTGGTTTGCTCTTATTGTTCCAAGATTGGGCATACAAAAGATAGATGCTGGAATAAGAATGGAGCACCAATGGAGTGTTACTACTATGGATTTTCCGGGCATATGAAGAAGGATTGTCCTAAGCTGAAGAATAATCAGTCATGAGGTTCCAGTCAGACTACAGTTGGGACAAAGAGAGATAGCGATGGAAAAGCTAAGGTGCAGGGCCGCGTATTTGCTCTAGATCAGAGAAGTGTACCTGAGTCTACAGCAGTGATTGGAGGTACTGTTTCTATTTTCGGTAATGAGGCTCGTGTACTTATAGACCCAGGGTCATCGCATTCTTATGTTGCATCGCATTTTGTTGACAAGCTATGTGTTATGCCTCAGTCTTTACCATATGTTCTTGAAGTATCTACCCCTCTTGGGGAATATTTATTGGCTTTAGATATTTATAGAGCATGCGATGTACTTGTGGATAAACATGTGTTGCATGCGGATTTGGTAGTGTTACCACTTCGTGATTTTGATGTTATTCTTGGTATGGATTGGTTGAGCACATATCATGCATTGGTGGATTGCCTTAGTAAAAGAGTCACTTTTGCTTTGCTGGCGTTCCTAACTTTGTGTTTTTGGGAGATAATGCACCTAGTGGGTTACGCGTCATTTCTGCGCTTAAGGCTAGGAAACTGTTGTCGCGTGGGTGCACGGGGTATCTTGCTTGCGTAGTGGACAAGCGAGTTTCTTCTTCTAACCTTGAAGATGTGCCGGTTGTGTGTGAGTTTCCGGATGTTTTCTCTAAGGAATTTGGGATGCCTCCAGATAGAGAGATTGAATTTTGTATTGAGTTACTGCCAGGAACTACACCAATTTCGAAGGTGTCGTATAGAATGGCACCTATGGAATTAAAGGAGTTGAAAGTTCAGTTACAAGAGCACCTTGACATTGGCTTTATCAAGCCAAGCGTATCGCCTTGGGGTGCGCCAGTATTATTTGTGAGGAAGAAAGATGGGAGCTTGAGGTTGTGCATCGATTATCGAGAGTTGAACAAGGCAACGATCAAGAACAAGTATCCATTGCCACATATAGATGATTTGTTTGATCAATTGCAAGGATCGGTGGTTTATTCCAAACTTGACTTGAGATTTTGGTACCATCAGTTGAAGGTTAGAGCCGAAGATGTTCCGAAAACGGCTTTTCGCACGAGGTACGGGAATTATGAGTTTATGGTGATGCCATTCGGGTTGACTAATGCGCCGGCGGTGTTCATGGATTTGATGAACCGGGTATTTCATAATTTTCTTGATTGCTTTGTGGTGGTTTTCATAGATGACATCCTTGTGTATTTTAAGTCTCGGGAAGAGCATGCACAACATTTATGGATGGTTTTGTCTATTCTTCGGGAGAGGCAACTCTACGCCAAGTTTAGCAAGTGTGCTTTTTGGCTAGAGGAGGTTTCATTCTTGGGGCACGTTGTTTCTAGTGCCGGTATAGCGGTGGATCCTTCCAAGGTTGAAGCAGTAATGAATTGGAGGAGGCCGACCACAGTTACTGAGGTATGAAGTTTCTTGGGGCTAGCCGGTTATTATCGGAGATTCATTGAAGGATTTTCGAAGATTGCTACGCCTATGATGAATTTGACCCAAAAGAAGACCGCATTTGTATGGAGTGATAAATGTGAAGAAAGCTTCCAAGAATTGAAGAGGAGATTGACTACGGCACCAGTGTTAGCATTGCCTAGCGGAGGTGATAATTTTGTTGTTTATAGTGATGCTTCGAAAGAAGGATTGGGTTGTGTGCTTATGCAAAATGGGAAAGTGATTGCTTATGCTTCAAGGAAATTGTCTCCGTATGAGATGAATTATCCTACGCATGATCTTGAGCTCGCGGCGATTATATTTGCTTTGCACAAGTGGAAGCATTATTTGTATGGTTCGAAGTTTGAGATTTTCACGGACCACAAGAGTTTGAAATATCTATTCTCTCAGAAAGAGTTGAACATGAGATAGCGGAGATGGATGGAGAAATTGAAGGATCACGATTGCACTATACTGTATCATCCAGGGAAGGCGAACGTAGTCGCAGATGCCTTGAGTAGAAAAGTACACTTGTCATGTTTGATGATGCGGGAATGGAAAATGTTGGAGGATGTCCGTGATTGGAATCCTAGCGAGATTAATCATGGTGTATTATTTGCTAGTGTGCGGGTTATTCCAGCTTTATTGGAGAGAATTAAGGAGAATCAGAAGAAAGATCCAGAGTTAGTGAAAATTATTGATGGTTTGAGTGAGAATAAGGAGAATAAGTTCGCGATGAACCAGGATGGGATTTTGACTTTCAAGGGTAGAGTTTGTGTTCCTTCAGTTGAGGATGTGAAACGACTTGTGTTGGATGAAGCTCACAAGGCAAAGTATACTATCCATCCGGGAAGTACGAAAATGTATAGGGATTTGAAGAAACAATTTTGGTGGAGTGGCATGAAGCGACAAATAGCAGATTATGTGTCGAGGTGTCTCACTTGTCAGCAGGTGAAAGCAGAACATCAAAGACCTGCAGGGCTGTTACAGCCATTGGATATTCCGGAGTGGAAATGGGAACATGTCACGATGGATTTTGTTACGGGGTTCCCGCATACTCGTAGAGGTTTTGATGCCGTTTGGGTTGTTGTTGATCGGCTCACGAAGTCGGCTCATTTTATTCCGATTGCTATGACTTATTCATTGAGTCAGTTAGCGGCATTGTATGTGCAGGAGATTGTTAGATTGCACGGGGTTCCAGTTAGTATTGTTTCGGACCGGGATCCGAGGTTTACATCGAGGTTTTGGCAGGCTTTGCAAGAAGCTATGGGGACCAAGTTGAACTTTAGTACAACTTTTCACCCTCGATCATCCGGACGGTCAGAAGAACGATTGAATACTTGAGGATATGTTACGGGCTTGTACGATTGATTTTAAGGGGAGTTGGGATGCACATCTTCCTTTGGCGGAGTTTGCGTACAACAATAGTTACCAGTCGAGCATCGAGATGGCACCGTATGAGGCTCTTTATGGGAGGAAGTGTAGATCTCCTATTTGCTGGGACGAGGTTGGAGAAGCAAAATTATGGGGTTCAGAGATTGTTCAGCAGTTAGTTGAGAGCGTGAAGATAATTCGAGATAGATTGCTCACCGCCCAAAGTCGACAGAAAAGCTACGCGGATAATAGAAGGAGAGATTTGGAGTTTCAGGTTGGAGACTTTGTATTTCTTAAGGTATCGCCTAGAAGGGGTACCAAGAGATTTGGAAAGAAAGGGAAATTATCACCGAGGTTCGTTGGACCTTTTGAGATTCTGGAGCGAGTTGGGAGTTTGGCATACAGGGTGGCTTTACCGCCGTCTTTGTCAGAGATTCATAATGTATTTCATGTGTCTATGCTTCGGAAATATCTTAAGGATGATTCCCATGTTCTTGAGTACGAGGAGATTACTTTTCAGCCGGACTTGTCTTATGTCGAGCAGCCGGTGAAGATACTTGACGCGAAAGAGCAAGTTTTGAGGAGCAAAAGAATTCCATTGGTGAAAGTTCTTTGGAAGAATCACGAGATCGAGGAAGCAACTTGGGAGACCGAGTTGGAGATACGAGAGAAATATCCTCATTTGTTTGATGACTACGGTAAGAATTTAGGGGCTAAATTCCTTAAAGTAGGGGAGAATGTAAAACCCTGAAATGTTGCTTGATTGTGTTATGCATGGAATCATATATTTATAATCATCATGAATATGTTCATTTAGCTCCCGTTTATGTTTAGAGTCAATAGCATGATCATTGACGTTGTTTGAGATGCAGGTATGCATTTTTCTTTCGCGAGATGCTTTGAATCTCGGGTTTGTGATTTATGTTGTAATCACATGGATAATTGTTGGAGGGCATTTATAACATCATTAACATGCCTTGGTTATTGGTTAGATGCTTATTGCATTGTCGGTTGGGTTGCTAGTTTGATTTTAGCGTTAACCCTTTTCAGTTTGACTTTTTCGGTCGTCGTTCGGGCGAGTTCTGCCTGAGTTCTTGGCCTTGTTTTGTTAAGGTTTGAGGATTGATTGCTTGGGTTATGATTTGGAGGACATTAAGGTTGATTTATAGACCATTTTTGGCTTGGAAGGACTCGAGATTGCATGCGGGGGAGTCCGGGATCGAGCAAGGAAACGAGAAAACATGGAAAGCTGGAAAACAAGTGATGCGGTCACATCACTTGTGCATCAAGCGACCGCAAGGGTCTTGATTCAGGATTACGGGATTTTGTTCGGTTGTTTGCGCTGTCCGAACTTTTGACCTATTAAACCTATTTTAAACCTATCCTAAACTCACTTAATTAGCCAAATCTTAATCCTAATCATCTATTAAGAGGTTTAGGGGTTAATTAGTGACTTGATTAGTGAACTAATCCCCCCATATAAAACCAAATCAGCCGCACTCTTTCATTCAGTTCGGCCAGTTTACGACTTCTTCCTTGTGTTTCCTACGACCACTTCAGCCAAGACCTGGGTAAGAGCTTGAGAGGAGGCGATTCTAGGGTTTCAAAGGGGCTAAGCTTGGGAGCCATAGCTGGAGTCTTCTTCCCCATTCCTACGTGAACTTGAGGAAAGAGTTGAGGAGAAGACATCGTTCTTTGGGTTTCGGGTTTGGGCGTTTTGGGAGGCCGAAAACTTGTAAGTTTCTACCTCTCTTCCTTTGATTTTTGGGCTCCATTGACCCTAGGGAAACAACCAATTGTGTTATGTGAGGTCAATGGAAGCCATTGTTAGGGTTGTAGAAGAAGCATGAACCCTAGGTTTTCCAATTGAATGATAGAACTTGATTGACCTATGTGAGACCATGATATATGTGAAATTCATGTTCTAACTAGTCTAATGAACTTGATTATGTTGATTTTCCATGAGTATTGATGTTGATTTAGTTGAGATACTTGGAGGGTGTTTTGCCCTAATCTTGTTTTAGCTTGCAATTTATTGATGTGAGCTTGTCTAACATGTTTTAAATGCTTAATAGAGTATATTAAACCATGTTGTATGATTTAATCATGAAATGAAATTATGATTGGTTTGGTGACTTGAATGAATTTTATGCAACAATTGCTATTATTTTGTTCTAAGTTACACTCATTAATTATTTTGTTGGGTTTATGTGATTTTATTGGTCATTGGGTTCGTGATTTTGGCGATAGTTATGAAATTAGGGGATGATAGCCTAAGCTTCTATTCCTTGAATTTTCGGAAAACTTAGATTGAACTCAACGGAGTTAACCTTTGGGTTAGTATGAATCCTAGAACTATGATTTTAAGTCCCACGGAACTTTGGGTAGAATTCATGGAGGTCGAGCCTCCAAGAAGTTTTGAAGTGTGTGAAGCACACTTGATTAAGAGAGCTTATATGATTCTCTTGTGATATTTATGCTAGTTGTGGATAAATTGCATGACTAGTTTGATGATAGAGAGTGTTTACCTACTTGTTTTGAGCATATGAGTATAA
>CM028378.1:163517475-163574956 GCA_013146195.2 Codonopsis lanceolata
AAGGTTGTGATTGAGATGGACCAGAAACATGGGAGGAACTCAAGAAAAGAACATAGGATAAGCTAAAGCGTTCACAACCCTATCTCCTCTAAGTTTTGCGTAAATGTGAGGATCAAGAATGTGGAGTTAAGCCTAGTCCTCGCAATCGTGAATAACCTTGAGACACTAAGATTTTGTATATCAGAGAGGGAAAAATCAGGGATCTTTTGTCACCCTCAGACTCAGCTAGAGAGGTGATCTTCTTAAATGCAAAATCTCCAAAATCAAAAGGCTTGTTTGTTCCTATCTGATATAAAACTCTAGCATGCTCTTTAGTTAAGGTATTTGTGTTGGAGGTGGGTGCCCAGTTAGCACAGCAGATTTTGTGCATGAGTGCATAAAGGGAGGATAACTGGGATGTGCTAATAGAAGAGCCCTTTCCAGGCCACTTATGCAAGGTTCCTCCAGTGAGTTCAAGGGCACATAGATTAAGTCATAGAAAAGGAACCAATCTCAGGAGTTTTGAACAAATTATTTATGAGGGAAGAGGAGAACATATACCATTTACCACGCACAAAGACCTTCTCAAACCTAGGATCAAAAACTGAAGAAATTCGTTTTTCTAAATTTGAATAGAATTCATAAATAAGGTCTCTGAAATATGGTGAGGCTGAAGATAATGTTCCTAAAAGTCCTCTATTAGTGAAGAATTGAGACAAATTTTGTTCAGATAATTCAACAGAAGGGATAACCCTTTCATCCACGATTTTCCTAGATGTATTATATCTCACAGATGCAGATTTTGAAAGAAATTTGGAAGAGAAAGCTTTACCAACAGAAGCAGGAGCCTTAGAAACTCTGGACGTAGCTACATTGGTAGCTACATTCAATGAAGATGCGCGGCTCCTAGTGAAGCGAACTGGAACTTCATCACTTTCTTTACTAGCAACAGGAGTTGCTTCTTTACTCTCAAAATTTTTATCTGAACTATCATCAAATTCAGACGAACTGGATTGTTGAGCCAAATCTTCGGCGGGTGGTTGTGATGACTGAGGAGACTTTGGAGCAGGAACAGACTTCAGTTGAACCAGGTAATCTGCCAAAGTCCGATCTTAAACAGAGAAATTAATGTCAGCATTAGACACTGAAGGAGAACCATGCTTAGATTCAGAGGATTCTTTGGCTTGTGTGGAAGAATCCGTTTGAAATACGACTCGAGGCGAAGGGATTGGATAATTTTCATCTGCCTCTTCTTCTTCAACTGGAACAGAAACTGGGGAAGCAGGTTTTGAAACCATTTCTTGAACAACTGGGATTGACCCTGTTTCAGGTACAAAGTCTTCATCGTCTGAGTCACTGTCAACGGCCACAGGTTCTTCAAAGACTCCAGGAACTACTTTGTGCTTCTTTGCAGAAATAACCTCCTCCATGCTTGGATTTTCGAAATTGGAAGGAATTCCTCTGAGCCTCTTCGATCTCCTAGAACTAGGGTTCCCAATTTGGGGTAACCCTGACAAATCGATGGGATGGTCTACATCAATAGCGTTCCCTTTCTCTCCAGGAAGAATGACGGTTAAGGGTTCAGGAAGAGGCTGAGCAATGACCAAGGCTATTAGGGGATTTTTAGGTGAGGAAGCTGGAGACGATGTAGCTTCATTGGAAGCTACATCAGCTGAGGGGTTATGATCAGGGTTTTTGGATACAGATGATGATGTGGAATCCATGGAATATGTGAGGAGAGAATCAAGAATAGACGATGATTGACGGTTGATTTCGATGAAGGTAATCTCCAAGGCACACTTTTTTTGGATTGTGAAGAATGAGCAAGCTTCTGTGAGTGGTAAGTTCCTCTTTCCTTAAAATTAACACTAATAACTCCACTAATGGTAATTAGCCGTTAGTCTCTTAATGACATGGAATGGGAGAAGGCTAAACAACTAACCAAAATTCAAATTTAGATGATAAATCAAATATTAACCAATCACATTGGAGAGATAAAAAAATCTATTTATTGTCATGAGAAATAGGTGGAGAATTAAAGATGAGGGAGTAACAACCAATTTCAGATTTAAAAAATTTTGAATTCTCCAAATTAAGCAAGGATTTTGAATAAACACAACACTTAACTAACCAAAATTGATACACAACCAGACTGACAAACAGTAGTCAAAATCAAATTCAAGCCTTCATGAACATCACACAGATTAGAGACAGCCACATAAATTACAACAAGGAGAACAAAGGTATAGATATTGCACTAATCTGTTATGGAAACAAAAAAACATCAAGGGGCTGATATGATCAAAGCAAATTATGACCTAGAAATATGCCTAACACATGCTGAAAATAAGAAAACAATGCAGTCACACACATGTGATATGTCTAGATCATTTGAATGTAGTTTCCAATGTAGCTGCATTGGAAGATACATTCGCCAAAGTTGTGATTTTATGTACAATTTCTCATCTTTTGTTCACCAAATCAGCACATAACTCCCATAAAAACCATAGGTACTTTATTTCCCTAGGAGAATAGCTTTACTTTATTTCAAGCATATTCAACACATGCCACTAGGAACCTTTCACACTATTTACCAAGGGTAGCCACTTTACTTATTGATCAACCCATGTAATCCGAGGATTCATAGTCCCAAAAGAAAGGAGCCACAACCTTGTTCATAGGTAGCTCTTTTCCGTTAGGTAGCTTTCACACTTTTTCAATTCAAGGGAGTCAATTTTCTCAAGATTAACCCATGAAAGTCTAAGCTCCATAGTACTTTGACAAATTGCTGCATCCCAAGAATGTCAAAAGGTAGCTCTTTCCTTTGTCGACTTAAGATTTTTCAATTTCAATAAACCTTTAGGGAGAAGATGAGGAGAATCAAAACAAGAAAATCACAACAAAGAATCGAAACATAAAATGAAACTAGTGTGCCCCTAAAACACAATGCAAGATGCCTAAAAAAAATTTATAAAAAAAATTGGCACACATATCGAGAGATTTCTAAGATTTATCTCTCAAAATCTAAATCTTAGTGAAAACCTAGTGTGCCAAATGATTTTCGCTCCCACATGTTCAATGCAAACAATACCTTGTTCAACCAATGTCTCTAATAGTCTTATATCAATGTGCTTAGTTCTAGAGTGTTGGAATTTTTGTTAACTTATGGCACGGTGTTGTCACAATACATGGTTAATACATTGTTGTGTAAACCATAATCCTTGATCATTTGATTCATCCATAAGAGTTGTGTACACCGACTACCAGCAGCTATATACTCAGATTCAGCTGTTGATAGGGCAACACAGTTTTGTTTTTTACTAAACCATGATATCAAGTTGTTTCCCAAATAAAAACATCCACCTGAGGTACTCCTCATATCATCAACATTCAACACTACCAGCCCAATCAGCATCACTAAAACCAACAAGATTAGTGTTAGTGTGTTTTGTATACCACAAACCCATAGCACAAATCTCACCAACATACCTAATTATTCTTTTGACAGCTTTCAAGTGGGAGACTTTAGGGTTTGCTTGATACCTAGCACACAAGCACACACTATACATGATGTCAGGACGGGTGGCAGTCAAGTACAACAGACTTCCAATCATGCTCCTATATAATGTATGGTCTACACTTTCCTATTTTTCATCTTTATTAAGTTTATTGGATGTACCCATAGGGGTTTTCTTTTGTTTTCCATTCTCAAGATTGAATTTATTCACCAAGTTAAGAGCATACTTGACTTGAGATATGAACATTCCTTCATGTAGTTGTTTTATCTGGATTCCTAAAAAATAAGTCAACCATGCTCATCTCAACCCTACCATGCTCATCTCAAAAGTGGAAGTCATGCAATTAATAAATTCTTTTTCCAAGGACTTGGAGGTGGACACAAACACAATGTCATAATCTTAAATTTGTGCTATCAAAATGTGTTTTTCTTGATTTTGAATAAAAAGAGTTTTGTTCACCTCTCCCCTTCTAAACCCACTTTTCAAAAGATGGTTTGTAAGTCTCCCATACCAAGCTCTAGGAGCTTGTTTGAGACCATACAAGGCCTTTTTTAACTTAAAAACATGATTGGGTTTATGGGGGTCCTCAAAACCTTTTGGTTGTTCTACAAAAACTTCTTCTTCAAGAATACCATTTAGAAAAGCACTCTAAACATCCATTTGCTGAAGAGTAATATCAAGAAAGCATGCAATGGGAAGAAGACGTATGGACTCAATGCGGGCAACAGGAGCAAAGGTTTCATCAAAATCCACCCCCTCAACCTGTGTGTACCCTTGAGCCACAAATCTTGCTTTATTTCTTATTATCTCTCCCACTTCATTTGATTTGTTTTTGAAAATCCATTTTGTTCCAATAACATTTAAAGAAGTGGGTCTAGGAACAAGATGCCAAACATCATTTTTAGTGAATTGGTCAAGTTCTTCTTGCATGGCATTTATCCAACACTCATCTTTAAGAGCTTCATGCACATTTTTGGCTTCAATGGTGGATACAGAACAAGATGCATGGATTTCTTCAAATTCTAAAGTAGACAAGCAAGCAAGTTTTCTATAATCCACCTTACCTTTTCTACTAGTTGACACCCCATCCTTAACATTACCTATGATTTGAGAAGTGGGATGCGTTTTCTGAATTTTGCTTGGTATGTCATATCCCTGATCAGTCAAACTGGACTGATTTTCTGCTTGGTTTAAGTCTATTTTAGGTTTCTGTCATGTTTCTGTCCAATGTGACTTCTGATGTAGCTACATTCGGAATCACATTGGGTGTAACATTCTGAATCACATCGTCTTAACTTCCTGAATCTGCAGGTTCTGCTTGATCAGCTACTGGTTCACTGGATTCAGATGTTGGTTCTGAACTGTTTTCTCCAAAATCAAGAATACTTGAAACATCTTCTTCAACAGTTTTGTGGCCAAGATCCGTTAGATCATCAAAGATGATATTCATAGACTCCATGATAGTCTTAGTCCTAATATTAAAGACTCTATATGCACGACTATTAGTGGAGTAGCCCATGAAGACACACTTGTCACTTTTAGAATCAAATTTAGAAAGATGATCTTTATCATTGAGAAGATAGCACACACAACCAAAAGATGAAAATATTTTAAGGTTGGTTTCTTTCCTAGCAAGATTTCATAAGGTGTCATTGTGCTACCTGGTCTCAAGAAAACCCTATTTCCAATGTGACAAGCTGTATTTAAAGCTTCAGCCCAAAACCTTTTTGCCAATTTTTTTGAGGTCAACATAACCCTTGCCATCTCTTGAAGGTGTCCTTTTCTTTCTTTCCGCCACTCCATTTTGTTGTGGAGTTTTGGGAGCAGAAAATTCATGAGAGATTCCATTAGAGGCACAATAGTTAGAAAAGGATGAGTTTTCATATTCCGTGCCATGATCTGATCTAATTCTAATAAGCTTTAGATCATACAAGTTCATAACATGGGTGTACCATATTTTAAAAGCCTCAAAAGTTTCAGATTTTTCTCTCAAGAAAATTACCCAAGTGTATCTAGAAAAATCATCTACACAAACAAAGGTGTATTTTTTTCTTTCCAAGACTTTCTACTTCAATGGGACCCATGAGATCTGTGTGAATCATCTCAAGGCACCTAGATGTGGAACACTGAGATATGGGAAGATGAGAAGCCTTGGTTTGCTTACCTTTTTGACAGGGTCCACATACCTTTGTGTAGTTCTTGTCCAAATTTGGCAACCCTTTCACTGCATCATGTTTCACAAGCTCATGGAGCTTACGAAAACTCATATGTCCTAGTTTTTTATGCCAAAGATCTATAATGTCAAGACTAGCTTTGTGACATGTTTGGCTAATGTTGAACATATAACAATTGTCAGATGACCTTGTACCTGTCAGAAGACACTTGTTAGTTTGATCAAAAACCTCACAAGAATTTTTATCAAACCTTACCTGAAGGTCATCATCACATAGTTGACTTATACTGATCAAGTTTGTCTTAAGTCCTTCCACATGATAAACATTGGTGAGATTTGGAAGACCTTCAACATTCAAAGTGCCTTTGCCAATTATCTTGCCCTTAGCACCTCCTCCATAGGTCACTGAACCACCATTGATGCTCACATAGTCCTTCAAATTCTCAATAGAACATGTCATATGTCTAGAGCATCCACTATCAAAGTACCATGATCCAGCTATATGAGATTTCAAAGAAGTGAAGGTTACATTACACATCTCATCATCAGACAATTTTGCACCAGGACATATGTCAAATGGTTCACATTATTTGGACTTACCTTTGTCATTACTGCCCTTGGGAACCCACATCTGCTTAAAAAATTTAGGTTGATTTTTCTGTGGATGTGATTTCTGATGTGACTTCGAATGTGACTTCCAATATCGTTGCATTGGATGCTGCATTGGCTGTTTCATTCGATGTTGCATCTGATTTTTTACCAAGAAAGCCTGCCTCACTTCATCCTCATATATAGCCTTTTTCAGAAAACAGAAAGGTTGTATATGACCAGGCTTATGGCAAAAATGACACACAAAGTTTTTCTTTCTTGATTTTGGCTTTTCAAAGAAATATGTGTTCTGGAAATTCTGTGAAGGCTGTTTAGGTTCAGATGTACCTTCACCTTCTCTCACAAATATTTTTGGTACAAAACCAATACCTGTCTTGGATGAGTTACCTGAATTAAGCATCTCATCCATTTTTTGTTGGCATGCATTCCATTTAGTGATGGTTTCATTTGCTTGAATGAGCTGCTCCTTTAACCCTTCGATCTCAACATCCTTTTTGCTTAGCAAGCTTTCCAGCCCTATAATGCAATTTTTCTGATCTTCATTGGTCTTTTTCAACAGCTCGTTTGCCTTACCAAGCAATGTAACTTGGTGAGCTCGTTTCTCCCAATCCTTGTATAATTCCTTGTAACCTTCCAGCAAATCAGACTCTGAATCTCCACCATCTTCCTAGACTGAGGAGTTAAAATAGTAGAGATCATCCCTGTTTTTGTCCACTTCATCTTCTGATGTGACTTCGGATGTAGCTACATTGGAAGTCACATTGAACAGAGAACCTGCACTGTCAGTTTCAGAATCATAAACAGCAGTGAGAGTGATAAGATCACCTGGATCTTCTCCATCACTATCACTCAGAGTTGCTGAAAAATTCAAACCTTTTTTTCTTAAAGTATTTGCACATTGGTTAGCATAATGACCATACCCTTGACACTCTCTACATTGAATTGAATCAATATTCTTACCATTGTAAGAAGACTTTGAAGCAAAGGGATTTGTAAAAGGCTTTTCTGGAGTTTGAAAAGAATTTTCCTTGGGAACATATTTGCCAGAATCAGGTTTAAAATTGTTTTTGTAGCTTGATGATGGAGTTCTATTTTGACTCTTAGTTTTCAAAAAATTTCTAAATTTGGTCGTCAAAAGTGCTCTAGATTCTTCTCCAAAATCAGACTCATCAATATCTTTTTGAATATCAAGTAAGTCAGATGAGATATCAATAGGAGCAGACATAGCAATATTTTTCACAATCGGTGTAGAAGATGATGCCCCTTTGCCTTTTTGTTTGATTTGATCATTCAGGTTCAATTCAAAGTTTTGAAGGATACCAGCCAATCGTTCAAAACTCATCTTGTCAATATCATGTGCTTCCTCTATAGCACATATTTTGACATTAAACCTTTCAGGCAAAGTTCTCATCATCTTGCTGACAAGACGTTCATTAGTGATAGGATCTTCTAAAGCAAGAGCAGAATTGGACATGTCAAGAAGTCTACCATAATATGACATAATATCTTCAGACTCATTCATTCTGGTATTTTCAAATTGTGTGGTGAGCAATCTTAATTTAGAGGCGCGAACACTGGCAGGTCCTTCACACAAGGTCTGAAGGGCCTCCCAAACATCTTTAATTAGCAGATTCATAGTTGGCAATCACCCTAAAGGTGTTAGCATCTAAAGCTTTATATATAGCAGACACAGCTTTTGAATTAAAAGACGCAGTATTCCTATCTTCATTAGACCATTCAGATTCTTTGGTGATATTGACATCACCATCAGAATCAGTAGTTTTAGGAGGACTCCATCCATTCAGGACAGCAAGCCACGCTCTTTCATCAATTGATTTGATGAAGATGTGCGTCTTGACTTTCCAAATCGAATAGTTTGCATTAGTCATAGTAGGAGGACGAACGACATTCTCATATTGAGAATCCATCACGGCTATGACCAGAATTAACTCTTAGTGATATCAAGAGAAGGCTCTGATACCAATTGAAAGAACACAATAGCTAGGATTCTCAAGAGAAACCAATGCAATTTCCAATGTAGCTGTGGATGTAGCTACAATGGGAATCACAATGGTCAAAGATGAACAAAACAGCGGAAGACTTATAATCAGACAATGAACTGAATGCAAAAGATTACCAAAACAATCTACAAGACTATGCTTGTAGACCTAGCCTCAAGACCACAAAGATTTCACTAAAAAGATTAAGCGTTTTACAAAAACTATTGTGAAATCACTCAAAAAACATTCTCATAAGACAACAAGTCTTGGAGAACATAAACCCCACAGAAAACAAGGTAGACCAAACGTGGGAAGAAATAAAACAACTTCCTAAAATTGAAACAGGAAGATAAAACTGAATTCCAGAACTTCAATGTTACTACCGATGTCATAACATCAGGAGCAACAAACAATCTGTTGCACGTCTGGACTGAAAAACTGCCTCTGAACTTTTATGATTCTGCTCACAGCTTTATGGCTTTGTTTCTTTCTCTCAAGCTCTACACCATACCCGTGTCCCAGCTCCTTTATATATATAGCAATGCGAAGACTACACACACAGAAAAACCCATCTTCTACAGGGAAAAGGATTAGTAAAAAAAAAGGAAATACTAACAACTTACCAAATCCATGGCATTTGTTACCAAATATCAAAGGAGACAAGTTTCACGGTTTGACAAGGATTTAAAATAAGATTTTGTTTCCAAAAATGATGCACCATAATCTACTAAAAGATTTTGGTTCCAAAAATAACACAACAAAATCTAATTAAAGATGTGAAGTCCTAAAATAACCAAAAACTTGTCAAAAATGAATTTTGACCAAGAAAGGGGAAATAAGTAAAAATAAGCATGACCTATTTTACCCTTACAAGCACAAAGGTCAGGTCAGAGAGTACAAGAATCAGTTTAGAGGGTACAGATTTGGTTAGAATGGCCGCCGAGAATGAACAGACTATTGTAGGTACTGAGACAGGGGCTCCAAGGTATGCTCCTACTCCGGCTATGCAACAGTGGTTAGACCAAAATTTGGGTACACATACCGATCACCTATTGGGCCATATAACAAACCTCGTGCAAAACCCAAGACCCAATGAAGAAAGAATCACCTTTCCCACAACACCTCATGAGACATCAACTTCTCATACTCCCCTAAACCCTAACCCTTAGCCAAACACTAACCCTCCACCAATTACCTACATCCCAACCACCAATTTCCCACCAAATACTTACTACCAAAATTTTAACCCTTTCCTACCAAATCAAGCCTACCCTTTCCCAAACACCAATATACCTCAAAATCCAAGTGGCCTTCCATTTCCCATCACCAATCCACTCCAAAATAGCCCACATATGGACCTTAGAAGCAATACTCCGCCAGGACAACTAACGACTTATCTACCATTCAATGATTTTGGTCGTCAGGCAGAAGCTGCAAATATCCCACCTCCTCGAAATCCTTACCAAATGCCTCAACAAATCACAGGAATAAACCCAGTTGCCGGCAATCCCACAAATATATACCATGTCCTAGTACCACCTCCCACGAAATTAGAAACATATATTGAGAACCTCAAGGGAATGATGCTCAAGGTTCTAAACATAGGAGAGTTTTCTACGCGATCATTGACATTACAACCCTTAGCTATGCTGCCCTCAAAATTTAAAATGCCTGACATAGAGAAGTTTGATGGGACCGGATGTCCTATCTCCCAATCAAAATCGAACTCTACCGGTATGCAGTCAATGGGGGCTTGTTTGAAAGCTATGGCTTCCAATTTCCATCTCACCTTGATAGGGGCAGCTAAGCAATGGTTAATGCTATTGGACAATAGTACTATGCGTAATTGGGACCAAATAACTGAGGAGTTCCAAAAGAGATACAAAGACAACAGCAACTCTGAAAATAAAAGGGAACTTCAGGCATGCACCCAAAGGGAAAAGGAAACATGTGCAGATATTGTAGCCAGGTGGAAGAGAAAAATAAACCAAACAATGGACAGGCCCGATCCAGCTGAATCAGCCAGGACGTTCATAAAAAATTCTCCAACCCATATACCTAGAACACATTCGGTATCTCCCTTATGGTAACTTCAGCGAGATAGTGGAAGTAGGAATTCGTATCGACGAAGACATACACACCGGACATTTAAAAGTCTGTACACCTCCCAGTTCATTTCCCTATTCAAAGGGAAAAGCAGCAGCGTCAGGATCAGCTGTCCATATGGTGGGAAATATACCAACAATGCCACCAACCAACTTTTCTACCCAAAACTACGCCATTGTACCATGGTCCTATGGAGCAGATAGATCCATCAATATAGTTGGTGGAAATAATGGTCCAAACAGAAACTTCAGAGGACCAAGTAGAGGGAAATATGCATTTTGATGAATTAAAAGCTCCCTTATCACTAATACTGCAAGGACTGATGGCACGGGGAGTTTGAAGCCATTAGAAAACTACAGGCCGCCGAATCATATGCCTAACTCATGGAATCATGCCCAGTATTGTGAATACCATTGCTGCAGTGGTCATCCCACCGACAAGTGCTACCTACTCAAGGGTTCCATCCAAGATCTTATAGATGATAAAGTCATTGAGAAACTTCACCCCAGGCCTAATGTAGTCAATAACCCACTACCTCAAATCAACATGATTGAGGTCAATGAAGAAAATTGTGTACCCACTGAGTTTGAAAGGAATGAAAAGGCCTTACATCGTTATTCCTCTCTCTACACAAGAAAAAGAGCTTAGTTGTTACATGAGCGAAACTGGGAAAACAAGTTGGATTGGTGGGGATGTTAGTCATCTTACTAGATCCGGTCGGGCATATCAACCAAACCATGAAAATGGTGACCACTCTGGAAAGGATAAAGAAGTAGACACTGGGGCTAAGAGCATGGAAGATACCCTGTTAGCTCAGATGAAGAAACCCCAAGCCAATATATCCATCTGGGCTTATTATGTGCTTCCAAAAGTCATCGTGATACATTGGCCAAATCCTTCAGTCAAGTAGTTATCCCTATTGAAACATCTCGGGAGAGCTAACCCAAATGATCGAAAACATACATTTTGTGAATGTGATTATGTTCACTGATTTGGATCTGCCAAAGGAAGGAACCAACCACATTGACGCTCTTCACATCACTGTAGGGATCATGGAAAAAAGGATTCCTCGGGTCCTAATAGACAACGACTCGTCTTTGAATGTATGTTCTACAAGCACATTAGCAAAACTGGGGACAAAGATATCGGAATTAACACCATCATCGCAAACAATAAGGGCATATGACAACACAAGCCGATGTGTCTTGGGGGTGGTAACTCTGATGATGACAATTGGTCCGCTGACTATGCTAGTTGAATTCCAAGTCCTGGATATTCCTACCACTTTCAGTTTATTGCTAGGACGTCCATGGATCCATGGGGGAAAAGGGGTTGCTTATTCGTTGCACCAACGTGTCAAGTTCATCCACGATGACCATATAGTGATCATACTTGCTGATAAAATCGTGGAAAACAAAAAAAAGTGGGGATATCCCAATCCTCGAGATAGAACATGATGACATTGGTATCTTCCTAAGTGGCTTTTAAGTCATCCCTCAAGCCATAGTCAACGCAATTGAATATGGGCGAGAGACTGACATTACTGGAAAGAAAACCATGGTCTTTAGAGATATGGTCCCATTAAACAAGCTCCGAAAAATGAACTATATGTCTGGTCTGGGTCTTGGCAGAAATCAACTGGGGCTTATCAATTTAGTCCAAGATGAACTCAAAGAATGTACTCCTCCATTTAGCTTAGGATACAAACCTACACCAGCCGATTTAGCAGAGATCATGAGAGAAAAACGTGAAAAGAATAAGGCAAAACGTGAAAAGCGGCCTTATAAGGATCCTCCTCTACAACCATATAGAAAAACTTTGAATGGGTATTTTGTAAGGAAAGGAGAAACAGATGCCTATCTCATGTTCCCAGAACCCTGGATAGACCAAAATGGTAAAATATGCCCTGGTTGGGAGATATTCGAAGATGTCAGTCTCGCCACCAAAGAAATGGAAAAGGTTATCCTAGAACCCCGTAACACCACATATAAAACAGTGACAATCAAAAATACCTGGACCATAGATCAAGATGACTATGCATTGGCTTTATTTGATGATGATTTTATGGGGGATAGTTTCCTGGGTATGATTGACGGAGGAACTAGCTATAAAGAGCTCCCGACATAATTTGAGGCTATTGCTGATAACCCGCTGCAAAATTGGTATACAACTGTTGGACCCCTCCTAACAACGGCAAAGTTGGTGGACCGTTTCAGATCCACCCTTCCTCATGTTTTCCTTTTCCCCTCTGACTGGTCACCTACCAGCCCGCTCCATGAAATTGAGGACCTCAATTCCCAGGACCTCAATAATGTAACCAACCATGTAACCCCTAAAATTAATAATGAAAGTCTCGATGCCTTCGTGTATTCCTTGGTTGCACCTACGTTAAAATGGACCAAAAAGATAAAGAATACCTAATCGAGCTCACAAAGTTAGTCAAGCAACGAGAAAAGCACCGATCAGCAACATCGGAAGAAGACTTGTCTGTTATCAATCTGGGGCTGAACAGTGAGATCAAAAAGGTCAGAATCGGAAGTTATCTGCAGGGGTAAGAAAGAGTAGTATTGATCAGTCTACTCAAAGAGTTTTCGGATGTCTTCGCATGGTCTTATGAAGACATGCCTAGGTTGGATCCAGCAATTGTAGAGCACTGAATTCCTACATATTCGGATGCTAGGCCATTTAAGCAGAAACTCCGCATAATTAAGCTAGAATGGTCACTAAAAGTGAAAGAAGAAATCATGAAACAGCTACACGTAAAGTTTATCCGGGTAGTTGAGTGCCCAATTTGGCTGTCAAACATAGTGACTGTGCCAAAACCTAATGGAAAGGCTCGGATCTGCGTAGACTTCCGCGACCTCAATAAGGCATCGCCCAAAGACGACTTCCCTCTACCCAACATTAATATTGTGGTAAATGATGTGGCTTCTCACAATTTAAGATCCTTTGTAGACGACATGCTAGGCTATAACCAAATCAAAATGGCAGCAGAGGACCAAGAAAAAACTTCATTCATCACCCCCTGGGGAACATATTGCTACACTATCATGCCATTTGGATTAAAAATTACTGAGGCTACATACCAAAAAGTTGGCACTACTCTCTTCCACGACATGATACATAAAGAGGTCGAAGGGTATGTGGACAATATGATTGTGCATTCTGACGATAGAAATGGTGCCCATGTCAAAGACCTTTGAAAATTCTTTGAAGGGTTAAGGAAACACCGGATGAAGCTTAACCCAACAAAATGTACATTCGGAGTTACCGAAGGCAAAGTCCTAGGGTTTATGGTAACCGAGCAGGGCATTGAAATATAACCCACTAAAATGAAAGCTATCATAGACATGCCACAACCGAAGACTCCAACAAAGGTTAAGAGTTTACTGGGCCGATTGTAATACATCAGTCACTTCATCAGACAGTTGACATCCATGTGTGAGCCACTGTTCAAGCTCCTGAAAAAGGACACTGACTGGGTCTGGGATGAAGAATGCCAGCTTGCCTTTGAAAAAGTAAATGACTACCTTGTTAGCTCTCCAGTGCTAGCTCCCCCTCATATTCATAAACCTCTCTTGCTATACCTAAATGTCACAGACACTACAGTAGGGGCTATGCTCGCATAAGAAAAAGAAGATTCCTACATTGAGAATGCCATTTATTTCATAAGTAGGAAATTACAAGGAAGTGAACTTAATTACTTAACCTTAGAGAAAAGTTGTATTGGTCTAGACTGGGCAACACAGAGGCTCAAGACCTACCTGCAAACTCGGTCCATCAAAGTAATCTCCAAAATGGACCCAATGAAATACATCTTCGGAAAGCCATCACTCTTCAACCAGTTGGCTAAATGGTCATTCTTACTAAATGAGTTTGACATCACAAACGTCACACGCAAATCTATCAAAGGAAGTGTGACCGCAGACCACCTAGATGATTTACCTTTAGAGTCAGAAGATGTTTCAGAACCAAGTTTCCCAGATGAGGGTGTCCTAGAAATTACAGATCATGACGCCAAATGGTAGATGTTCTTTGATAAGGCTGCCACCAAACGAGGTTTTGGCATAGGAATCCTGCTAATTTCTCCAATAGATTCTCATACTCCTTTATCCATAAGATTGGAGTTTGAATGTTCAAATAATACTACTGAAAATGGAGCTTGCATTGCTAGTCTAGAAGAGGTTTTCCAAAGAAAAGCAAACGAATTAGAAGTCTTTGGCGATTCCGCCTTGATTATAAATTAGGTCATGGGGAAATGGAAAACACAAGATCCCCGACTGCAAATGTATCATGCTCGATTGACAGCTTTAGCAAAAAAGAGTTTGATGATATCTCGTTCCATTATTTGCCGCGAGAGAGATATAAATTTACCAATGCTTTAGCAACATTAGCTTCGTTGGTCAAAGCCTCCACAGAGATCAACGTTCAACCATTTGTAATTGGGAATAAAATAGCTCCTACCTACTACTTCACAATTAATGTAACTCTTGAAAAAGACAATGAGCCTTGGTACGTATATATCTGTAACTTACTTCAGAAAGAAGTCTATCCAACAAATTTAAACAAAAGAGGAAAAGTCTCCCTACGAAGATGGGCATCGCAATTTGTGATCAGTGGAGGTAGTCTATATAAAAGGCACTACCAAGGGTTGGATTTACTATCCATAGATCAAGCCAAAGCAGAATGAGTCATGGACCAACTACACGGTGGTTTATAGGCCACATATGAATGGGCATATGCTTTCAAAGAAAATAATTCGACAAGGTTACTATTGGAGTACACTAAAAACTAATTGCATTCGGTGGGTGCATCACTGTGACAAATGCCAGCGCTTCGCCAATCTGCAGCATGTTCCTCTGCATATAGTATACAACTCCACAGCTCCCTGGCACTTCTCAACATGGGGAATTGATGTCATAGGTTAGATTCACGCAAAAGGATTAAATAGCCATGAGTATGTCTGTGGGTGCCCCGGAGTGCGCCCGTGCCCCACGCGCCCTTGGATAGGGGTGCGGGACGTGCGGAGCGGACACCACGCTTTCCATTCCACCTTTCCTTGTCTAGGGGAAGATGGAATTAAAAATGCAGAAAGGGTGCTGTCAAGAAGCGCGTTGAATACGCCTCGGTCACTTCAGTGATTTTTGGTCTGTTATGGGAGCTTTGGGTTTTCTGTATCAGGTTATCCCTTTTTTAGGGGATAACAGGATGCAGGAAAGTATCACCCTTTCATTCACATCTTCCCTTGTTTAGGGGAAAATGGAGAGTACAAGAAAGGATGTTGCGGTCCCTACTATGGACTTTATGAAAATTGCCTTAAGGCCTATTTCGGATCGCTATGAGTGCTTTGGGTTTTCTATATCAAGTTATTCCTTTTTTAGGGGATAACAGGATATAGGAATACATCACCCTTTTATTCTCACTCTCCCTTGTCTAGGGGAAAACAGAAAATAATAAGAAAGGATGTTGCGAGGCCTCACTGGATCCAAAATGTTTTGATAAAGTCGCCATCTTTATTTTAAGGAGAAAATAAAGAAAAAACCAAAAATAAAACCAGAGAATGCAAAAGAACGAGTTCGGAGGCTAAGTTACGAGTTAGGAAGGTGCTAGGCACTCAACTCGCCTTTTCAGTCTCAAAAACAGTTTTTGGCTAAAGTAGGTTTTTTGTTATATTTATCTAGCAAATAAATAAAGCATAAAAAAGAAAAGAAAACAAATACATCCATGTCTACATTATTTACGGACTTGCAGCCGCCTCCTTCCAATAATTAAAAATACATTTAAAAATATTTGGTCATAATAATGGCTCTTTTTAATGTTATTTTCTAAATAAATCCGGGCAGCACAACGGCTTATATTTTAACATTGGGCCGGATGGAAAATAGCTTTTTACTCCCTCCATCCCTAAATAATCGTCCTGGTTGACCCGGCGCACAGTTTAAGAAAAAACAATTGAATTGATTATTTATATTGGTTTAATGTGTAGTTTCCTTTAAAGCCCACATGTATGTGGCCCATAATTAAAGTAGTGTGAAAAAGTAAGGGTAAAGTGGTAAAAGTGATGTTCTAAAAAGGTAAGTTTCAAACTAGACAATTATTTTGGGACGGACGAAAAAGGAAAGGAGGACGATAATTTAGGGACGGAGGGAGTATAAAACAATTCCCTTAAAGGCTCACCTTTTAGAGCGTGGTGTGCTCACTCTGTCCTTCCGGGAGAGGGAGTCTTTTTTGTTGATGCTGCTGCTGCTGCGGTTCAGGCAGGGTGACTGCTTCCGAAGGTTGCTTCTGGGCACCATCAAACGGGCGGAGCAACTGCTTACGTTTTTGCTCCTGGTTGCTTACTGCTGGCGGAAATCGGGCAGAACAATTGCTTGTTTCTGGCGGATTTGGCCTTTTTAGTCAGGCAAAGCAATTGCTCTTTTCGAGATTTTTGGATTGGGAAAATAGGGTGGAAACCTAGCTGGGGGGCTAAGGCTCACTTTGACCGGTTTGGTTTTGTGTTTGGAGTAGATTTGGCAGAGCTTCGAGGCTTTATAGGAGGGAGCGCTCACTATTCTCACGATCGCTCACTATTTTTACAACGTAACAACAACGCTGAAAGCTTTGGGCGTTTTTCTGTGTGCTGAAAGCGAAGCGGGGCCTTCTATTTATAGGCTGAAGGAGGGACACCGCTGGCATTTGTGAATTTCACCTTATGCTTTACCAGCTTGTACCGCGTGTTTGAGAATTTGTACAATGCGTTAAGTTTGAGAGCACTGTAGCAGAATCTGGCGTCGGAACCATGATCCCTGGGCGCCGCGCCAGGATGCTGATGTGGCAGCGCCAGCCTTCCCTTCTTTTCCTCTTTTTGGATACTTAGGCCCCTATATTTTACTGTTTTGCGCATCTTGCTTTGTCTTTTGCATTTTTAAACCATGTAACTTGACATTTGTTAAGTTTTAATAGGTCTTGATATCGCATGTCAATGTTACGTACCAGAGGTACGAAATTGGGGTGTCTACAGAGCCCCTCAACGATGGAGTCTACGGTAACCCGCAGCTTACTAAGTAGACGAACATCGTTGATAAGAATAGACTCTCCAATTTCGTGCAATTATAATGGGGAGAAATGCAACAAGTAGCAGTTATAATGCAACAGTTTATAATGCAAACCAAATCTCACATATCCTAGACATATTTAATCGGTTATAGCAGGTTATCGTAGTTTTTAAGCATATATGCAAACTAAATGCTCTAATGGTCAGACCTACCGAAGTAGGCTGCCTGCGTATCCCTTAATAAAGGGAATCAGACCAAACGTAGTTCGGACAAAAGCCGAAACAAGCATGCTGCGATGATCGTGCCTACCGAAATAGGCAGGCTACGTATCCTTATCAAAGGAATCAGACCAAATATAGTTCCCACGATGCCGAAACAAGTATGCTACGATGGTCGTGCCTACCGAAATAGGCTACCTACGTATCCTTATGAAAGGAATCAGACCAAATGTTGTTCCCCTGATGCCGAAACAAGTATGCTGCAATGGTCGTGCCTACCGAAATAGGTTGCATGTGTATCCTTATTAAAGGAATCAGACCAAACGTAGTTCCCCAAAATGCAAACAAACAGTGCTGGGTGGGATGCCAAGGTCAAACATTGCCTCCTCAGGAACTCAGTCCTTCGTCAGAGAATGATAGCCTTTCCCTCTGATTCGGGGTTGCAACCCCTTCAGGGAAAGTTCCAAACACAAATCATAATGCATGTCACATCCCCAAAGGGTCGAAACCCTTTGCCGAACATGACGGCGGAATACATCGTCTCCTCAGGAACTCAGTCCTTTGTCAGAGCACGATAGTCTTTCCCTCTGACCCGGGGTTGCAGCCCCTTCAGGGAAAGTTCCGAACACAAATCAAATGCATGTCGTATCCTCAAAGGGTCGAAACCCTTTGCCAAACACGACGGTGGGACACATCGCCTCCTCAGGAACTCAGTCCTTCGTCAAAGAACGATAGTCTTTCCCTCTGACCCGGGGTTTCAGCCCCTTCAGGGAAAGATCCAAACACAAATCAAATGCATATCGTATCTTCAAAAGGTCTAAACCCTTTGCCGAACACGATGGCGGAATGCACGCCTCCTCAGGAACTCAGTCCTTCATCAGATAACGATAATCTTTCCCTCTGACCCGGGGTTGCAGCCCCTTCAGGGAAAGATCCAAACACAAATGAAATGCATGTCGTAACCTCAAAGGGTCAAAACCCTTTGCCGAATACAACGGCAGAATGCATCGCCTCCTCAGGAACTCAGTCCTTCGTCAGAGAACGATAGTCTTTCCCTCTGACCCGGGGTAGCAGCTCCTTTAGGGAAAGATCCAAACACAAATCAAACGCATTGATCATTCATCTCTAGGTTAAGCCCCATGAAGAGATGATCCTACACTACTCCTATAAAACAGGAAAGCATCGCATCCTCAGGAACTCAGTCCTTCATTGAATGCGATGGTGGAACACATCATGCATGCAAAAGGTAAAATAATTTACCTTTTCTTACCATTGGTTTTCTTTTGCTACTTTTGTTGTATTTACTGCTTTTGCTGCCTTTGCTGCATTTACTGCATTTGTTGCCTTTGTTGTATTTATTGAATTTGTTGCTTTTGCTGCATTTGCTGCATTTACGGACTCATGATGGGGATTTTCTTTCTTTTGCTGTATTTCGGGCTCTTGCAGGAAATTTCCTTCTTTTTGCTGCATTTCCAGCTTTTGCTGGAAATTTTCCTTTTTGTTGCATTTCCGGCTTCAGCTGGAAAATCTTCTTTTTGCTGCATTTCCGGCTTTCGCTGGAAAATTCTTTTTTTTTTGTTGCATTTCCAGCTTTCGCTGTAAATTTTCCTCTTGCTGCTTTTCCGGCTTCTGCTGGAAAATTCTCCTTTTTGCTACATTTCCGGCTTTAGCTGGAAATTCTTATTTCTACTGCATTTCCGGCTTTGGCTGGAAATTCTTCTTCTTTTGCTTCTTGCATATATATATATATATATATATTTTCCATGCTGTTCATTGTCTATTTCTTTTTTCTGCTTCTTGCACACATACATTTGTTTTGTTCTCGCGTTTCTTTTCTTTTCATGCTTGCATTTTTTTTTCCTTCTCTTTTTTTCTTATTGCATGCTTTGCATTTTTTTCCCTTTTATGCATGCTTTTTTTTTTCTTTTTTTTTTCTCGCAGAATCTTGCCTTTGCCGATGATTTTTTTGGCTTTTCTGCTCATTTGGCAGCTGATCTGCTGGGGATATGGACTTTGCTTTGCTTTGGATAGATGACCATCAAGTTTTGTTAACAAAGCTAACTTTGTTAACTTTTCATTAAGCTTTAGGGGTCATTTTGCAGTATTGAAAATTTTTAGGACTTAAGTGCCAAACCTTCAAACTTTGGAGGGGAAAAAAGGGAAAAACCCTTTTTCCACCCATTATATGCGACGGGAATGAAGGGAGATAGCAGTTCACTGCTTCTCTCTTTCTTTCTTCATCTTCTGCGACATTGCTTGCGGCCATTGTTGCTGCTTTGCTCATTTCTTTTCCATTTTCTTTCCTTTTGTCGATTTTCTTCCGTCAATTTGCGTGTTTTTCTTAGCAGATGGCTTCTTCTTCCCGATCACGGAAGGGAACTTCCTCCTTTGATCCGGAACTACGCCAGATATCACTACCCAAAGGATGATTGGAGTAATCTCCATCGCGATTGGAATACCCATGTATCAAATCTTCCAAATTTTGCTGTAAGTTTCTTTTTTCTAAACCCATTTGGATGATTTCTCATATCTGCTAGATTTTTCTGCTGTTTTGGGCTTTTAGAGCATTCATGACCCTGCTTATAATGCTTATGCATGCAATATATATGCTAGAATGATGCAATTTGACATTTATCCATGAAATTCATGCAATTTATTTTTGCGATGCATAATTTAACTAGTTGGCACTATTTGTCTCTGCGATGCATATTTTATAATATTAATGCAATTTGGCTATATGATGCATGTTTTAGGCTGAAAAATATTTTTATATGATGCATGCTTATGAAATAGACTTTTGGAAACATGATGTATTTTTTGGGTATATTTTCTGACACATTTTCGGATGCATGCAAAGTATAACAAGAATATTTTATGCGATAATGTTCACTTTTATGAAATGCACATGCTACAGAGACATGATAAATATCATGGAAATATTTTCCTTTCAAGATTTGCAACATCTTATTTTTATTTTTTGCAAATGCTAAAATGCAGTTATTTTGACAATAAATGTAAATGATAAATGGCTAATGCATGCATATATCATTTTATTGGATGCAAATGTAACATAAAAAATTATGAGATGCTTGGTAATATTATGCATGGGAATTTTTTTTATGCGCAAGAAAATGCAAAAATATGTTATATATATATATATATATATATATATATATATATATATATATATATATATATATATATATATATATATTTATTTATTTATTTTTGAATGCAAAACACACATTTTCTATTTTATTTCAAATAAACACACATTTTTTTATTATCATTTTTTTTTCAAAATGCCAAAATATATTTTGAATTCAAAAAGATTCATTTTTTTAATACAAAAAGATGCATTTTTTATTATTTATTATTTTTACAAAAGATGCAATCAAAATTTTCGAATGCTAAAAAAAATTCTTTTTTTTAATGTAAAAGTGCAAAATACATATTTCCCTTTTTTTATGAATACAAAAGATGCAATATAAAAATTATTATGCAAGAATCCTATGATGATTTTGCAAAATGCGATATATGCAACATGCTTATATTTAATAATGTGCGAAGGAAAAATAAAAAGATAGTAAACTCACCTTTTCCTTTTCTTTTTATTATATTTTCAGATGCGCAAGCCCCTGATCCGGATTCGGGCAAGTTGTGCCAACATTTCTGACATTTATTGCTTAATGCCCGAGGCGGCACATGTTTTAGTTGAGGGCTCAGGCTTTAGCACATTTCTACGAGCTTTTGGTCCCTTTCGCAGCTTCTTTCCCATCTTCGAGGTTCTGAGGAACTATTGGTGGGATACTACCCCACACCTTCCATTTCAGCTGGGGGGAGGCGACCATGACTCCCTGTGATTTTGCTGCGATTACAAGCATTCCTACCAGCATTGGTAAGATTTTGGAGCCTGATTACACCCTCTGTCACCACCATGACGTGGTAGAAGATCTCTTGGGCTTTGAGCCCGAATATAAATCCGCTGATGAGATCTATATTGGCAACGTGCGGAAATGGCTTTTAGAGAATGCCGGGAGGGTTCCAGAGAATGACAGCGAGACCATAGCTTGCATTGCTAGAGCGTTTTTATTCTTTTTTCTTGGCACATCTCTTTTTTTTCCAACTCATCCACTACTCTGAGGGTTTCTATCTTGGCATGCATGGCGGATTTAGATCACGTCGTTGATTATGACTAGGGGCAGGTGGGCCTGGCCGAGCTGTACGCCTCCATGGATAGAGCCAGCCGCAACGACTCGCCGACTCTTAATGGATTTGCTCCGGCGTGGGAGGTATATTTTCTTTTCCTGCCTTTGAGTTTTCTTTCGCTGCATATTTATAATTTTTTTTTGCTGACGATTTTTTTCTTCTTTTTTTTTTTTTTTACAGGTTTGGGCTTATTCATTTTTCCACTTCAGCCGGGTCGGTTACATCAGCGTCTTCACGAGCCACCCTGCTTGGCTAAGTTCGTGAACGAGAACAGAGTCAGGTCGGACCAGGGCAGTGGTTGCTCGGATACAGATTGGGTGCGGGAGCAGATTGCCAGCTCGAGTGCAGGCACAGTGCACTTCCTTCCTTGGAGGGGCCTGATGGGTCATTATGCAGTGACACTGGAGATGAGCCGATGCCAGATACTGATGGTATCCATTATGGTCGACTCGTTATATATGGACGAGCGGGTCAACCGCCAGCATTCTGCACTTTTGGCACCCCCAGTGGTGCCTCCTATGCCTCCCATTTGGGTGGTTGCGCCAGATTTCTTGCCAAACAGGTATCAGTACCTGTCAAGATTTCCTATTCCTCAGAGTGACTTCCCGGCTATGGCATACGAGGATTTCTTGAGGATCATGCTTCATCCTCCCCCTCCTGTTCCTGCGGCAGCCAGGCGTGCTTCAGATGCTTTTGATAGGCCGAAGCCTTCTTATCCAACTCTTGATGAGCATCTGGAGTTTACTGGACTTGATGATGCTTTCTCCACCTTTCGATATCATTGAGATGGCATGATGGTGGAGGAAGTTCTCCCTGATGCTAATATTCCTGAGGAGTGCCGGGTCCCGGAGCAGGCTCGCACGGTAGACACATCTCTCCCTTTTTTTTCATCTCATTTCATTTTTTTTGGAGACTAATATATCTTCTTTTTTGTTGTCTCACGTTTTTTTTCAGGTCAACGTGTCTACGTACAAGAAGCTGCTGTGGGGTTTCTTCAGCATCAACAAGCTTTATCAAAAGCTTGTGGATGAGTTCTCCTGCTGAGGGAATGACGCAGTGCGGCAGACCAGGCAGCGGAATGACGATGATGATGATGATGATGATGATGATGATGATGCGGCTGTCGGATCGAGTCGAGCTCGGGCAAGAGGATGAGCATATAGGATTGGCGGAGAGGGTCCTCGGGTCATGGGTGACAATCTTGATAGGAGCCAGTCTTCTCGTGGCCATTAACTTTAGTTTCCTGCATTTATTAGCTTCTTTCTTTCTTTTGTACCAAAAATCTGTACATATATATTTTTTATGCAATGCAATAATTTTATATGATGCAAGAAATTAAAATACAACCTCAATAATCATGCAAAAAAATAAAGCTAGACCATTATCTAGGGCACACTGTAGCTCAGAAATGGATTTTAGAAAAATACACCTTCGGGTTCGACCGGCTTTTCTGATAATCTGCGGGGAGGAAGAGGCAGCCGCCTCTTTCTGTGCTTGATCTTTCATAATTGCCGCAAGGCTATTCTTATAGCCTCTCCATTTTTCTTTGCGATCAGACAAAGCAGCAGATAATGGTCGGAGCCGAAATATCGGGATACCAGGCAGTCTGGGGAACAGTGGCCAAGATCCTGGCGCCACCCATAAGGAATATGGGTGTCGCGCCAGGGAGGAGTGTTGGCGGCAGCCAGAGACTTTCCTGTGCAATCCCTGTTCATGCATTGTTCGTGCACTGTGCTCAGAATCGTCCGTTTCTTTAGTTTTTCGGTATACATGGAGGGCGAGGCAGTGCTCAATTTTCTATCAGCCTGCTTGCCTTCTCTCTTTCTACTCAGTTTTTTGAACTCTCTTTTTGCTCAGTTTTGCATTCTTTTATCAGATAAACTTTTGCTTTTCTCCAAAAATGGCTGCACCAGCCCATACAGCTTTGGAAATGGAAATTTATGAAAATGCCATGGACCTCTGGGTCCTTTCCCTGCGATCAGATGAACGAGACTGGTTCAAGCACATCTACGGGTACAGGTGTCTGCTATCGTGGCGGACCCTTATTATCAACTAGGATATGCTGAGGGGAGCTTCTAGATTATGGTCAGCTAGGGACCATCTCTTTAATTTTGGCATGAATAAGATGTGCCCCACTTTTGAAGAATTATGTACCATGGTGAGGATGGCATCTATTGGTCCTATTGTCGTGCCTTCTCCACGGAGGCGTCCATATATGGCAATAAGGGAACTTTTCGGCACAAACCCGCTTAGCTACTCCAGGTTTTTATAATGGAGTAAACTTTGATCTGACCGTCCTTCCTGGTGCCTTCACGGAGTACAGGGAGGATGACCCGGATTATTTGAGACGCCGCTTGTCGTCTCTTTTCCTTTGCCTTGTGGGGCGGTACCTACTGGTGGGCCAGCCTGGGTACATTAATGTGCGGGTCTTGGACCTAGCATTGCAGGCTCGGGATCGCCGAGTGAATATTGTTTCGGTGATCTTGGCAGAAACCCTGTCGGGAATGGACGCCTTTGTGACTGGTGACGAGCTATTTCCCTCCGGCAGCCCTCTTCTGATTCACATGTGGTTAGAGAAGCATTTCAATTGGGTGATGGGCCCAATGGCAGGACTAAGATATGACCTGGGGCTCTATGGTTCTCGTGGCTATTATACCCAGACAAATTTCTCGGAGTCGGACTGGATTGAGAATTTCTTGTACAGAGGCTCCATGGAGATTAATTGGGTCATCAGCTACTGGCAGATTCACCACTTCTTCCAGTATACTGGGGTCTATGCCCAGGTCATCCTGTCGGGTCTTGAGCATACCTCCTTTTATCTGGCGGACAGGGTCTTGCGCAAATTTGGTAGGGAGCAGCTCATTCCTGATCCAAGTTATCCTGTGGCTGTGGAGCTTGATATGGATAGGGACTTGGGCACCCTTATCCGTAATATCTGGCGGTTGGACTATGACTCACGGGAGCCAGCTTACGCCTACTCTGATTACATGTTCCTTTCCCATGAATATCTATCATGGATTATTGTGGCTGCAGAGGGGCATCCTCACATGATTAGGCGAGCACTAAGGCGGATGCTTGGCCGTCGAATAACCAGTGGTCTGGATGCTCGCCTGATGAAGATAGGCGAGGATATAGAGACTCGGGGCTGGTGATTCCTCAGGTCTTGCAGGAGGACTTTAGGCGAGTACATGGCCTTGGTGCCCGAACGCTCCTGATCCGAATGAGGCAGGTCCCAGCAATGCACTTCCTCGTCTGAACAATGTAAGCCGGCGGAATAATCCCTGGCAAGTTGATGAGGTTGTTCCTCCCCCTTAAGCTGGTAGACGGAGCACTGCCCATAGGGATGACGGTGCTGGCCCGAGTAACACGGCTATCCAAGATAATGGGGATGCCGATGATGAGACGAAGATACTTCTAGGGGATCTTACGCTGGTGAGACTGAAGCCTCTTCTGCACCTCGCAGAAGGAGTATATGGGCCCGGCTGGGCGGACGCCGCAGACATTGATGGACCGCTTTGGGACTGAGCTGCAAATAAAGGATAGTTGGGGGGAAACAAGGGGGTAGAGGTAGCAAGATAATAGATGGAATGTACAGGCAATAAATGCATAATCTAAAATGTCTAAAGCAGTCATTCCTAAGTTGCACCTTAGGACCTTATATATTATATTTTGGTATTTTTATGTGAGCTCTTGTCATGGTTTTTCTCTTTCTTTGTCAGTCAAGACTCTGTATGCTGAAGACTAGAGATCGGATGCTGAAGATTTAGAAAGTGCATTCCCTCCCCTTTTCTCCCGATTCATTTTTTTATATGCTCTAGCTTTTGCCTAGGCCGCCCCTTCGGATTTTCAACCTAGCGAGCCCTTATTTCTCCTTTTTCTTCTTTTATTTTATTTTATTTTATATGCTTTAAGTTTTGCCTAGGCCGCCGTTTCGGGTTTTCAACCTAGCGAGCTAGAGAGGGCAGCAACTGCCAGATATATTAGCTCAAGCATAGTACCATTTGAGCTTGTCGAGATTGAATGGCTGAACAAGATCCTCCCCTTCTTGGTTCGTGAGGAGTACTGCACCTCCTGACCGGATCTCTTTGACAACATATGATCCCATCCAAGGAGATTTTCATTTTCCCCTAGTATCAACATAACTAGGGGGTTTTTCTCGAAGTACCAAGTCTCCGACTTGGACATCACGACCTTTGACTTTTTTATTGAAGGCTCGGGCTATTCACCTTTGATATGCTCGGGTGTGCTCTAGGGCCAACAGTCGTCGTTCATCAATTAGGGCTAATTCTTCGTATCGCCCTTTGACCCAGTCAATTTCTGATATGTCGGATTCCATCATCACTCTTAATGATGGAATTTCAACTTCTATGAGCAACACTGCCTCTATGCCATAGGCTAGAGAGTAGGGAGTAGCCCCAGTGGGTGTGCGAACTGAAGTGCGATAGCCCCAGAGAGCTAGTGGCAATTTTTCTGGCCAGTCTCTTCCTGTGTCAGCCATTTTTCTGATAATGTTTTCCAGTGTTTTATTGGCTGCTTCAATAGCACCATTAGCTTGCGGTCGGTATGGGGAGGATTTATGCCTTTGAATTTTGAATTCGTCAAGCAGACGATTCATGTCCCCTTCAAAATGTGTGTCGTTGTCGGAGATTATTTCGAAAGGCACTATCGATATATGATGTTAGTTCGGATGAATTCGGACACCTTTCGAGCATTTAGAATTTTATAGGAAGAGGCTTCCACCCACTTTGTGAAGTAGTCGACGACTACCAGAACGTACTCGTGGCCATTGGATCCCTTCGGGTGAATTTGGCCTATGACGTCGATTCCCCAAGTGGAAAAGGGCCAGGGGGTTGTGGAGTAATATAAGATGTGCGGGGGCACGTGCTGCAAATTTGCGAAACGCTGGCATTTGTCGCAATGACGCACCCACCGAATACAGTCGGTTTCTAGTGTACTCCAATAGTACCCTTGCCGGATGACCTTCTTGGATAACATATGGCCATTCATGTGGGGCCCGCAGGTACCACCATGAAGCTGGTCCATGATTTACTCGGCTTTTGCTTGGTCGACGCATAAGAGGTTTAGGCCCTGATAATGCCTCTAGTAAAGGCTGTCACCGCTAAACACGAATTGCGATGCCCATCTCCATAGGGAACTTTCCCTCTTTTGTCTAGGCTGGGAAGATAGACCCCTTTCTGAAGCATATTTATAATGTCTGAATACTAGGGCTCGTGATCTGTTTCAGGAGCAACATTGATTTTGAAGCAGTGCGCAAGAGTGACCTTTTTCCCCACTACAAATGGTTGGACATAGGTTTCCGCGGGAATTTGGACCAACGATGCTAGAGTGGCCAAGACATCGGCAAATTGATTTCTATCTCGCAGCAAGTAGTGAAATGAGATAGAATCAAATTTGGTGGCGAGTGCAATCAATTTGGCATGGTAGAGTTGCAAACGGGGATCCTAGATCTTCCATTTTCCTTCAACTTGATTTATGATCAGAACGGAGTCTCCATAGACTTCCAAGTCTTTGGCTCCTTTTTGGAGAGCTTTTTCTAGGCCAACAATACAGGCTTCATATTCAGCGGTATTATTCGAGTACTCGAACTCCAACCCTATGGCCAACGGAGTGTGGGAATCTGCTGGGTCGATTAGCAAGATCCCTATGCCAAAGCCTCTTTTATTTGCAGCTCCGTCAAAGAACATTTGCCAGCTAGTGTCGTGGTCAGTAATTTCCAGGACACCTTCGTCTGGGAAGCTAGGCTCAGCTGCATCTTCTACTTTTAAGGGCAGATCGGCTAAATGGTCTGTAATTACGTTGCCTTTGGTAGATTTGAGCGTGACATAAGTTATGTCAAACTCGTTGAGAAGAAATGACCATTTAGCCAGTCAGCTAGATAGTGATGGCTTGCCGAAGATGTACTTTATTGGATCCATCCTGGAGATAAGCTTGATGGATCGTCCTTGCAGATAAGTCTTGAGCCTTTACGTTGCCCAGACTAGGCCGGTGCAGCTTTTCTCTAGCGCTGAATAATATAGCTCGCTTCCTTGCAGCTTCCTACTTATGAACTAGATGGCAATTTCAATGTAAGAATTTTCTTTTCCTTGGGCGAGCATAGCCCCTACTGACGTGTCTGTGACGGTTAAATACAGGAGGAGAGGTTTATGTGTATGGGGAGGAGCTAGCACTGGTGGATTGGTAAGGTAGGCTTTTATTTTCTCAAAGGCTAGCTGGCATTTCTCGTCCCAGACTTGGTCAGTATTTTTCTTTAGGAGTTGATACGATCTTCTCGGAAGCCTTCGTTGAAAACCGATTTACACACGCGGCGGAAGCTTAGGATCGAAGGATGTTTTGCGGGGGATGACACCTCGACCCAACAATTAGCACGAATGGAACCTTGGCATGTACAGCCGTAACCCGCACTCGTAGCAATTGAAGAACCTAAGTATTGTGAATTAACGACACAATAGGGATGGAATTCCTATTGATAAGTTAAGATTCGAATACAACGGAATCACACCGAAGCATTCACAAGTTCATGAAGAACAAGGAGGTTTCGAAGAAAACACTCAAAACTATAATTATCATTAATCAGAAAGTTGTGTACAAAATAATAAGCCACATCCCTTATTTATATGGGTTGTGAATCCTAAACCTACAAGTAAAAGGAAAAAGTCTAAGTAGAATCATATTGGGAAACTACTTAGAATCAACTTAGGAAACTAAATAAAATCTACTTAGGAAACTATTCAACTTACCTAATCTAAGTAAGAAACATAACTCCAAACTCTAACAAATCCCGTTTTTCTACAAGGACCTATTTTCCAATATTGCATTTTGGCCCCAAAAGTCCTCCAATAATTATTAAAAGCTCCCCAAGTCATACCTGAACATGTGGGGACCCATTTGAAGGCTTCCTTTTCCGTATTAAATTGTTTAAAAGCTGATTCGGCTCAACTGGGCACCTTGCGGTCGCAAGCCCCTCGGCACCTTGCGATCGCAAGCTCGGCAGAAAGTCCGTCTGTAGAATAACAGACCTTGCGGTCGCAAGCCTTTTCTTACCATGCGTCCGCAAGCTTCCCAGACGCTGGATTTCCTTGATTTCTTCAAGCTCAGCCTCTTCGTGTTCGTCGAGTAACCATTATAGTAGCCCGAATCTCCGATGAACCCACGAATCAAGTTGGTGTAGAATTCTTGAATCTTCCAATAGTATTCCACACATTTTACGGGCTTCATTTGATTTATTATGTGCTTGGTTTTGATCTTTCCATGCTTGATCATCATTTGACTTTGAAATGGACTTAGGCTTGACAGGATCTCATCATTCCCTCCCTCTTCAAAAATATTTGTCCTCAAATCTGGACCTACATCAAATGGACGCGAATTAGCAACTGAAAAGTATGAACTCACATTAATCTTACCACGTAAATCCACTTTAAAAGTCATATTGTAGTCATGCACAAAATCCTTTCGTTGTCGAACGAGCTTCCCATCCAAGCCCACACAAGCCACGTTTCCTAGATCATGAATTAATCGAACTTTATTGGCATCATATCAATCTTTGTGTTCCATATTGATCCTTGCCCAAACCTGTAGGAGAATTATAACAACACTACGCGATGCAAGATGATCAAAGTGGTTAGCACGATAATTTATGCTCAACAAGTAATCACATATCATCATGCTCAATTTAGCACAACCGAAGTCTCTTTCAATATTATGCTTCACCCAAACTCCATCTCCGGGTTCAAATATCAACCTAACATATTTCATCTTTTGCATTACTCGGTGATTTTCCATGAATGACATCATCACATATGCAAGATTAAACATAATGAGATCATCATAAGGAATGTCAATGAAAGATATTAATAAGTATAAGAAGACAATATGCATTATGGCATACCAACTCATGTATCCAAATCCGTCATGACAAGTAAGTCCATCAATGTTTATAATCTCACTCATCAAGCTATCACAACTCGATGTTCTCTCATGAAAATCATTTATAGAACCAAAGTCACCTTCCTCTTTGAGCAACTTATCACAAGTCAAGGTTTCTTCACTACAAACAATTTCTCCATACTCTATGGTCTCTTTCTTCCAATCACCAAAACTTGAAGTCTTTTCATTTATTCCTTTGACTTGAAACAAACAACAACCAAATTCACCAGGTTTGAAGATTAATCTAACAAATTTTATCTTTTGCATATCCATGTTTAGCAATAACGAATCATGCAACAATAAGAAATTACAACCAGAGTGCAATCTCAAGGATAAACATCCTTTAGGCTCAACAATCATACTTTCAGTCAAAACATGCTTATGTCCCTTAATAACATGAAGCTCACAACCTTTCCAAGGTTTAACATGTTTAACACAATTTATATCCCTCAACGAAACTATATGCAATCCATAAATCTTATGAAACATCAATGCATCATGGGGAATTTCAACAATCTTATGACATGCAACAAAATAATTCATCTTAGAAATATCATGCATAATCATATGTTTGGAAATCACATCTTGATGAAACTTAGAATTCCCCAATGCAAAATTCAAAATTTTCTTTCCATTTTGTATTGCACAATGCAATCCTACCAATTTATCAACCAAAGTACTATCCATGAATGGATCAACATACGAATGATTAAGCACATGCAATGTCAATTTTAATTCATCACCAATGTATTCATCATATTTTTTCCAATCACTTAGACCATGGTGACTTACCAAATTTTGCAATTGAAACTTTCTAAACAAGTCAAGTGGTCCAACAATCTTTTTCATGAATAAGGCATTCACAAGACTAATCAGATTTTTCAAAGCAATACCTTTCACAATTCTGAATTTATCACCAAAGTTATGGTGTGTATCATGTAATAGATTAATTGGTCTAATAATCTCACCCATGACTGAAGTGTCTACAAGACTATGTAATTTTCCAAACCCAACAACTATACTATTGAGCTTATGATCAATATATCATGGTGATTATCATGTAACAATTCACCACATATCTTATTTTTCCAAGAAAGAGTAAGATCATACCTTTGAGAAAGTGTAGGATCTACAACAATCTCCTTACCTTGTTGGTATTCAACCTTGAGTCTCACAATTTCTTTAGACTGTGTAGGCTTCAACTCATGAACAATCTGTGAATGAGAAATAATAAAACTAGGCAATAACAATTCAGCTTTGTTAGTATGTAAATTTGCCTCACTTTCTTTCTTTTTCTCACACTCTTTCTTTTGCTCACTCTCTCTATTTTTCCTCTCCTTTTGCCCGGCTATCTCAAAACTAACTATCTCCTCTTGAGCCGGCCTCTCACTCTTGTTTTCACACAAACTCTCCTTTTTCTCGGCTATCTCACAAACCTCACTTTTCTCACAAGCCGAACTCTCTAGATTTTCACTCAAGCTCTCCTTTTGTGAAGGCTTCTCTATATTCTTTTCCTCACTAGCCTTTCTCTCTTCTCTCAAGCTCTCCTTTTGTAAAGGCTTCTCTATTTTCTTTTCCTCACTAGCCTTTCTCTCATTTAATTTATTTTCAGCTTCAAGAACTTGATTTGTTGTAGGTTGAACGTGTTGTGAAGCTCCGAATGCAAGCTCCATTAGTTCTCGAAATTCTTTCAACCTTTGTTCATCTTTCTTTTCTCTTTCTAATCTTTCCCTCTCAAACTTCACTCTCTTTATTCTTTCAAGATTTTCTCTCTCAATTTTCTTCTCCTCAATTCTTTTCTTTTCAGTCTCCTCCTTATGTCTAACCATAACTCTAGATTTCGGTTCTGGAGGTTTATCTTTAAAATAATGAACCGGAACGAATTTTCTTCGCATCACCCTTTTTAATTCAGCCCAAATCTCAACTTGAGGCCCTTTACTTCTAATTCTCCATTCCCTTAATCCTTCCCACCAATCAACAGCATAACCATAAAATTCTATGGTGGCAGCTCTAACCTTCTTAAGTTCAGGAATGTTATGACCTTCAAAGATTTCCTCCACCTTTTTCTCCCACTCTAAATATACTTCTGGATCATTTTTACCATAGAAGGCTGGGATTTTGAATCTAACACCTCTAGGTTCTCCATTCTCCCTATGTTTATGTTTCGGTAAATCTGTTTTTGTTTTAACAACATATTTTAATTTTTCATTCATTCCTATCTTCAACCTATCAAAACTCACTCTCATCTCTTTCGTTTGCTCCCTAACCATTTTATCAAATCGTTGCGTCATCTCTTCTAACAAACTACCCGTATCTGAGTTACTTTCCATGGTGTTCCTACTTTTAAACATTATGAAACCTGCAGAAAATATGTTAGAAATAAACAAGTTTATATCTCACACACTCCCTTACGTGTTTCACTCAAGCAATGATCACACCTCTCGTGTTTACCTACTCCCTCACCTTCAATTCCTCCAAGTTCTAAAAGAACTAACAAATAAATCGGTGAATTCAGAAGTAGACAAACCAAACTCAATCAATAGAATTCTACGTATAGAAATAATGAATAAAGAATAGAATTCCAAGGATGAAAGGCTCAAAGATCAATTTGTAAAAGAAGATTTGATGTTAATTTCGAACCTAGATGATGACAACAATTCAAGCTTCTAAATTCAAACAACTAGCAATTTCCAATTTCAAGCAATCACTAATTCTTTTCGGCAACTATCAATTTTTTTTTTAATTTCAGATTTCTTTTTTTTAATCTGAAATTTTTTTTTCTTTTTTTCGGATGTGTTTTTTTTTTCTTTTTTTTTTGTCTGAATTCCTTTTTTTTTTTTTGGTAATCAAGCTGTCCGAAATAATTCAAAACATCAGTTTTTTGTTTAAATCTGTGAATAGTAATGAACAGTAACGTGAACAGCACGGATGAACAGTAACCCCGTGAACAGTGGTCGGTGAACAGTAAATTCGAGATGAACAGTACGGCATGAACAGTAATTCCGGCAGTGAACAGTAACCAGAATTCTTTTTTTTTTATAACCCTAGAAGATTAGGGCTTGAAACAAAAAACAAAGAAATCAAAAAGAACAAATTAGGATTGAAGACCCTAATTCGAAGTAGGAAGAGAAACAAATTGATAATCAAAATAAGAACAATTTAAAGTAAGATAGATTGTGGAACGAACCTTTGCTCTGATACCAAAATGATACGATCTTCTCGGAAGGCTTCGTTGAAGACCGATTTACACATGCGACGGAAGCTTAGGATCGAAGGATGTTTTGCGGGGGATGACACCTCGACCCAACAATTAGCACGAATGGAACATTGGCATGTACAGCCGCAACCCGCACTCGTAGCAATTGAAGAACCTAAGTATTGTGAATTAACGACACAATAGGGATGGAATTCCTATTGATAAGTTAGGATTCGAATACAACGGAATCACACCGAAGCATTCACAAGTTCATGAAGAACAAGGAGGTTTCGAAGAAAACACTCAAAACTATAATTATCATTAATCAGAAAGTTGTGTACAAAATAATAAGCCACATCCCTTATTTATATGGGTTGTGAATCCTAATCCTACAAGTAAAAGGAAAAAGTCTAAGTAGAATCATATTGGGAAACTACTTAGAATCAACTTAGGAAACTAAATAAAATCTACTTAGGAAACTATTCAACTTACCTAATCTAAGTAAGAAACATAACTCCTCCAGAATAAGGAAACTCTAACAAATCCCGTTTTTCTACAAGGACCTATTTTCCAATATTGCATTTTGGCCCCAAAAGTCCTCCAATAATTATTAAAAGCTCCCCAAGTCATATCTAAACATGTGGGGATCCATTTGAAGGCTTCCTTTTCCATATTAAATTGTTTAAAAGCTGATTCGGCTCAACTAGGCACCTTACGGTCGCAAGCCCCTCGGCACCTTGCGATCACAAGCTCGGCAGAAAGTCAGTCTGTAGAATAACAGGCCTTGCGGTCGCAAGCCTCTTCTTACCATGCGTCCGCAAGCTTCCCAGACGCTGGATTTCCTTGATTTCTTCAAGCTCAGCCTCTTCGTGTTCGTCGAGTAACCATTATAGTAGCCCGAATCTCCGATGAACCCACGAATCAAGTTGGTGTAGAATTCTTGAATCTTCCAATAGTATTCCACACATTTTACGGGCTTCATTTGATTTATTATGTGCTTGGTTTTGATCTTTCCATGCTTGATCATCATTTGACTTTGAAATGGACTTAGGCTTGACAGGATCTCATCAGGAGTTTGAATAGGGGCTCATATATGAATGTCAGCTGTCTGATGAAGCGGCTGATATATTACAGTCGGCCCAGGAAGCCTTTGACTTCAGTTGGAGTTTTTGGCTGTGACATCTCTATAATGGCTTTAATTTTGGCTGGCTCGATCTCGATGCCTTTCTCAGTCACCATGAATCCCAGGACCTTGCCTTTGGTAACCTCAAATGTGCATTTGGTAGGGTTAAGCTTCATCTGATGTTTTCTTAACCTTTCGAAGAATTTTCGAAGGTCTTTAATATGAGCACTGTTGGCGTCGCTAGAATGCACGATCATGTCGTTAACATAGACCTCAACTTCTTAATGAATCATGTCGTGGAAGAGGGTAGTGGCAGCCCTTTGATATGTAGTCCCGACATTTTTTAGCCCAAATGGCATGACATTGTAGCAGTAGGTTCCCAAGGGAGTAGTGAATGAGGTTTTCTCCTGGTCTCCTGCTGCCATTTTGATTTGATTATAGCCCAGCATGCCATCGACGAAAGATCTTATTTTGTGAGAGGCGACGGCGTCTACCACAATATCAATATTGGGTAGAGGGAAGTCATCTTTGGGCGATGATTTGTTGAGGTCGCGGAAATCTACGTAGATCCGGACTTTCCTGTTGGGCTTGGGAACGGTCACTATGTTGGACAGCCAGATCGTGTGTTCTACTTCCCGAATGAATTTGACGCGTAGCTGCTTCATGATTTCTTCTTTTACTTGCAGTGGCCATTCTGGTTTGATTCGGCGGAGCTTCTGCTTAATTAGCCAAGCATCCGGATATATGGGGATCCGGTATTCAACAACAACTGGGTCCAACCCAGGCATATCTTCATAGGACCAGGCAAAGATGTCTACGAACTCTTTGAGGAGGTCAATAAGTGCTACCCTTTCATAGCCTTGTAGGTAGCTGCCGATTTTGATTTCTTTTGTTTCATTGTTCAGCCCCAGATTGATAGTGGATAGGTCTTCCTTTGCTACTGATGATTGATGTTTTTCCTGGTGCTCAACTGACTTGACGAGCTCAAGCAAGTAATTTTTATCTTTTGGGTCCATTTCATCAAATGACTCATTATTAAAATTATTTAATGTGTCTTTTAATGTAGGTGCAAATAAGGAATAAGCAAAGACATTCAGATTATCATTAATAGCAAACTGTATAGGGTTATTTACATTATTGAGGACCTGGGGTTTGAGATCCTCAATTTTAGAGAGCGGATCGGTAGATGACCAATCCGTAAAGTTAGGAGAATGATGGGGAATTGAATATCCGAAGCGGTCCACCAGATCTGCGGGCGTTAAGAGCGGGCTGGTCGTAGTATACCAATTCTGTAGAGGCTTATCAATAATAGATTCAAACTCAGCAGGGAGCCTTTCATAATTAGTGCCTCCATCTATCATACCCAGGAAACTGTCTCCCAGGCCTTCGTCAGAAACTCCTTTTATTGAGGAAGATATTTACGGCACCTTTATTCTGGCTAAATAGGTTCACTTGCCTTTTAAACCTCCTTTGTTTGATTTGTTTCAAAGATTCTTGTACTTGCCACCGTAATTACCTCATTGTCGATAAGATCCTGAATTGCGTTTCTGAGTGAGTAGCATTTATCGGTAAGATGACCACTACAACGGTGGTACTCACAATACTGGGCATGATTCCATATAACAAGTAATGGATTGGGTGGTTAATAATTAACAACGGGTTTAAGTATCTCATGGGCCCATAGTGTTTGGAATATTTCAGACCTTGGGGCAGGTAGATCATCATAGTGCCTTGGAATTACTTATTTCCTTCCTTTTAGCCTGGGCAAACTACCTGACTGAGCTTTGGTCAAACAACTGGGTGGAGTTTTCTCCATATTGCACTGGGATTTGGCTGCCTGGGCCCCGGCTTTAAGGGAGGCTCTTTTCCTGGTACACAAATTATTTCTTTTGGAGTCCCCGGGGTCATTTGCTGAGAATAAGTATTTGAGGGATCAAGGGGAAGATAATTCTTTTGGTTATGGTAGCAGGCATTCAGGTGAAGGAATTCAGGGTCGTTTTCTGGAGGAGATGGATTAGAATTATGAGCATTTGGAACCATATTACTTTGAACAATGGGATTAATATCTAGTTGATGGCTAGTACTTGGTTGTTTTCTGGAGGCTTGAAAAAGGATATTTTCTGAGGTATTAGGACAGCTCATTTCAGGAAGGCAAGAAATATTAAGGGCATATTTCGGGCTTTTGATCTTTTAAGAGAGGGCAGCAAGAGTTTCTGAGAATCCTGCTAAAAGATCACCAACCACCTAATTTGTTATTCTTTCCGCATGGGCATCCAATTCTTTTTTTAGCCAAATTTCAAGTCCATGAGGAGGTGCATACTCAGGAGTTTCTTTTTCCAGTTCCCAGTTGCTCCAATCATTGCTAGTCCCCGTCACAGCCTATTTATTTTTAGCGGCCATTTTGCTCAAATTTGCATCTTCTGCACGGATTCTTTCTTTTCCTGATCTGACTCTGACACTTTCTGATCTGATTTTTGTGCCTATATCCCGTATCAACCGGCCAGTACTATCTCTGTCTTTCCAAATTTAGGTCAGGTTTCTGAGGAAAATGGGTTCGAATGTATCAGAAGGGCTGACTGAAGGCTTTCTGGACTAGGAGTACAGTGTGCCTTTATTAGTATTTTTTTATTATTATTATTATTCAATTTCCTACAATTGACCGGACAAGTACCTGCTTTGTTTTGACAGTCTCAGGACTATTCCTGGAACAGTGGATTCTTTCTCCAGAGTATAGGACCCTCGTATTCCACCTACCTTTCGACTCCCCATGATCGAACTGATCTCAGGTGAAGGGCCTATATACTCTTTCAAAGATCCACCATTCAAAATAGTCTAAGTCGAGCATCAAAAAATAATCAATCAGCCCCTGTGTATTCATATTCATTCCTTTTTCTCTTGATTTTTTTTATCATCATTTTTTTTGCTTCTTTTTTTTTTTACAGGGGCTGACTAATGATTCAGATATGCAAAAACCAGTCAGTCTATGAAGTGTCCTGAGAATCTATATGCAGTCTAACATTGGCTTATGTAGTGGGTAAGCTGGCATGGTGTAGGGTTACAGTTCGGAATATATTTATATGCGTGCGCGTGTGTGCGGCATCTAAAAAGCAGTAAAATCTTCTTCTTTTTTTCAGATATAAAGCAAGAAATAAAACAGATATGACTTATCTTGCTGTTATTTGTAGATTTTTTCGATTTTTTAGTTTGAGCGCAAGCAAGCAAACAATCACATCAGGAAATAGAAAGAAAAGCGGAGAATCAATCTATTCTTATTAATTACAAATTTGTCCTAATCCCCAAAATAAAACGATAGAATGAAATAAAATATATACAAATTATATGTAATAAAAATAAAGCGAACAGAATAATAATATAGAGCAGAAAATAAAGCAATAATAAAAAGGAATAATTACAAGCCGGTACATTTTTTAAAACATTTTTTCAAATCAATCCAGCCATTTTTTAGACATATCTTTTAGGTACATTTTTGGGGTAAAAATACATCACTACCCCCAATTATCATGCTGATCGTATTCCCCCCAATTAACACCATTTCCCGAAAAGAGTCTGGCTTATCTTCTGGGGAATACACAATCTCACTCTTCGAAGTTCTTGCTCGTGTTCCGGTTCAATATCCTCTCCACCGTACGTCTTCTCAGCCTAGGGGTGGTTGTTCCTTACCACTGTCGTCGCCGTCGACTTCTCCAAAAACCACCCGCCACCTCTCCTCCACCAACATCGCTCCTCCTCCTATAACGTCATCCAGTTCTCCTCCACCGTCGACTTCTCCAGCTCCATCCACCTCTCATCCTTCTCCTCCCCCCAGCATAACACCTCGTCCAACGTCATCTGGTTTGCCACCGTCTTCTCCTTCCGGTTCAACATCCTCTCCACCGTCTTCTCAGCCTAGGGGTGGTTGTTCCTTACCACTGTCGTCGCCGTCAACGGTAATGGGATATCGAAACATTGGGAAAGTTTCAGTTTGTGTATTTGACGTTGCAAGAGCGAAGTTGGACGGCGACAGCAGCAGCAGAGATGGTGTCGTTGAAGCTTCAGAAGCGGTTGGCGTCGAGCGTCCTCAAGTGCGGTGGATATGGTGGAAGTGGCGGCGGGGGTTATGGAGGTGGACGTGACCGTGGGTATGATGATGGTCGTACTGTTTGGTTTGATGATATTAGTATTTGGGACGTTGTACTGTTTGTTTACTCAGCGGATTGAAATTTGCTTCTTCTAGCTATGCTCTGTCAAACATGAAATTGAATTCGATTTTTATTCATGTTATGAAATTGAATTCGATTTGGCATCAGCATTTCACCTGATGCCAAGATTTGGCATCAGCATTTTTGGCATCAGAAATATTTTTGGCATCAGCAACAATTGTAGGCATCAGCATTTCACCTGATGCCAAGATTTGGCATCAGCATTTTTGGCATCAGAAATATTTTTGGCATCAGCAACAATTGTAGGCATCAGCATTTCACCTGATGCCAAGATTTGGCATCAGCATTTTTGGCATGCCAAGGCTTGGCATCAGAGTTTTCATTAATGGCATTTTTGTCATTTGGCAAGCAATTTGTAGTTATATGAAATGTCCAAAAAATTGATGGTCCTAGATGAAAAGATGTTTTCAAAATTGTACCCACTTGAAATTCCCCCTAATAAAAATAAAGCCTTGGCCCTTTTGTTATGCTGCCCAGAAATTTATTGTATACATTATTTTATTGATTTTTTAAAAATATATATATATTTTTAAATATACATGTAATGGTGACTGGAACGAAACTGCTACAAGATCGAGGATCATATCCACAAATATATACACGGATATATAAGAATGCAAATATTCAAATGCTTAAAGAAATATAACAATCATACTTTACCCAGAAAAAAAAGTTTTGTTACTGAGTCTAACCCTCCATTTTTATTTAAAATAAAAACGATCTACCCAGCAAAGTCGCCACTGTGGGTGCCCCGGAGAGTGCCCGCGCCCCGTGCGCCCTTGGATAGGGGTGCGGGACGTGCGGAGCGGACACCACGCTTTCCATTCCACCCTCCCTTGTCTAGGGGAAGACATAATTAAAAATGTGGAAATGGTGCTGTCAAGAAGTGCGTTGAATACGCCTCGGTCACTTCAATGATTTTTGGTCCGTTAGGGGAGCTTTGGGTTTTCTGTATCAGGTTATCCCTTTTTTAAGGGATAACAAGATGAAGGAAAGCATCTGTGGCGACCCGACCCGAACCCCGAGGTGGAATCACAAGTCAAGTCGTCCAAATAGGACAACAATACATGCAAAGACTCAATTATAGAAAACGACGTGACGCAACATTGTAAATGAAGCGCGACTCGGCACTAAAAGGCCGGAATAATTTAAAACTTTTTACCTGATATAACAGTTAAGACAAGTATACCAATTCATCGGTGACTTTACAACCGGAACCAATCACTAAACAGTTCATGCAAATATACCTCAACGGCTACAACATGCCGGAGAAACAACATAATTAAATAAGTGCTAATGTAATGCCCATTGGAAGATTTAAAACATGTGAACCAAACTACATCTATACAAGGCTCGGCGTACATGCGCCGGCACTCAAAATAGGATACATGATACTACAAGTATAGACATAAATACAAATAAACAAAGTTCCCAAAGCGAAGTCTAAGTGACTTGTTAATCCCAACGTCCTTACAAAAGAGATCAAAAGAAGGACAGCTATAACAACAACCTCGTCACGAGTGATCACGGTCAAGTACGAACCCTGCAACGCCTCAACGGGGAGGACCTGAACGGCTCGGATCTAAAGCAGTAAAAGGGAGGGGGTAAGTTATAAAGACTTTATGAGTTAACAATTATGCATGTCATGGCATCATGCAACATACATAGCAAGATATCATCTTTAATATCAAGTCAATCAAGCATTCATTTATATAAACACTTAAATCACATATCCATGGTAGCACATTGTTTCACATAAGTGCTATAAAGTAAATCACATATAAGGAGGATATGTTATGGAACCGGTGCCGCTACGTAGCTCCTGCAATACACAACGTTAACTTTTCGTGCCAATGATACCCGTGATGAGTGTATCAAAGCACCGAGCTCTCTACTCGGGTACCAAGCTCTCTACATGGTAATTAGACTTGCCAATGTGCTCTGTTGGTTACAGCAAAGGTGTTACTTCCCCACTGTGGCCAACAGTGGAGGGGTGTGTGATAAAAACCCGGTATGACAACCCATCACTATCACGAGTCCCATAACTCGTGACGGTGATGCATTGTCACACCATCGACTCAACCAAATATGCCAGCTGGACTAATGCAATGTCAAGTAGATGTTTACTCGTCATAAAATCTCAAATAAGGAACAAGTTCGACAAGAGCGAACTTATTCAACAAGTAGTTGTTTACTCATTAAGAAATCAAATAGGAATTCGACAAGAGCAAATTCAACATGTCAAATAGATATATCATTCTACAACATGCTCTCAATCATGCATTTACTTCACACAATCATATAAACCGCATAAGAACTCGATTGAGTCTTATAAGCACACATATCAAACATGCTCTTCAATTCATCCCAAAGTCACGTAAGCTAATACATTAGTCTAACGCACTACAATCGTCGTCGGGATTGAATGTGGAGTCGGTATTGTTCAATAACTCCCTAATCTCAACTCCGGTGAGTCTTTTTCTAATATTCAACCAAATAGAGAATTGATACTATATGCATCACATTGCCCTTTTCTATGTTCTCCGTTCATTTAGAACTCGATAACTAAGCCGTTCATGACCTTAAACTAACCATAAACACATTCCCGAGTTTTCAACCCTAGAATCGGTGATTTTGTTAAACTTGCAATTGAAACATATTCTTTCACAAGAGTTGTTCCTAGGCACATTATAAACAACATTCATGCTTTGCATAAAGTCAAAATCACAACTTCAATAAGAATTCATAAAATCCTACACATATTTTATAGGTTGAATTGGAGGTTTCTTCTTCACAAAAAGTGTTCATAATCATCAATAGAACAACTATAATGAAGGGGTCATGTTATATTATTCAACATGGAAATTTCTGGGAATTGTCACTCACCTTAAGCCTAATATTAATGGATGAATGGATGATTAAACCAAGGATTGTTGTAGAGGAGAGGAAGGTCTTCGATTTGGCGATCTCGGATCGCCGATCGGATCACCGGAACTCCGGCAAATGGTCTCTCAAGTTGGTGTTCTCTCCATGGACGAAAATGGAGGCTAAGCTCTGAATCTCTGAAGCTTTGGTGAACACAAATGGCTGAATTTGGCTGAAAATGGTTTATATACATACCAACAAGACCCTAATCCATGTGAAGGGGGGTTATCTTGCTTCTTATTGGCTAAGGAATGATGGCCATTCATAAGGGTTCATCCAAGGGCTTAGAGAGGCTCGACTAAGGTCAACAAGAGTGGCTTGAGTCACTCAAGACGTCCAAGGGGCAAGGGCATGGTGGTCATCAACCAAAACCAACCAAAAATCCTGTAAGTGTGAATTCAGGGACCAATTTCCAGATTGTTGTTACTGGACAGTCGGTCTTGTAAAATCGACCATAAATATCCCACAACTCCAAATGAGGTGATTTTTTATTTTTATGAAAGTAGACTCATTAAAATATATTTTAGCATTTTAAATTACTCAATTTGGTCTTATATTCATCAAAATAAAGTTACAACAAAATCAAGTACATAAGCTGATTTCCTGAAAATAGAATTCTGGCACAGCCGTAAGTCAAGACCTAAATGAGGTACTTAGACATCTTGGAAAATTACCAAATTTTACAGGGAGTAACCTAAAATATGAAGGTAAAACATACTAAAGTTTTAGAAAATTATATTTAGTAGATTGGTACCAGAATTTTCCCCAAGTTCGCCCAAAAACAGGACTGAATCTGTGAAGTGATATGTTGGTCATCTTATTTCCAAATGCAACAAATCTATGAACATTGATTGTGCAAGCATGATATGAATAAAATGAAGTCTCTAACATGCTAAGACACATAATAAACATGTTATAATGATGTTATTCATGTAAAGGGGTTTGGGTTCTCACAGTCTCACCCTTTCATTCACATCTTCCCTTGTTTAGGGGAAAATAGAGAGTGCAAGAAAGGATGTTGCAGGCCCCACTATAGACTTTATGAAAATTGCCTTAAGGCCTATTTCGGATCGCTATGAGTGCTTTGGGTTTTCTATATCAAGATATCCCTTTTTAGGGGATACCAGGATATAGGAATACATCACCCTTTCATTCTCACTCTCCCCTGTCTAGGGGAAAACGGAAAATAATTAGAAAGGATTTTGCAAGGCCTCACTGGATCCAAAATGTTTTGACAGAGTCATCATCTTTATTTTAAGGAGAAAATAAAAAAAAACCAAAAATAAAACCAGAGAATGCAAAAAACGGGTTCGGAGGCTAAGTTACGAGTTGGGAAGGTGCTAGGCACCCAACTCTCCCTTTCGGTCTCAAAAACAGTTTTTGGGTAAAGTATGTTTTTTGTTATATTTATCTAGAAAATAAATAAAGCATAAAAAAAAGAAAAAAATCAAATACATCCATGTCTACATTATTTACGGACTTGCAGCCGCCTCCTTCCAAGAATTACAAATACATTTAAAAATATTTGGTCATAATAATGGCTCTTTTTAATGATATTTTCTAAATAAATCCGGGCAGCCCAACGGCTTATATTTTTACATTTGGCCGGATGGAAAATAGTTTTTTATAAAATAATGCTCTTAAAGGCTCACCTTTTAGAGCATGGTGTGCTCACTTTGTCCTTCCGGGAGAGGGAGTCTTTTTTGTTGTTGCTGCTACTGTGGTTCGGGCAGGGTGACTGCTTCCGAAGGTTGCTTCTGGGCACCGTCAAATGGGCGGAGCAACTGCTTGCGTTTTTGCTGATGCTTGCTTGCTGCTGGCGGAAATCAGGCAGAACAACTGCTTGTTTCTGGCGAATTTGACCTTTTTACTCGGGCAGAGCAATTGCTCTTTTCGAGATTTTTGGACCGGGAAAATAGGGTGGAAACCTAGCTGGGGGGCTAAGACTCACTTTGACCGATTGGTTTTGTGTTTGGAGGAGATTTGACAGAGCTTCGAGGCTTTATAGGAGGGGGCGCTCACTACTCTCACGATCGCTCAATATTTTTACAGCGTAACAACAACGCTGAAAGCTTTGGGCATTTTTCTGTGTGCTGAAAGCGAAGCCGGGGCCTTCTATTTATAGGCTGAAGGAGGGACACCGTTGGCATTTGTGAATTTCACCTTATGCTTCACCAGCTTATACTGTGTGCTTGAGAATTGGTGCAATACGTTAAGTTTGGGAGCACTTAGCAAAGCCTGGCGCCGAAACCGTGCTCCTTGGGCGCCGCGCCAGGATGCTGATGTGGCAGCGCCAGCCTTCCCTTCTTTGCCTCTTTTTGGACACTTAGGCCCCTGTATTTTACTGTTTTGCGCATCCTGCTTTGTCTTTTGCTTTTTTAAACCCTGTAACTTGACATTTGTTAAGTTTTAACAGGTCTTGATATTGCATGTCAATGTTACGTACCAGGGGTACGAAATTGGGGTGTCTACAATGTCCTGGAAGCAGTATTTCCCATTAAAATTGAGGTCGCATCATTGAGAATCATGATGGAAGCAGATATAGTCAAGGTTGAATGTATCAAACAGTGCTACGATGAGTTAGCCCTATTAGATGAACGAAGATTACTAGCGTTAGAGCACACTCGAGCATACCAAAAGCGAATAGCTCGATCATTCAACAAAAAAGTGAAAGGTCGTAGTATCCAAGTAGGAGATTTGGTACTTCATGAAAAACCCCCTAGTCATTTGGACAGTAGGGGAAAATGGAAGTCTCCAAGGATAGGACCTTACATCGTAAAACAGATACAGTCAGGAGGCGTAGTTTTCCTCACTAATCAGGATGTGGAAGATCTCGTTCAGTCCTTCAACATGGACAAGCTCAAGCGGTACTATGCATAGGTTGAGATATCCTTAATTGACCCAGTTATTATCTCTCTCTTCAGCTCGCTAGATTGAAAACCCGAAACTGAGGTCTAGGCAAAAGTTAAAGCACCCGAAAAAAGAATACACAAGGAGAAATAAGGGCTCGCTAGATTGAAAACCCGAAAGGGCGGTCTAGGCAAAATGTAGAGCACAACAAAAGAAAATTCAGGAGAAGAAGAGAGTACAGTCTCCGACATATGATCTATAGTAGACAAGTCTATAGCTTTCAACACATAAAAGGTCGTCAACAACAAAAATCTTCCCTTAGGGGAAGAACTACATCGACCTGAGCCTCAGAAATGAGGAACGTAGGTAGAGCCGTCAAAACGGACCAACGGGGCGGACCAACCCGCAAAATGGCGAGCCCCGCCAATTGACGCGACGGGGCGGACCAACCCGCGAAAATGGCGGACTGAGAATTCATTGGTCCAACCCAACCCACCTTGGGTTGCGGGGCGGGGCGGACCAACCCGTCCAACATACTTGATACTTACATAGTTACATTTTTTTGGTGAAGGAAATGCATTGCAAAATCTTATTTTGTTAGAAATTCAAATTGATTGTGATTATGATTTGTGATACAAATTGTAAATTGTGCAAAGAATAACCACAAAAAAAAAAAAAAAGTAAAGAGAGAGATGACTATAATTTTTACTAGAAATCAAGATATTTAGTTATTACATTTACATATAACAAAAAACTAAAAAAACAACTTCCAACATCATGGATTCTGATTTTGCCAAGGTATTACTCTGCAAAGTATCAAGTATCAACTATCAACCTTGCTAGGGTACCAGTATCACGGAACTTCATAGAAGTCAATCTCTCCAAAATTCACAGCTTTCAAAATTATTACGTAACTGCATAAACATGTGCTGCATAGATAGCAGGTGTCTCCAAAAATTGACTAAACTATACATACATTGTTAGAATAGACAACGAAAACGAGGACACTAAGAACATTGTGAAACTGATCTGAGATAAAAAAAAGTTGAAATCCTCCAACAGTTGTAGCCAAGCTATCCCAATAAAGGTGCAATGACCTACACAAAGTGCTCTTCCTTGTTAATGAACTCTGAAATGCAAATTTGTGTGATGTATATGTTCCTTCAGCACAATTGCAAAAAATCTGGTTCTGAAAAGTTCTAAGGGTGACAGTCATGCTTATAAGTACCAACACTTAAGCTTTTTGAAAGAAAAAAATTCTTGAGATGTTTGAACCCGCTGCCCAACTTCAACAGGAACCCACAGATACAACACTTAAACTGTAATGATGAAAGCTGGAAAAAGATTACATATATGTCACTACAATATAATGTTCTTAATTACCTTAGTTTCTCTCCTCAAGTTTCAGAGTCCAGCTTTCTTGTTCTTCTTGATCTCAACAATAAAGCTACGCATTCCTTCAAACCCATCTATAGAAGTATGAACCAAATGACCACACCACAAAAGCCAGTATTATGTTAATTTACCATGGAGCTTTGCAATTATATATAGGAAAAACTTATATCAGATGTAATATGCCACATTCCTGGTCACACCTAAATTTAAAGACCTAACAGCAATGTCAGCAAACACCTCAAGCAAGAGTAAAAGACCTAACATCAAACAAACAAATAGGGAACAAAACGATAACAGGGAGTGAAAAAAAACACTTAACCCAAAAAGAGCCACCATAAAATTCTTCTTCATCTTCTCCCCCACAAAAACCAACTTCCAATAGAAGTCAATCGCTCCAAAAATCACATCTTTCAACAGTATTAATCTTTTTCCTTGCAAGTGGACAAGACTATTATAGAATAGTATTGGAAGCAAGGGTCGAACCCACAGAGACAAGTGATCACGAACAGTGCAATTTATTGATAGCAAATTATTAATCTAAAGGGGGTTTTTATAATTATTTCTATTCTAAACTACTATTTTTATTTATATGTTTAACTAATTAGCAGTAATAACAGATATGAAGATCTTATGGTGGGTGGCAATCTAGGATTTTGGGTTTCACTTGTATCTCCTTTATGTTCAATTCATAGTAATTATCATTCAATGTCTTGGGTTCGTTCAGTAAAGATAGATATAGTCTGTTGAACAATTGGTTCAGCCTCCATCCCCGCAAAATTCATCCATTCTATATCCTAAGCACAAGAACTATCAATCTAGCTGTCACCTAGATCATGTATGAACCTGGTCCTAACTTATCACTCTCGTGCATCGATAGGTCCAATTTATTGTGTTGGTGAGCCAGTGTACGACATATGCACATTGGTCATGCAGTTATCCGCACCTCTAGGCCTTTATTATTTGCGATTACATTCATTTGTTCAAAGCAAAATAATATAGGGATTGATAAACACCACAATCAACAAGCATTGAATGAACATATATACGAATCAAAACATAAATTTGATACAAGTTACCTCCCACCTCCTAGATTATGGATGATTTAGTTCATCATAGACAATGAACAGCACATGGAGATGATCGGATACATGATTTGATCTTCAATACTTGAAATTACAAAATCTAATTATGATATACAATCTAAAAACTACCTAAAATCTACTAAAGAGAGCTTCCAGCCGTCTCTCCCTCCTAGGCTCGGCATCTGACTTCTATATATACTCGGGAGTTGTATTTCAATCGAACCATTGTGTGAAAATCCAAAAATCACGCATTCTGACCACCTTGCGGTCACAAGGTGTTGAGTACCTTGCGTCCGCAAGGTCTCCATTGTGTCTGGCTTTGGAAAGCTTGACTTTGCCCATACTGCCTACCTTGCGGTCGCAAGGTCTGATGTACCTTGCGTCTGCAAGGTCTTCAGAATCGACAGTTTCCGTTCTTTCTTCATTTTTCCTTTTTGGCCCTTCTTGAAATTTGCACTTAAAACCCTGGAGTTTCGCATATTTTCACTAATAACCCTGAAACTTACAAAACTAACCGAAAACATATATTAGTAGCCAAAAGCCTCGTGAAATAGTATAATTTAAGCCATAGAAGCATATAAAATCGACGTATAAAATACATCGATCAAATACCCCCAAACTTAAACTTTGCTCATCCACGAGTAAATAATAATACTTATAAATACAAAAGCATATAAATAGCAAAAATTAAAATCTTTTTGGAGGGTGACACTATTTGCACTCCTCTATAAACCCACAAACTCAAGGAGACTCTTTCGAGTGACTCGACTAAGCAGATAAATACAAAAACAGATAAATACAAAAGCATGTAAAAATTAAACTACGAATAAAACATAAAATCTTTTTGGCTTCAACCTCAAGTTATAAGTTTATGGTATGCAAAGCAATCTCAGTTCGATGCTCACCACATATATGCAAGCTTAGTCACATTAGACCAACTGATCTTTTCTTAAAACTGCTACTACTTCTAATTTCTCCGTGTGTGTGTGATCACCAGTCTTAAAGAATATCTTAACTAAAACAGTTTTATTAAGCTAAACACCACATTCATATGAAAATCAAAGTTTAATAGAAAATTACGCATTAAGAATTATGAGATCTACCATCCAAACTCGGTCAGTTACAGACAGAAAGGTCCCAAGGATTTAAAAGACTTATACATCCATCTCATGCACTTCTATGTATGACATACAATGCTCTCCTATCCCAATTACTTGTAATAGCTAAGATTATGCTAACACAGTGAGCATTAGGGCGAATAATAATGAACATGAAGTGTGTGATCAATTTCGTATGACTCACTTGACAGTTAAAACAGCATAAGCATTGGCAAGAAGATCATTAGGTCTTTATTTAGGTTGTAATGTAAGGCCAATGTGTTGGGGGATTTGATGGAAAGGAATTGGAATTCAAAGTGAGAGAGTAAGACTACCCTTTTATCCCTCATACTTCCAAGCAAAAGGAAGTTTTCCCTATTTAGGCTAGGACCTGCTAAGACCACAAGTGGAGGGGTGTTTTTCGTTACTTTTCACTTTTCTTCTTCCCCCCCCCCAAACTTGTTTTGGGCAATATATATACTTCTAAAAATATCACATCATTCTTATCAGTAGAATTTTTCTAACATATTTTTCTCTTGAAAACTATGCTTCCATTTGAACCTTTGTTACACTCTTCTTCTTCCGTTTCATTTTTCGTCGATACATAATTTTTCTTTTCTTTTCTTTTTCTTTTTCTTTTTTTTTCGACGACGGAAAGAAGAAGTCTTCCGAAAAATAGCCTAACTGAAAAGAATTGGTCCTCCAAAATCACTTTCCTACCCACATCCTACTCTCTCAAAGGGTAGTGTGGCGACCCCGACCCCGGACCCGAGATGGAACCGCGGACCGGAGCGCCAAACAAGACAATACGAGACAAGAAAGGAAGAACATGCAAGGACTAGATATTTTTAAAACTGACGTGACGCAACATTTCAGTCGCAAGAGAACTCGACACAAAAGGTCGGTATTTTCAAAATCATTTCACCTGATAAAACAGTTAAACAATAAATCCAAGTCTTCGGCGACACTACAGCCGGAACCCAAGCTAAGCAATAAATATGACAAGGAAATAAATAAGAGCTAATAGGATGCTCAGCGGAAGTCTATGCATAGTGAACAACACACGATATACAAGGCACGGCTAACATAATTGCCGGCAACAAGAGAAGTATAAATACTACAAAAGTTAATACTACAAGTAGCTAACAGGATTACACGAGTACAAGATCTATAAACATTCCCAAGCGTAGTCTAGTTGACTAGCTTTAACCCATCGTCCTTGCAAAATACAAAAGAAGATAAGAGGACTTCTAGAACCACCTCTTCAATCGCAAAAGTCGGATCAAAAGAGAACTAAGGCGAACGAGCACTGCGAGTCTCAACAAGAAGGTCCTGTCCTGCTAGGATCTAAAAAAGTACAGGGGAACGGGTAAGTCATAATGACTCGTAAGCTATCAATCATGCATGACATGGCATTATGCAACACGTTAGGCAAGACAATATTTCAATCATGTAGATCAATTATTTAAGATGCACATTATTGCACATAGTTCACATAATATGAGGATATAGAGCTGGGCCGCTTCGTAGACCTGCAAAACAAACACTTTCGATAGCGTGCGATAATCGATGGTTGTGATAATACATCGATCTCCGAGAGATGCTCGGGAAACAATAGTCATTCTCAATGGTCGCGTATTGGTTGGCCAAGGAGAGCTCTTCCCCACGGTGGCCCGCCGTGGAGGTGTGTGTGCGATAACAAGTATGCTAGCTGGACTTATGCAATGCCAAGTAGTATTTACTCAACAATCAATCAATATGGAACGAGTCCGACAAGAGTGTCCTCGTTCAAGATTAGTATATAATCTCATCAATAAACAATCAAGATTGAGCTCGACAAGAGCGAACTCCATATATCAATTATCAAGTATGCATTTATTATGTCATAAAGATACAAGCATGACATTCAATCCATTTCAATAGTCTAGAATTAGTTTTCTAGTGTAACGCATGTAATAACGTCGTAGGGATTAATCATTGAGCCGGTATTGTTCAATAGCTCACTAATGTCGACTCCGTTGAGTCATTCCTATAATTCAAACCAAATAGGGTTAAACACTATTTGCATTTCCAACTCTTTTCTAAGTCATCGCATTGATTAATCTAAGTCATTAATCCAATTTATAACCATAGCTAACAATAAACTCAAGTTCCTAAATTATGGAACCCTAGATCATGTTTTCCCCAAATCATGGTCGAAAGTCTATGACCCAAGAATAATAATAATTCCTAATATAGAGTAGAACACTTTTACTTCTAGGCTTAGTGTCCAAATCAAAGCATTTGCATTCATAGTCTATAATTCCCTGATTTTCGTACTCTCAAAATTACTCCAATATCATGGTAGAAATCAAGGAGAGCAATGAATTAGACATGAGAGAAGGGAAGCAAGAAGAGGTAGCATGTTATCTCTAACATGGACCTAAGGAAAATTGATAGCTTACCTCAAGCCAAGCAAAAGACGAAGCAAGAAAACCGACGGTGACAATCGCTCGACGGCACGCAACGGCGGTCTCAGAATCGCAAGCGGGTCTTGAATATCTTGGAAGCCAACCCCTCACACACTAATCTCACCAATACTCTCACGCACAAGCTCGCCCTAGACCGGAGAAGACAAGGCGGAAGAAATGAGTCGTGAAATGAAGAGTAGAGCTGATGTAGAGCAATCGTCTCACTTAAGGTGTTAATGGAGTACACATGTCACTTGATGAATGGTAGAAATAGGTTTATCAATCTTAATTAGGCTTAGATTAGGCTAATAAGACTCTAATACAAGTGGTTTAAGTCACTAATGGTAGAGGTTTAGTAAGGGTAAGTTCGTAATCAGCCAAAGTTGCAGAAAAATCACGTTTTGCTGGAAATCTTCACTGTTCGGTTGTGGAGGCAGAACATCCTTCATAATGTTCGGTTATGGTGGCCGAACAATGCCCAAAATGTTCGGTTGGCAGGGTAGAACGATTCCTCAGGCCATACTTTAGGTCAAACAGGTCCCGATTTGCACGTATAACGCGTATAAGGCATGTACAACTCCAAGAAGCATTAGAATGAGTATCAAGGGTCCTAAAAAAATTATAAATGTCTCTCAAGGTCTTGGCTAAGTCCACATATCAAAGCCCGAGCAAGAACAAGTCAATCTAGAGCATACAAGGCAATAGGCGTTCGATACGGCAATAACGGTTCGATCAAGGAATGCAATCAAGTCAAACATGTTAGGGATACTACTAGCATGTTAAAAACATAATCTAATCATGTTAAACATGTATGGAAGACAAGTAATACAAGTAGGTTTCGGGTTCTCACATCCTCCCCCACTTAAAGGAATTTAGTCCCTAAATTCATACCTGAATCATCAAATAGGAAAGGATATCTTTCTCTCATATCGAGCTCGGTTTCCCAAGTAGCTTCCTCAATGTCATGGTTCTTCCACAAGACTTTCACTAACGGAATCCGCTTCGTTCTCAAGATTTGCTCCTTAGTATCAAGAATCCTCACTGGTCTTTCATCATAAGAAAGATCGGGTTCAAATGAAATCTCATCATAAATAAGGACATGCGATTCATCTTTCAAATACTTGTGTAGCATCGAGACATGGAATACATCATGAACATCCGATAACGAAGGTGGCAATGCTAACCGATACGCCAAGGATCCAATCCTTTCTAAGATCTCAAACGGTCCAATAAATCTAGGTGAAAGTTTACCTTTCTTCCCAAATCGCTTAGTACCGCGCCGGGGCGATACTTTCAAGAATACATGATCACCAACCTGGAACTCTAAGTCACGTCTCCGGTTGTCTGCGTAGCTTTTCTGTCTACTCTGAGCTGTAAGCAATCTGTCTCTAATCAGCTTCACACTCTCAGCTGACTGTTGCACCATCTCTGAACCCCATAACTTAGCTTCACCAACTTCATCCCAGCAAATCGGTGAACGACACTTACGCCCATACAAAGCTTCATATGGCGCCATTTCAATACTGGACTGGTAACTGTTATTATAAGCAAATTCAGCTAATGGCAAATGAGAATCCCAACTACCTTTAAAATCCATGGCACAAGCACGTAGCAAATCTTCTAGTACTTGGATCAACCTCTCAGACTGACCATCCGACTGTGGGTGAAAAGCCGTACTGAAATTCAACTTCGTCCCCAAAGCCTCTTGTAAAGCACGCCAAAATCGAGAAGTAAACCTGGGATCTCTATCCGATACAATGCTCACCGGAACACCATGTAATCTCACGATATCCTGAACATACAATGCTGCCAACTGACTCAAACTATAAGTCATCGCAATAGGAATAAAGTGTGATGATTTAGTCAATCTATCCACAACAACCCATACTGCATCAAAACCTCGACGAGTACGTGGCAATCCCGTCACGAAATCCATGGTGATATGCTCCCATTTCCACTCCGGTATCTCAAGTGGCTGCAATAAACCGGTAGGTCTCTGGTGTTCAGCTTTCACTTGTTGACATGTCAAGCATCTAGATACATACTCCGCGATCTCTCTCTTCATTCCATTCCACCAAAACTGTCTTTTCAAGTCCCTATACATTTTAGTACTCCCTGGATGTATAGTGTATTTGGCCTTGTGAGCCTCGTCAAGAACCATACGCTTAACTCCATCGGTGGTAGGAACGCAAACTCTACCTCGAAAAGTCAAAATCCCATCGGTGTTCATAGCAAACTCCGGTGTCTTACCATCACCCAAACCATCAATAATTTTCCTCAACTCCGGATCAGTAGCCTGAGCTTCCTTGATCAACCCAAACAAAGCGTAGCACGCACACTAGCAAAGATAACACTATGCTTTCTCACAACTGGACTCCATTCGCGGACATCCTCAAGCATCTTCCACTCTCTCATCATCAAGCAAGACATGTACACTTTCCTACTCAAGGCATCGGCAACAACATTAGCCTTCCCCGGATGATACAAGATAGTACAGTCGTGATCCTTAAGCTTCTCCATCCATCGTCTCTGTCGCATGTTCAACTCCTTCTGCGAAAAGAGATACTTTAAACTCTTGTGATCAGTAAATATCTCAAACTTAGCTCCATAAAGATAATGCTTCCACTTATGAAGTGCAAATATGATGGCGGCCAATTCGAGATCATGTGTCGGATAATTCTGCTCATGAGGTGATAGCTTCCTCGAAGCATAGGCAATAACTCTCCCATTCTGCATAAGCACGCAACCCAAACCTTCTAGTGAAGCGTCGCTATAAATAACAAAGTTCTCCGAACCATTAGGCAATGCTAAGATAGGAGCTGTAGTCAACCTTCTCTTCAATTCCTGAAAACTAGCCTCGCACTTATCACTCCATATAAAAGAAGAATTCTTTCGGTGTCAATTTAGTCATCGGAGTAGCGATCTTCGAAAACCCCTCGATAAACCTACGGTAATAACCTGCCAAGCCCAAGAAACTACGGACTTCGGTCACCGTACTAGGCGTCTTCCACTTAGTAATCGCCTCAACCTTAGATGGATCCACTGCTATACCATCACTAGACACCACGTGTCCTAGAAAAGCAACTTGTTCCAACCAAAAGCACACACTTACCGAATTTAGCGTAAAGCTTCTTCTCACGCAAGATCGAAAGAACTCTCTCAAGTGAATCTCATGCTCCTCTCGTGACTTCGAGTACACGAGGATATCATCAATAAACACAACCACAAAGCAATCAAGATATTCATGAAACACCCTATTCATTAAATCCATAAAGACTGCAGGTGCATTCGTCAAACCAAAAGGCATAACCACGAACTCATAATGGCCATAACGTGTACGAAAGGTTGTCTTAGGAACATCCTCCTCTCGAACTCTCAACTGATAATAGCCACTCCTCAAGTCAAACTTGGAATAAACAACTGAGCCTCGAAGTTGATCAAAGAGATCATCAATGTGTGGCAAGGGATACCGATTCTTGATAGTAACCTGGTTCAACTGTCGATAATCTATGCAAAGTCGTAAACTACCATCTTTCTTTCTCACGAATAACACCGGTGCACCCCACGGTGACACACTCGGTTTAATGAACTCTCTATCTAGAAGTTCTTGCAACTGCTCTTTCAATTCTCTCAACTCCGCTGGAGCCATTCTATAAGGCGCTCTAGATATAGGCGAAGTCCCTGGCAAAAGCTCAATGCAAAACTCTAACTCTCGGTCGGGAGGCAAAGCATAATCGGTAGAAAAGACATCCGAAATTCACTAACTACCTGAACATCTTCTAATTTAGCAATGAGACACTAGTATCAAGCACGCAAGCTAAATACCCCGTACAACCCCGAGATAAGAGTTGTCTAGCACGTAAAGCAGAAATAACATGAATACCTTTCATAGCAAGATCACCCATAAACACGAACTCCGAATACTGCATGGCAAAAGTGACTCTCTTACGACGGCAATCTACTAAAGCATGATTCGCACAAAGCCAGTCCATACCAAGAATCACATCAAAGTCTCGAATAGGCAATACTACCAAATCAGCATGCAAGACTCGATCATTAACAAGCACGTCACAATCTCTATAAACCTCAGACGCCAATAAGCATTCACCCAATGGTGTAGACACCTCAAGCACGTAAGGCAACTGAGCAGGCAATACACATAAATGCTCTATGAAATGCGATGCGACATAAGAATGAGTAGAACCGGGATCAATAAGAACTCGAGCTCTATGACCGAAGACAGAGAGAATACCTCCGATCACATGTGTAGACTCGGGAACACCTTGCTGATCAAGTGCAAAAACACGAGCCTGCGCCTTAGGACGCCCATCATTATCTCTCTTGGATCCGGATTGCTGAATGTAACCTACGGACCGCCACTCTATTCTTAGGACTCTCGAGCTTATGACTAGAGTCCCCACAACCAAGACAAGTGCCAAGCCTATACCGCATGCCGCTCGAATGCCCAATCTTATTGCAATGAGAACAAGTCAAAGGTCCACTACTGAGCCGCTCCCCGAGGAGTAAAAGCACTACTACCACGACTCTCTGACTGTCGCCTAAATGCCCACCACGCCGCCTATTCGATAATGAAAACGACGATTGCCCTGATGGCCGGATCGATTCCCTGAAGATTGACCCCTCCCTGAATGCTGTGAGGTCACCTGCGAAGACTGCTGCTGAGAAGACTTCTGTCTGTGCTCCTCAATGTCTCGCTCTATCTCATAAGCACGATCTACTGCGCTCCTATAATCCTCCAACTGAAGAGATAACAATTGTCTCCTAAACTCAGTCTTCAACCCCTTCACAAACTTATGAGTCCTGTGTCTCTCATCTGGCACCAGATGTGCACAATAACGGGATAATTCAGTGAACTTAGCAGTAGTACGAGCTACGCACATGGTTCCCTCGCTCCAAATCCTGAACTCTTTCTCTCGCCGTCGCCTAACCACAACAGCACGTAAGAAGCCCTAAACTCCATCTCAAAGTTAGCCATACTTGAGCCACTCGATTCAACTCCCAACTATCACGTAGAACCTCCCACCAATGATTGGCGGCTCCTCTAAGCTTATACACAGCTAACACAACCTTCTCCTCATCCGTGCAGTCCAGAACTGCAAAGATCTTCTTCACGTCCTCTAGCCATAACTCGGCCATACTAGCATCCGATTCTCCTTCAAATGATGGAGGCTTCATTTTCAAGAACCTCTCCAAGATAGTATTATTTCGCACCCTTGCTTCAGGTATAACTTCATTCCTTGGTGGCGATACTCTCGCATTCGGTTCTGGCGGTGGCGGAACATTCTGACCTTGACCTATCTCGAGCCATCTCTCCATAAACTCTCATGCGGCGATACAAATCGCCATCCGAGCATTCATGCCCATCGGATTCGGTGGTGGAGGTGGCAACTCCTCCTCAGTTCATCAGAACTCTCCTGGTCCGCTCTACCTCGGCCTACACGATCTGCTCTAGGATTCACCATCAAGCACCTATAAGAATTCACTCGACGTTAGAACATCACACAAGAAACAACCCACCTAGGCCATGGAACCTATCCTGACCAATAGCTAACGATAGCTAACCAATAACAAAAGCTAACGAGAGCTCTGATACCAACTGGCGATTCCCGACCCGAGATGGAACCGCGGACGAGCGCCAAACAAGACAATACAAGAAAGGGAAGAACATGCAAGGACTCAAAATATTTTATTTTTAAACCGACGTGACGCAACATTTCGCCGCAAGAGAACTCGACACAAAAGGTCGGTATTTTCAAAATCATTTCACCCGATAAAGCTTAAACATTTAATCCAAGTCTTCGGCGACACTACAAATTGAACCCAAGCTAAGCAATAAATATGACAAGGAAATAAATAAGAGCTAATAGGATGCTATACGTAGTGAACAACACACGATATAGGCAAGGCACCCGCTAACATAATTGCCGGATCAACAAGAGAAGTATAAATACTACAAGAGTTAATACTACAAGTAGCTAACAGATTACACGAGTACAAGATCTATACACATTCCCAAGCGTAGTCTAGATGACTAGCTTTAACCCATCGCCCTTGCAAAATACAAAAGAAGATAAGAGGACTTCTAAGAACCACCTCTTCAACCGCAAAAGTCGGATCAAAAGAGAACTAAGGCTGAACGAGCACCTGCGAGTCTCAACAAGAAGGTCCTGCCTCGCTAGGATCTAAAAAGTACAGGGAACGGTAAGTCATAATGACTCGTAAGCTATCAATCATGCATGACATGGCATTATGCAACACGTTAGGCAAGACAATATTTCAATCATGTAGATCAATTATTTAAGATGCACATTATTGCACATAGTTCACATAATATGAGGATATAGAGCCGGGCCGCTACAGACCGCAAAACAAACACTTTCGATAGCGCAAGGCGATAATCGATGGTTGTGATAATACATCGATCTCCGAGAGATGCTCGGGAAACAATAGTCATTCTCAATGGTCGCGTATTGGTTGGCCAAGGAGAGCTCTTCCCCACGGTGGCCCGTGGAGGTGTGTGCGTGCGATAACAAGTATGCCACCGGACTTATGCAATGCCAAGTAGTATTTACTCAACAATCAATCAATTTGGAACGAGTCCGACAAGAGCGTCCTCGCTCAAGATTAGTATATAATCTCATCAATAAACAATCAAGATTGAGCTCGACAAGAACGAACTCCATATATCAATTATCAAGTATGCATTTATTATGTCATAAAGATACAAGCATGACATTCAATCCATTTCAATAGTCTAGAATTAGTTTTCTAAGTCATCGCATTGATTAATCTAAGTCATTAATCCAATTTATAACCATAGCTAACAATAAACTCAAGTTCCTAAATTATGGAACCCTAGATCACGTTTTCCCAAATAATGGTCGAAAAGTCTATGACCCAAGAATAATAATTATTCCTAATATAGAGTAGAACACTTTTACTTCTAGGCTTAGTGTCCAAATCAAAGCATTTGCATTCATAGTCTATAATTCCCTCGATTTCATTCTCTCAAAATTACTCCAATATCATGGTAGAAATCAAGGAGAGCAATGAATTAGACATGAGAGAAGGGAAGCAAGAAGTAGCATGTTATTCTAACATGGACCTAAGGAAATTGATAGCTTACCTCAAGCCAAGCAAAAGACGAAGCAAGAAAACCGACGGTGACAATCGCCAGACGACGGCGGCTACGCAACGGCGTCTCTGAATCAAGCGGTCTTGAATCTCTTGAAGCCAACCCTCACGCACTAATCTCACCACTCTCACGCACAAGCCTCGCTCTAGACCCGGAGAAGACAAGGCGGAAGAAATGAGTCGTGAAATGAAGAG
>CM028378.1:163575056-163647189 GCA_013146195.2 Codonopsis lanceolata
TTTTTGAACCAAAAAAATATAAAGAAAATATAAAAAAAATGTAATATTTTGTTCATAAACCGGTACCAGCCTTTAATGAACAAACAATTTGTTTATTTATTTTGTTTTTTTTAATTTTTTGGATTCAAAGCAATTTGATTCTTCATCCTTATGGTGATTATAATGTTCATTTCATGTTTTCCACTTCAAAAATATTTTTTTTTGTTTCTGGATTCATAGGGATTAAGGTCGGGGCTTAGGGATTAGGGAGGATAAGACCATTTTCTAAGTTAAGGTTTAAGGTTAGGCTTAGGGATTAGGGTTAGCATTAGAGTTAGGGTTTAAGGTTTAGTGATTAGGGATTGTGCATAATGTTTAAGGTTTTAGGGTTAAGGTTTAAGGTTAGAGAGACTCAAGGTTAGGGTTTAGGTTCGAATTAGGTTTAGGGATAAGGGTTAGGGTTTAGGTGATAGAATTGTTTTTGGTTTAAGGTTTATAGTTAGGCTTAGAGGCATGGAAATAGAGGCTTAGGGTTGGGTTTAAGGTTTAAGGTTTAAGGTTTTAGGGTTTAAGCTTTGGCTTAGGGATTAGGTTTAGGGTTTAGGTTTAGGGTTTAGGGTTTAGGGGTTTGGGGTTTAGGGTTTAGGGTTAAAGGGTTTAAGGTTTTAAGGTTTAAGGGTTTAAGGTTTGTGGGTTTAGGGTTTAAGGTTTATGGTTTTAGGGTTTAGGGTTTAGGGTTTTAGGTCTTATGGTTTAACGCTTTGGCTTAGGGATTATGGTTAGAGTTTAAGTTTTGGGTTTAGGGATTAGGGTTTAATGTTTAAGGTTAGAGTTTAGGCTTAAGGTTAGCGGAAACCAAATCTTAACCCTTTATATGCCCTAACCAAACAGAACCCTAAAAGGAAAAAATAAATAAAAATGAATGAAAAACACAAAAAACTTTCAAAGCCCGTAACAGTGCTTAAACAACATTTTTGGGGATTAAAAGCAAAGTCATCCGCGGGTTACACCAAACCCTAAACCTAAACCATAAGCCTAATCTCTAAAACCTTAAATCTTAAACCTAAACCCTAAACCCTAACCTAACTCTTATTCCCTAACCTTAAACCTTATACCTTAAGCCCGAACCTTAATCCCAGCCTTAAGCAACTCTAGCCCTATCTGATCCAAGCCTAACCAAAAACTTAAACCAAAAACAATTGTCTCACTTAAACCCTAACCTTATCCCTAAACCTAATTCGAAACCTTAAACCTAACCTCGAGTTTCTAACCTTAAACCTTAAAAAACCTTAAACCTTTAACATTATACACTAACCCCTAATCGCTAAACCATAAACCATAACTCTAATGCTAACCTCTAATCGCTATTAAGCCTAACCTTAATCCTATGAGCGAGAAACAAAAAAATTATTTATGAATGGAAGAAACATGAAATGAACACGATAATCTCCATACGGAGGAAGTATCAACTATTTTGAATCAAAAAAAATATAAAGAAAATATAAAAAATAAAAAAATATTTTGTTCATAAAACTGGTACCAGTTTTATGAACAAACAATTTGTTTATTTATTTTTATTTTTTTAATTTTTTTTTTTGGATTCAAAATAGTTGATTCTTCATCCTTATGGTGATTATAATGTTCATTTCATGTTTTTCCCTTCAAAAATATTTTGTTTTGTTTCTCGTTCATAGGGATTAAGGTCAGGCTTAGGGATTAGGGAGGATAAGACCATTTTCTAAGTTAAGGTTTAAGGTTAGGCTTAGGGATTAGGGTTAGCATTAGAGTTAGGGTTTAAGGTTTAGTGATTAGGGATTGTGCATAATGTTTAAGGTTTTAGGGTTAAGGTTTAAGGTTAGAGACTCAAGGTTAGGGTTTAAGGTTTCGAATTAGGTTTAGGGATAAGGGTTAGGGTTTAGGTGATAGAATTGTTTTGGGTTTAAGGTTTATAGTTAGGCTTAGGGCATGGAGATAGGCTTAGAGTTAGGGTTTAAGGTTTAAGGTTTAAGGTTTTAGGGTTTAAGCTTTGGCTTAGGGATTAGCTTTAGGGTTTAGGGTTTTAGGGTTTGGGGTTTAGGGTTTACGGTAAAGGGTTTAAGGTTTAAGGTTTAAGGGTTTAAGGTTTGGCTTAGGGTTTAGGGTTTAAGGTTTATGGTTTTAGTATTTAGGGTTTAGGGTTTAGGGTTTTAGGTCTTATGGTTTAACGTTTGGCTTAGGGATTATGGTTAGAGTTTAAGGTTTAAGGTTTAGGGATTATGGTTTAATGTTTAAGGTTAGAGTTTAGGCTTAAGGTAACGGAAACCTTAAATCTTAAACCCCAACCCTTTATGTGCCCTAACCAAATAGAACCCTAAAAGGAAAAAATAAATAAAAATGAATGAAAAACACAAAAAACTTCCAAAGCCCGTAGCAGTGCTTAAACAACATTTTTTAGGATTACAACGAAGTCATCACGGGTTACACCCTAAACCCTAAACCCTAAACCCTTAAACCTAATCTCTAAAACCTTAAATATTAAACCCTAAACCCTAAACCCTAACCCTAACTCTTATTCCCTAACCTTAAACCTGAACCTTAATCCCAAAGCCTTAAACACTAACTCTAGCCCTATCCCCAATCCCTAAGCCTAACCAAAAACCTTAAACCAAAAACAATTGTCTCACTTAAACCCTAACCTTATCCCTAAACCTAATTCGAAACCTTAAACCCTAACCTCGAGTTTCTAACCTTAAACCTTAACCCTAAAACCTTAAACATTATACACTAACCCTAATCGCTAAACCATAAACCATAAACCATAATCTAATGCTAACCTAATCGCTAAGCCTAACTTAATCCTATGAGCGAGAAACAAAAAAATTATTTATGAATGGAAGAAACATGAAATGAACACGATAATCTCCATACGGAGGAAGTATCAACTATTTTGAATAAAAAAAATATATAAAGAAAATATAAAAAAATAAAAAAATATTTTGTTCATAAACCTGGTACCAGTTTTATGAACAAACAATTTGTTTATTTATTTTTATTTTTTTAATATTTTTTTTTGGATTCAAAATAGTTGATGCTTCATCCTTATGGTGATTATAATGTTCATTTCATGTTTTTTCCCTTCAAAAATATTTTTTTTTGTTTCTCGTTCATAGGGATTAAGGTCAGGCTTAGGGATTAGGGAGGATAAGACTATTTTCTAAGTTAAGGTTTAAGGTTAGGCTTAGGGATTAGGGTTAGCATTAGAGTTAGGGTTTAAGGTTTAGTGATTAGGGATTGTGCATAATGTTTAAGGTTTTAGGGTTAAGGTTTAAGGTTAGAGACTCAAGGTTAGGGTTTAAGGTTTCGAATTAGGTTTAGGGATAAGGGTTAGGGTTTAGGTGATACGATCTTCTCGGAAGGCTTCGTTGAAGAACGATTTACACACGCGGCGGAAGCTCGGGATCGAAGGATGTTTGGCGGGGGTGACACCTCGACCCAACAATTAGCACGAATAGAACCTTGGCATGTACAGCCGCAACCCGCACTCGTAGCAATTGAAGAACCTAAGTATTGTGAATTAACGACACAATAGGGATGAAATTCCTATTGATAAGTTAGGATTCGAATACAACGGAATCACACCGAAGCATTCACAAGTTCATGAAGAACAAGGAGGTTTCGAAGAAAACACTCAAAACTATAATAATCATTAATCAGAAAAGTTGTGTACAAAATAATAAGCCACATCCCTTATTTATATGGGTTGTGAATCCTAAACCTACATGTAAAAGGAAAAAGTCTAAGTAGAATCTTCTTGGGAAACTACTTACAATCAACTTAGGAAACTAAATAAAATCTACTTAGGAAACTACCTAACATAAATCCTATAAAATAAGGAAACTCTAACAAATCCCGTTTTTCTACAAGGACCTATTTTCCAATGTTGCATTTTGGCCCCAAAAGACTTCCAACAGTTATTAAAAGCTCCCCAAGTCATATCTGAATATATGGGGACTCTTTTAAAGGCTTCCTTTTCCATACTGAACAGTTTAATAGCTGATTTCGCGCAAAATAGCAGATTCGGGGAACCTTGCGGTCGCAAGCCCCTTGACACCTTGCGTCCGCAAGGTCGGCAGAAAGTCCGTCTGATAAATGACAGGCCTTGCGGTCGCAAGCCTATGTTAACCTTTGCGTCCTAAGGTCTCCGCAATGTCGATCTTCTTGTTCTGGATCACGCTCACTAGCCTCTTTTGCTTCGTCGAGTATCCATTATAGTAGCCCGAATCTCCGATGAACCCACGATTCAAGTTGGTGTAGAATTCTTGAATCTTCCAATCATATTCCACGCCTCTTGAAGGGTTAATTTTATTTCTTGGGCACTTGGTTCCTTGATCAATCACGAACTCTCCATGCTTGATCAACATTTGATTTTGACACGGACTTATGCTTGACAGGATCTCATCATTCCCTCCCTCTTCAAAAAGATTTGTCCTCAAATCTGGACCTACATCAAATGGACGCGAATTAGCAACCGAAAAGTATGAACTCACATTAATATTACCATGTAAATCCACTTTAGAGGTCATATTGTAGCCATGCTCAAAATCCCTTCGTTCTCGAACGAGCTTTCTATCCAAGTCCACATAAACCACGTTTCCTGGATCATGAATTAATCGAACTTGATTGGCATCATATCCATCTTTTTGTTTCACATTGATCCTTGCCCAATCCTGTAGGAGAAACGTAACAACACTACGCGATGCAAGATGATCAAAGTGGTTAGCACGACAATTCATACTCAACAAGTAATCACATATCATCATGCTCAATTTAGCACGACTGAAGTCCCTTTCAATATAATGCATCAACCAAACCCCATCTCCGGGTTCGAATATCAACCTAACATATTTCATCTTTTCCATTACTCGATGATTTTCTATGAATGACAACATCATATATGCAACGTAAAACATAATGAGATCATCATAAGGAATGTCAATGAAAGATATTAATAAGTATAAGAAGATAATATGCAATATGGCATACCAACTCATGTATCCAAATCCTTCATGACAAGTAAATCCATCAATGTTTATAATCTCACTCATCAAATTATCACAACTCGATGTTCTCTCATGAAAATCCTTTATGCTACCAAAATCACCTTCCTCTTTAAGCAACTTATCACAAGTCAAGGTTTCTTCACTACAAACAATTTTACCATACTCTATGGTCTCTTTCTTCCAATCACCAAAAATTGAAGTCTTCTCATTTAATCCTTTGACTTGAAACAAACAAAACCCAAATTCGCCAGGTTTGAAGATTAATCTAACAAATTTTATCTTTTGCATATCTATGTTTAGCAATAACGAATCATGCAACATTAAGAAATTACAACCAGAGTGCAATCTCAAGGATAAACATCCTTTACGCTCAAAAATCAGATCATGTGTTAAAACATGCTTATATTCATCAACAATATGAATTTCATCACCTTTCCAAGGTTTAACATGCTTAACACAATTTATATCCCTTAATGAAACTATATGCAATCCATAAATCTTATGAAACATCAACGCATCATGGGGAATTTCAACAATTTTATGACATGCAACAAAATAATTCATCATAGAAATATCATGCATAATCTTATGTTTGGAGCTCACATCTTGATGAAACTTAGAATTCCCTAATGCAAAATTCAGAATTTTATTTCCAACTTGTATTGCACAATGCACTCCTACCAATTTATCAATCAAAGTACTATCCATGAATGGATCCACATACGAATGATTAGGTATATGCAATGTCAAATTTAATTCATCACCAATGTATTCACCATATTTCTTCCAATCACTTAGACCATGGTGACTAACCAAATTTTGAAATTGAAACTTTTAAACAAGTCAAGTGGTTTGATTCTTATGTTAAATTTATATCCGATCAAGACATTACATTAGTTTTATACTTCGGGCTAATCGGGTCCGCAGATCGATTAGCGTGGCAACCGTGTATAGAACTTTGCCTTGTATAGTTTTTGTAGGACCTTTTCAGAACATCTAAGACCACTTCTCTCGCTTCACCTAAGACCGCTCAAAGCTTAAGATCGGTAGACCTCGTGTCCAAATGATCCGCTTCTACGTGTCCTCTCCAGATCAGCTAGCCGGATTAATTCAAACTTATTCTCATATTGATATTTGAATTAATCCAAGTCTTTTCCTCGACATGTCAAGCCGCCGAAAGCAACTTTCCGAAAAGCAGAATACTTTTCGCCCCGAACAAAGCAAGAAAGGCATCGCCCCTACTTTCTCGCTTCATCTCTCGATCCGACACCAAATCGCCCACCTTTTGAAGATCTCGTAAATGATTATCTCGCTCTAGTTATCTGTGAAGACGAAATTCCTTGATCGACAAACCCCATGCATTTAATGCATTTATGAAAAGAGTCGTTGAAGTCTTCGCCTTCTCCAACGGATCTTTGAAGTGCACTCGCTTTAAATACGCCATTGAAGACGGAACAAAGAGACAACCGTATGTAATCAATCGAACACTTAAAGAATTGCTCAATCTACACAACTCCAAGTCTTTCACCAAGCATTCAATAGATCCTCAACAGATCTAGAAGTCCTCGTCAACAACAAGAAGTCGCTTCTTCAACATTTATTGTTTTATTCTTCTTGTTGTTTACTTCCATTAACTATATTGCATCTAATTAAATATCTTGTATTTACGATATTTAATTCCCTAGACCCAAACACAAGTCAATATTTTGTACACGATCCATTAGGGATATTCTTTGTAATTGATCTAAGTGGAAAACATAGTGCACAATTTAAATCCAAGGTTGATCGCCTTGGTGGTGGACGTAGCACTCATTATAGTGTGAACCATCCCAAAATACTTGTGTTATTTCCTTCGTCTGCTTAATTATTGAACCGCTTAGTTTCATTGTTTACTTCATCCATTTCAAAGTAACTTAAGTAATCTGTAAAAGGTCTACCTAGTCCTTATCTGCACTGAACAATTTTCTTGAAGGTCTTCCGCTACTTGATTCTTTTCATAGATTGCAAGTAACTTTCAAGGAACTTACTTTAAAAGTTTTAAAGTGTTAATAAGCTATTCAACCCCCCTTCTAGCTTATTATTGTGCTCATTGGGACCCACAATTGGTATCAGAGCCTTACTCTTCGAAAACAAGTTTTTCCAAGATTAAACTCTTGAGAGATACGACATAATGGCACAAACACACTATATGCCGCCTACATCTAATGCTAACCACGTCCCCAATATTGGACGAAGGTCATTTTGATGTATGGAAGGATAAAGTAATGAGATTCATGAACTCTATTGACAACAGATTATGGAAATGTGTCACCGCAGTCAACATGTACCAATGAAGGCAAATCTTCTAGCCTCCATCGCTGAACCCCGCAGGTTCCTAAAGAAGAATCGAATGGACAGAGGACGATAGAAAGTCGGTTGAACTTGACAAAGAAAGCAATTAACATAATCACCAGCTCTCTAGACACAAGCACATACCAAAGAAGTGATTCGATGTACAACCGCGAAAGAGATGTGGGAAGCTCTTGTAGAATACTTGGAAGGAGACCAAGACACAAGAGACAAATGTAAAATATACATACATCCAAATAGCTTGATTCTTTCAAAAAGGATCCTAAGGAAACCTTGAGACAAGCATACGATCGATTCAAGGAGGTAATAAATAGTTGCTTTTCTCTTGGTAAAACGTATGACAAAAAGGAAATGAACATGAGGTTTCTAGGCTCTCTAGGTAGCTTATGGCATGTAAAGACCACGGCTATGAAAGAATCTAAGAACTTAAACGAGATGACTCTTCGTAGTCTCTACGCAAGTTTAAAGGTTTATGAACTTGAAGTTAATCAAGCTCTAGAGCAAGACAAACAGCTCGTAACCTGTCTCTCGCCACCATGGTCCAAGAAGAAATCATTGTTGAAAACAAACCTTCTACTTCTTCCAAAGGAAAATGATTTTTTATCCGATGAACAATTTGCTATGTTTGTTAAACGTTTTCAAAAATTTGCAAAATATGGAAGGAAGAACACTCACCAACAACCTTTCAGAAGATTGGTGAAAGCTCATCTAAGGAAGAGCTTGTGTGTTATAACCGTAGGAAACCCGGTCATTTTGCCTCAAAATGTCCTAAGCCAAAATTTGAAGCATACCGAAAACCCTCTTATAGAAAATTTCAAAACAAAAAGGTATGTTGGTCAAGACATAGAAGATAAACAAAGTTGCTACATGGTTTGAAACCGATTCGTAAGAGGAGGAAGAGGATTGTGAGCAAGCTAACATATGCTTAATAGCTCATGATTCATGTCCTACCTATGACTCAAAATGAAGTTGTAGTTTCACCAAGTCCTTTGGACAAAAATGAAACCAAGAAGGATAGCTTCAAGAAGGAAGAACTTCTCAAGGATAATCGTGATATGCTTGAAGAATTTAATTCCTTTAGAGTAGCCTATGTTAAATCGGCAAAGAACCGTGAGAAACTCACACCGAGAAATCTTTGATGGCAAATGAGATTCAAACTCTCAATAGTCCGCCAACAAGAGAGTATCAAACCAAGGAAGAAAACAAATTTCTTCATGACAAAATTGACTGCCTAACCGAGCACATCAAAGGACTAGACCTAGAGAAAATTGCCTTGCAAAAGACAATTGACTCGAATAATTCCAAGGATGCATTTGAAGAAATCCTTACAAGCCAAAAATCTAGCAATGATAAAACAGGCATAGGATATTCAGATATGTCTCTTCCGACAATCTCTTCTGTCAAAGAGAAAGGAGAATCCTCCGAAACTGCTAATGATATATCTTTCTCTAAACGTACATTTGGAAATATTAGGGAAACAAGGCCTTGGTTACTCAAGTGTCCCTTATATTTACCCTAAAGCTCGAAAGGAAAAGCCAAAATGAATGATTCAAATGAGAAATCGAGAAGGTAACGGTAGAGAAAGTGAAGTCTACCGGCAACGACTATGCCAAGGCAAAGTCCGCCGACGGTAGACCCGCTAAACCTCTACCGGTAACTATCAAGTTTGTCTATGAAACAGCAAAGATGCTTTACTGTTGAAGGTAAACTTAAAGGTATTCTACCGAATCCTCCCGAAAAGGTTCTCAACGTAAAAGCTAAAGCTAAGTCCGTTGGTAACCTACCTAGGAAGAGTCGAAAGAAACCAATTAAGTCTACCGTCAACAAGCAAGTCGAACCGAAAATGAATGTCAAGAAAAGGAATGATCATAAGCACTCTTCGCTTGAAGACGCTAACAATTCTCTATGGTCTTTCCATTTATGTCATTCTTGTCATTGCTTAGGCCATCCGGCACCGTAATGCCCGCTAAGGTTCACTCCAAGATCCGAGAGACCTAGTTCTCTCAAGGTCAAGGTGTATGGGTTGCAAAAGGTTGCTAATCCTTAGACCCAAATAAAGGGTACCTTGTTTTGCTTTAACTCTTTACAGAATGCTTCATGGCTATAGAATCGAAATCAAAGACATCCGGTACCTAGACAAGGGTCGCTCAAGACACATGACTGGGAACGTAAGTCTTCTTACGTATATAGTCAAGCAAAAGGACCCACGCTTATTTTCTGAGACAATGCAAGAGGAAAGACAATTGATATGGCTCAATTACTAGAGGAAGTCTCTCCATCAACAAAGTTTCTCTAGTAAGTGGTTTAAAGCACAATCTTCTCGAGCATATCACAATTTCGCGACAAAGGACTTCTATGCCAATTCAATTCCAACCAAGGCCTCATCAAAGACAAGTGAATCGTGTTTCACAATACCGACCGGCAATAGACAAGGAAACGCCTATGTCGTGGACTTAAATCTTCTAGGGAGATTCTCAAACCTCGTGTCTAGTAGCCAACAATGTTCGTGACAACACCGGCTATGGCACAAGCTGCCTCACCACCTCAACTTCAAGCACCTCTCCAAGCTCTCCAAAAATGGGCTTGTCAAAGGTCTACCTACTGTTCCGCCGATCATGACGTAAGTTGTAAAGCTTGTCAACTAGGAAAACTTTCCAAGTCTTCCTTCAAAAGAAAGTCTGCTTTTATCAACAAACGCACCTCTTCAACTTCTCGCATATGGATCTCTTTGGACCTATTACTACAACCAAGATTTCGAGACAAGTACACACTTGTAGTAGTTGATGACTACTCTAGATTCACTTGGATTGAAACTATGACATCTAAAGATGAAACATATGATCTAGTCACGCACTTTTTAGAAGACTTCAAACTCAAAAGCTTGAAGACATTTGTGACATAAGATCGACAACCACCGAATTCAAAAACAATGGTGTAGAAAAGTACCGCGATGACCATGGATCGCCACAACTTCTCTCGCCGGCATTCTCAACAAAATGGTGTAGCCGAACGGAAGAACGTAACACCGATTGAAGCGGCTAGAACAATGCCGCGTAAGCTAAACTTCCGAAGTATTTCAAGCGTATAGCCAATACCGCTTGCTTTACCCAAAATAGATCCCCGGTAAACAAGTTTCATAATAAAACTCCATATGAAATATGGAGAGGAAGATCCCCAAACATTGATTTCTTAAAATCTTCTACAGAATGTTTTATTCTTTACAATGGAAAAGAGTATAGAGGAAAATTTGATGCAAAATCGATTTAAGGAATTTTTCTGGGTATTCCAAACATTCAAAAGCATTTCGCATTTTCAAGAAATCTAACTTAAAAATCTTAGAATCAGGCATGTTTCTTTTGATGAATATGACTTTGTTAGAGCCTAGAATGGCTCCGAACGTTGCTAATGATTCTCGATAATGATGAGACAGTACAAATACAAAGATCTACTTCCAATCCTTATCGAAAACGGCAACCGCAGATCCCTCCAATATCGGTAACCCTTCACCTAGAAGAGACCTCTACCGATACCGATAACAACTCTTCTGCTGACCCCGAACCCATCTCTTCTGCTTTTACCCCAAGCACCTTTACGATCTCTCATCCTTCTTGTTCACCGTAAAATGAAAGTTTTGAAGACTCTATTTCTTCTCGAACTGCATTTTGGTGAATCTCCTTCTCAACCAACCTGCAATTCTTAAGGGAAGAATCCTCCGTAAGTGATTTTCCTCCAACGTTATTGAAGCAAGAGATCATCCCATTTCCCAAATCATTGGTGATCTCAACTCAGAGTTCCGACGAGAAATAAGGTTCGAGAAGAAACGCTTGTTTGCTTACGCATTTGTATCGAACTCGAACCAAAGAAGATTGATGAAGCTATCGAAGATCATAACGGATTGAAGCTATGCAAGAAGAGCCGAACCAGCTTTGAAAGATGTAAGGTGTGGAGCTTAGTTCAAAGACCGATCGATCATCCAAATATCGGCACCAAGTGGGTATTCGTAAATAAAAGAGATGAAGATGGAAATGTCACCGTAAACAAAGCTAGATTGGTTGCTCGTGGCTACCGACAGAAGAAGGAATTGACTTTGATGAAACATTTGCTCCTCGTTGCTAGACTAGAAGCAATCGTAATCTTTCTAGCTTATGCCTCGCTCATGGACTTCAAAGTGTATCGATGGATGTTAAGAGTGCCTTTCTCGAATGGTGATCTTCAAGAAATCAGATACGTGAACAACCTCCGTGATTTGTCATCTCGACAACCGACCACGCCTACCGACTCAAGAAAGCTCTCTACTCCGAAGCAAGCTCCTAGAGCTTGGTATGAAACTCTATCCAAGTTCTTAATTGAACAAGGATTCGTGAGAGGAAGAATCGACACTACTTTATTCATCCTCAAGCACAAAGGCCATTCTCTTCTCGGTACAAATCTATGTGGACGACATCATCTTTGGATCAACTAACCAAAGCCTCGTGCAAAAGATTCGAGAAGCGATGCAAAGCAAGTTCGAGATGAGCATGATGGGCGAACTTACCTATTTTCTAGACCGCAGATACAACAGACTTCGAAGGAATCTTCATCACCAAACCAAATATGCAAAGGAACTAATCAAGAAGTTTGGTCTTGATTCACCAAAGGATTTGAAACTCCAATGTCTACCGACCGCCATCTTGACAAAGATGAAAAGGGAAAGCAAGAGAACATGACCAAGTATCGAGGAATCATAGGTTCACTTCTTTACCTTACCGCTAGTAGACCCGACATTATGTTTGCCGCTTGTGTTTGTGCTAGATTTCAGCAGATCCAAAGGAGTCACATTTGCTTGCCGCCAAACGTATCATCGATATGTTTCAAAAACAACAAATCTAGGCATCCGGTATTCAAAATCCAACAACTTCAATTTAGTTGGATACTCGATGCAGATTATGCACCGCAAAGTGAGCGTAAGAAGCACCAATGGGACTTGTCAATTTCTTGGAAACACTGCCTCATGGTCTTGCAAGAAACAAGGATCGCTGGCAAACTCAACCACGTATGTAATATATTGCCGCAAGCAATGCTTTCAACCGCTATGGATGAAGCAACAATTGGTGGACTACAACATCAAGACCGAAACCGCCCAATTATGTGTGACAACACATCGCCTATTTCGCCTCCAAAAATCCAAGAATGCATTCAAAGACAAAGCACATTGATATTCGTTATCATTTTCTCAAAGATCATGTGGAAAAGGTAACATCGCCCGAATATGTTCCAACCGAGCATCAATTGGCGTACATTCTCACAAAACCACCGGATGCCACCAGTTTGCTTATTTAAGGAGAAATCTTGGTATGATTGATCCTACCGCTTAATTTTAAAATTTTTGTTAATATTTCTTTCATACCTAGACCCAAGATTAGACTAATCTGAAGACGAAGTTCTTCTTTACCGAAGACCTAAAGGTTAGTACTCTTACTTAGTCTATTTTCTCGCTAAAGAGGTTTCTAAAGCAATAAAAGGGGTCAAGGACAAAATTTGGTACTTAAGAAAATATCTTAAGTTCCCGCTTTTCAAAACCGATATTTTCTCGCCTTTAAATAGTCCTCGAACCGTCATTTCCAAACTTTACGAAACCCTTTGACCGTAAACTTCTCTCTCTCTCTCGCATAACTACTTTCTCGCAAATTCTCGCTCTTCTTCTTGTTTCTTCTTCTCATCTTCAACAATGGTACGCTTATCTCTACTCTACTCGAAATTTTCATGTATCGTTTCTCATTTCAATATAATCTTAAAATCCTTTTGGAATTCAAACCGTCATTTTCGAAGTTTAACAAGGATTCGCCATTGTTGTTCTTACATACTTGAATACTAACAAATGCTTTTGTCTTATTCATTGTTCATTCTTATGAAAACTTCGTTATGTTTTTCTCGAGTGTGGTTTCTCTAAACATTCTAGGGTTTCAAGTTTTTTCGTTGAAAATTTCAATTATTTTGGAAAACTTTGAAATTCCTACTTGTTTAGATGTCTAGATGAAAAGCCCTAACTTTTATTTTGTTTTTCTTTCGTGCAAGAACCTCAAAATCCAAGCGACAATGGAAGGCTTTTGACCTCGAAAAGTCATTCCTCCCAGCTCAAACATCAATCTTCCAGATATCCAACCTATCCCGCCGCCACGACATCATTGTCGCTTGGACCCCAAGCTATACATTCCTCGGCATGTGCATTGACCTTCACAATCAATTCTATAGCCGCCGAGTAAAAGCTTGCGAGGATATGGACGCCTCGATTCTCGCCTCTTCTCGCCTCAACGACAAAACTTACAAGATCTTCCCCGCGTAAGAATTTTATCAACGAATGGAGCTCATGAACTGCATCGCTTCTTCGGGTGGATTCGAGGCCGCCCCATCTCCGCCACCGCCAAATCTATTTCCACCATAATTGGCGTGCATTACTTGAGGAGCTATTTCAAAGAACCACTGGCCGAGGCTTTACATGCCCGGAAGCCATGAGGGGAGTAGATGCTCTCCTGAGCCTCAAGGGAAAATGCTCAAACTTGTTCCTCTTGACGCTTCATCGCACTACCACCTTCTAGACAAGGGGCTTCTATTCAAGAGTGGAGCACATGACATGTTTATCGCCCAACAGATCAAGCCGACAAGTGCTATATTTCTACAAATTGCCTCAACTGGGGCTCATCATCTTCGACGAGCTAAAGCAAGGGTGGAGAAAGCAAAGAGCAACCCCACTTGCAAACGCCTTCGCCGACTCATCAACGCCCTTCTAAGGGATGATGCAGCCATCAACTCTTCTTTGAAAGAAGATGAGTTGTATACGGTGGCCAAGGACAAACAACTCACGCCTCGCTTTTTCAAGAATACACCGAATACGAGAACAAGCGCCGGTGTAAAGGTCTACCGCCTCTCTTGACAAAGTGGCCAAGCCTCGCACCTATCTTGGTCACCCGCTTCAACATGGAAGCACATGTAGCCGCAAGCAAGTCCTTCAAAAGGCCTCTCGCCAAATTTGATGATCAAGTGGCCACGACCTCCATCTAAAGGCCAAAGGTCCGGCCGATGAGGCAGTAGCCGCCGCTAAGGTCCAAAATAGCAGCCAAAGGCAAAGCCAAAAAGACAAGGCCGGAAGTGGCACCTCCAACTGAAGAGGAGCAGGCCAGGTGGATCCGTAAAGAGATGAAGGAAGGCCAGAAGAAGAAGGCACCAGGCCAATCCAGCCATTCCTCTCCTCCATCTACCCAAGCCAAGCCTTCTACCCAATCCAGCCAACCACCTTCACCACCTCCCCGCACTCCACTCCCAAACCTAAACGAAGGAGACTTCAGAAACCTTTGAAGACCAGCCACCCAGCCCCTCCAACCTCTACCGATGAAGCAAAGTCTCCTATTCAGAGGAAGAAAAGGAGAGCTACCTGCACCCAACCCTACCGCCACCAACCAACTACCTCTACCGATGCCCAACACTCAACTGTCAACCCTTCATCTATACCATCTACCGAACCCCAACCAACTACCGACGCCCAAACCTTACCTGTCAACCCTTCATCTATTCCTTCTGAGTCATCTACTCAGAGGAATTCACCACCTCCGGAGGAGTCTATCCCTCAGAGGAGCTCAAAATCGAGGAGCCACCTGTAACCCCAACTCCTCCTCCTCCTTCACCCTTTAACTACTCACCTGACCCATCCACACCCTCCTCACCACCCCAATCCCAACCAACTTCTTCAACCACACCACAACCCTTAGACCCTCGCCGCCGCTAAGTTCCTTCGAACTTTCAAGAGCAGCATCTATTCACCTCTTCTCATCAACCTCCTCAACCTTCTCAACCTCCCCAACCTTCTCTTCAAAAACCAAAATTCCTATTCTACCCTGCCCCTTCTTTCTGGTTCTCTACCGAACCCATTCCCCAATCCTCCCACATCAGTGAAAATTCTGACACTGATATGGAACTGGATTCCCCACCAACTCCCCCTCCTCCCTCCCCTATAACCCTATCCTCTTCCACCAAAACCATACCAACCCAAGACTCATCCTCTTTCGCCTCCTCCCCTCTATCCAATGCCCATCAGCTCGCAGACTCGCCTCCGCCGACACCATTCACATTGGCCAAGCCTCTACTTCCAATCACCACCAATGCCGAAGTTTTGTCCCTGCTAGATGCCATCTACCGGCTAGGCGAACTCACAAGCATATCTACCGCTACCGAAGTAGCGCAATGCCAAGGCCAACGACGGATCGCCACTACTCTTCGACAATTTCAAGAGGATGTCTGACTCGCTTTTGGACAGATGCGCACGACTTCACCGATGTCAAGATCAACGTAGAAGCTCAACGAGATGAAGGCCGCCAGATCATAGGTTCCATTTTCTACGAGCTCTTCCACGCCATCACTCTCCATCTCAGCCACGGCCGCATTCTATTATGGAACTCAACAACCTCGCCGAAACTCGCTCATGACATTATGAATGCCAACCGATCGTGATCCGCCATCACGAGGAGAAACAAATGAGATCTATCAACGTAATGCCGATGGAAGAGAACACCGCCTTCGTGAAGAACGACTACCGCTCGCTCCACCGCACTCCAACCGATGCGATGCCGAATACCAAAGAAGAATGGAAGAGCTAGAGCGAGAAAGAAGAGAAAAGGAGGTCGCAGACAAAGGCAAAGGGAAAAGACCATGGTAGCTTTTGTATCTTTTCTTCCCTTTCCTTTGTATTTATCTTATTTTTGAAAACTCGTCAAATGTAAACATCTTGTTTATGAAATACGATGATTACTTGCTTTTTCAAAAATTATGTTGTTTAAATTCTTGTCGCTTTATTGTTTATCTATATTAGAATTTAAACATTCAGCTTTAAATTGATTTAAACCGCCGATCTGTGCTATTCTTTGACTCTCTTATTCTTGTATGCACTTAGATTAGTCCCTTGCATCCGAGGTGTTATTCTGCTTAATAGAGGCATGTCTACCGATTACGTAATATATAAACTTTCTCGACATGCTATTATCTATTAAATAGCTTGTTTTAAAACCCTCATTTGTAGTAATGATGACCGATATAAATAGGAGGAGATTGTTGATTCTTATGTTAAATTTATATCCGATCAAGACATTACATTAGTTTTATACTTCGCTGGCTAATCGGGCAGATCGATTAGCGTGGCAACCGTGTATAGAACTTTGCCTTGTATAGTTTTTGTAGGACTTTTCAGAACATCGACCACTTCTCTGCTTCACCTAAGATCGGAGACCTCGTGTCCACCGATCTGACCGCTTCTACGTGTCCTCTCCAGATCAGCTAGCCGGATTAATTCAAACTTATTCCCATATGATATTTGAATTAATCCAAGTCTTTTCCTCGACATGTCAAGCCGCCGAAAGCAACTTTCCGAAAAGCAGAATACTTTTCGCCCCGAATGTAAAGCAAGAAAGCATCGCCCCCTACTTTCTCGCTTCATCTCTCGATCCGACACCAAATCGCCCACCTTTTTGAAGATCTCGTAAATGATTATCTCGCTCTAGTTATCTGTGAAGACGAAATTCCTTGATCGACAAATTTCCCCATGCATTTAATGCATTTATGAAAAGAGAGTTGAAGTCTTCGCCTTCTCCAACGGATCTTTTGAAGTGCACCGCTTTAAATACGCCATTGAAGATGGAACAAAGAGACAACCGTATGTAATCAATCGAACACTTAAAGAATTGCTCAATCTACACAACTCCAAGTCTTTCACCAAGCATTCAATAGATCCTCAACAGATCTAGAAGTCCTCGTCAACAACAAGAAGTCGCTTCTTCAACATTTATTGTTTTATTCTTCTTGTTGTTTACTTCCATTAACTATATTAATTAAATATCTTGTATTTACAGATATTTAATTCCCTAGACCCAAACACAAGTCAATATTTTGTACACGATCCATTAGGGATATTCTTTGTAATTGATCTAAGTGGAAAACATAGTGCACAATTTAAATCCAAGGTTGACTGCCTTGGTGGTGGACGTAGCACTCATTATAGTGTGAACCATCCCAAAATACTTGTGTTATTTCCTTCGTCTGCTTAATTATTGAACTCGCTAGTTTCATTGTTTACTTCATCCATTTCAGCAGTAACTTAAGTAATCTGTAAAAGGTCTACCGGTAGTCCTTATCGGCTTACTGAACAATTTTCTTAAAAGTCTTCCGCTACTTGATTCTTTTCATAGATTGCAAGTAACTTTCAAGGAACTTACTTTAAAAGTTTTAAAGTGTTAATAAGCTATTCAACCCCCCCCCCTTCTAGCTTATTATTGTGCTCATTGGGACCCACATTACTAGTTGTATTTGCTAGTGGTGCGTTGAGTTTATACACTCTATGGATATACGTGTAATGTAATGAGTTGCATGAATTAAATGGATTATATGAATTATATGAGTAGAAGTATGATGGTACTTGGTGATTATTTATCACATTTGCAAGATATACATGTATGCATGTGGTATTGTTAATAATAGGAATTTTGTCATTTGCTTAAAGATTAAATTATGAGTAAGGATATGGTTACAAAAAATAAAATAAAATAAAATATATTTAACGGATATAGTTGTATTTGAGTATGAACATGCTTATGTGCATTAGTAGTAAAGGTAACTTGCTTAGTCTGTTGCATGATTATGTGAGACAATAGGGAAGGATGCTTAGAAATTTTCTCATGGACCTTGGCATCCTTGCAACGGAAGCTTTTGAAATCCAATTTAGCCGGTACCCTAAATTGATGATCAAAAGAGGTTCGTTGGTGGACTAGGATTGGTAGCAAGTAGGTTAGAAATTGACTAAACCTCTTACCAAAAGGAAAGGAAAATAAATGGAATGAATTTTTATTCGATGCTATTATTTGCTCTTGTGAGCTTTGTCCATGATTTGGAAATTTGAGTGTGGCTTGCATGATCATGAATGTTGACTTATTGTTTTAGGAGCGTGTTGTGGAACACTCTTCTTTAGTTTGTGAATTGCTCTATCGGCAATTTTTATGTCTTATGTTTTAGAATTTGTTGTATTGAAGTCTCATGTTGTGACGCCGAAGCAAATAGTTTCGGGATACTGATGTTTATAAAGTCTTGATTTTGTTTTTGTGATATGTTAAGGATTCACGTGGTTAATTAATCAGTAATGGAATTTGTGTGTACTTTTGTGACTCGAGTCTGAGTCAAGTTATTTTCAATCTTAAGTGTTTGGTAATATGGTTATTGGCAATTTTTGAACTTGTGAATGTGAGATTTTTGGTAATTGATTTTTGAGTATTTGGTTTGGTTATTGTGATAATAGACTCGGAGATTGAGTCTAGGTTTATGGTTTTGAGCATCGAGTATTCACTCGAGATTGAGAGACACCGTAGTTGTGTTTGGGTATTTGTTGTTGGGTGATGACCTAACTTTGGTTTGTTATATGGTTTAGGATTCGGGACAAATTCTTTTTAAGGGGGAGAGGATGTAAGACCCCGATTCCCGGTTAGCTTGAATTGCGTGCAATGCTCGCAATTCTTCCCTCGTTGATCGCTTATTTGATTTCTGAAAGAGTCTAGATGTGTATGAGAGATCACATTAAGACCAAAATACTTTTAAGAGATGTCATTTAGTTGTTAACTTGCTAAAGTCACAAGTCGTAACTCGACGATAATCGAAATGTGACGCGATTGAGAGTTTACTCGGGTTTTGTGTTCCTGACCTCGATTTGGTACTAGATCTTTACATGATGATTAAATAACATGTTTAGATGTGTTAGACTTCTAGATGGATTCATATATGTAAGTATTAGAGATCATTCATAACATCCTTAACATGATTTAAATCTTGTTTGAATGCTTGTCGAATCGACGGTTTGATTGCTACTTTACTTCTTGTCGTTCTTCTTCTTTGTACGACTTTTTCGGTTGGTATTATTTTGACCCTATATGACTCGGGGACCTTGGGGAATTAACTTAGAATTAGTTTTGAGTGGTCGTGTAAACGTTTACACACGCTCGAGTTTGATTTTCGAAAATTCGCGTATTTCCGAAGGCCACGATAGGTCTGTAGTATTTTGGCCATAACTTTGTGTACGAAACTCGGAATTCGGATCCGTTCGATGTGTTAGAAACTAGACTCATAGAGATTTCTAAACATACCTTTTGTGTAATTTTAGGACGTGTATTTCAGTACAGGAACATTTTGTAAAATGACCCAAATTCTGGTCTACTATAGTTGACCACTCATTGTGTGTTAGACTTTCTATTTGACCAACCTAACCCTACCCAAACCCAACCTAACCCACCCTAAACCACACTAGTTCGACCTATCTATCCTCCTCTGCATGCTTGACAAGTTTTGGGAGTTTTGAAGGGATTAATAGACACTTGGCAAGGAGAGACATCAACATGCATCAACATGCATTGGCCACTCCCTCCCACCCCACTATTCAGCCATAAGGTGACCAAATACATCCACCAAAGCCATTTTCTTCAGCCTCTCTCTCCTAAAACGTGGTTGAATACTCCTTGAAGGTTTGAGAGAGTTTTGAGTGGATTGAAAGCCACTTGGCAAGGGAGAACCCCTACATGCATTGGCCACTCTTCCCACTCACATTTTCAAGCCTTGGGGAAGCCAATACACCCACTAAGCCTTCCATTTTCTGCCATCTCTCTCCAAAAATGTGGAAAAAATTTTGAGAGCTGAAAAGAGAGTTTTCTTAGTGTTCTTGGGAGGTTCTTGAGTGATCAACAATGGTGGCCAAAGCTTGAGGAGTCAATTTACAAAACCCAACCATAGAAGAGGAGAGGAGGTCAAGGAGATCACGTACCCACCTTTGCATGGACGTTTTGTACATATTGTAGGGCTTATTTAAGGTGAGTTACAACATCCCTTTCTATTTATTTTAGCCTCATTGACCCTAGGGAAAACAATCTTGCTATTTGAGGTCAATGAGAGCACTTAGGACTTTGTAGAGATGCCATGTTCTCCTATATGCTAAATGATGAATTTTGGTTGTATGAACAGATTATAAACCATGATTATGATGTTATTTAATTGTGATAATGTATGATAAAACATCCTATCTTGTTGTTTAAGTGTTGAGAGCATGTTTGATGAAATAGTTAGGCTTGTAGAGATGTCATGTTCTCGTATATGCTAAATGATGCATTTTAGGTTGTATAAACAGATTATGATCAGATTATAAATCATGATTTTGATGTTATTTAGGTGTGATAATGTATGATAAATCATTCCATCTTGTTGTTTAAGTGTTGGGAGCATGTTTGATGAAATGGTTAGGCTTGTAGAGATGCTATGTTCTCGTATATGCTAAATGTTGCATTTTCGGTTGTATGAATAGATTATGAACAGATTATAAACCCATATTATGATGTCATTTATGTGTAGCATTCTACCTAGTTGTTTAAGTGTTGGGAGCATGTTTGATGAAATAGTTAGGCTTGTAGAGATGCCATATTCTCGTATATGCTATATGATGAATTTTTGGTTGCATAAACAGATTATGATCAGATTATAAACCATGTTTATGATGTTATTTATGTGTGATAATGTATGATAAATCATCCTATCTTGTTGTTTAAGTGTTGAGAGCATATTTGATAAAATGGTTAGGCTTGTAGAGATGTCATGTTCTCGTATATGCTATATGATGAATTTTTGGTTGCATAAACAGATTATGATCAGATTAATAACCATGTTTATGATGTTATTTAGGTGTGATAATGTATGATAAATCACCCTATCTTGTTGTTCAAGTGTTGGGAGCATGTTTGATGAAATAGTTAGGCTTGTAGAGATGTCATGTTATCGTATATGCTAAATGATGCATTTTTGGTTGGATGAACAGATTATAATCAGATTGTAAACCATGATTATGATGTTATTTATGTGTATTGATGTATGATAAATCACCCTATCTTGTTGTTCAAGTGTTGGGAGCATGTTTGATGACATAGTTAGGCTTGTAGAGATGTCATGTTCTCGTATATTCTAAATGATGCATTTTTGGTTGGATGAACAGATTATGATCATATTATAAACCATGATTACGATGTTATTTATGTGTATTGATGTATGATAAATCTCCATATCTCGTTGTTTAAGTGTTGGGAGCATGTTTGACGAAATGGTTAGGCTTGTAGAGATGCCATGTTTCACTATATGATAGATAATGAAATTTTGGTTAGATGAACATGTTGTAAAGTATGACTATGATGATATTCATGTGTAGAGATAGATGACGAATTATTCTATCTTGTTTGTTTAAGTGTTGGGAGCATATTTGATAAAATGGTTAGGCTCATATTTGATGAAATGGCAAGAATGAATATATATGCCTAGTTTGTGACATTGATTATATGTTTCGTGCTTAATTGTTTGATTGGAGTTTTATGGGTTTAATAACCTTTGTAAACAGATTTTAAAGTATGTTCATGATGATATTCAAGGGTAGAGATATATGATAAATAATTCTATCTTGTTTGTTTAAGTGTTGGAAGCATGTTTGATGAATTGTGAATGAGTATATATGCCTAACTTGTGACTTTGATTCTATGTTGCCTACTTAAATGTTTGATTTGGGGTCTTATGGGTTTAATGACCTTAGTAACCTATTTATTCATGTTAGTATGGACATAGGAGAGTATTGAGGCCAACGACTTCTATACCCTAATTTTTGAAAGATTGATTATGACTCAACGGAGTTGACCATTGGGTTAGTATGATATTAATGAGTAATATGCCTAAGTCCTACGAATTTTTGGGTAGTATTAATGGAGGTTAAGCCTCCAAGCATTTTAAAGTGTATGAAGAACACTTGATGATTATAGCCTTGATTTTTATCTCTAATGTGATTATGTGGTAGTTGTGAAGTAAAAACATGACTAGATGATTGTAGAGTACATGTCTACTTATTTGAGCATATGATAATGTATTACGTGTGCTTGAAGTTTGAATCCAGCTGGAGTCGGTTTGTTGAGTCTTTGGGGCGGGACGATGCATCATCTTCACGAATTGTGAGATTCCTGATTTTGATGGATCGCCGCGCCGGATTGCACACACCCTCTATCGATGGCCACGGTAGGGAAGTAGTTGATCTCAGTTGTAGTATGGAAACATGACTTTGATAACTATCGGAACTCGATCGGGGAAATGTCTCGGGGACGTCGATATCCACGAAAGGGATATCGAGGACACATAAAGGTTTTGCACGTGTTTTTGCAGGAGCGACACGGCGGAAAAAGGGTAACGGTATCATATCCCTTCTAATATGAATTGACTCACGAGTGCGTATATGTGAATAATGTGCTACGTGAATATGAGATGAAATGATGGTTGAATGAATTAATGAAATGTTATACTTGTTGATAAAATGATACTCGAAATTGTTAAGTATGGATATCTTGACATGATTATTTATGAAATGTATATTCTGCCAATAGCATGAATTATTATTGTTGAGCATGATGCCATGACAGGAAGTTATGTTAGTAACTTGCTAAGTCTTTATGACTTACTCCTATTTATTTCTATTGTTTTCCCTAGATCCGAGCCGAGCGAGCGGTTCGAAGTGAGTATCGAGTTGCGTTGGAGAAGCTTTTGACGAGGTTGCTACCTTATAATTTTAGTATCTTTTCTTTTGGCAAGGACAATGGGAACATAAAGTTATATAAACTTTATGTGGGGTAGAAAGACTTTGTGTGTTTGATTATTAGTACTTAATGTTTTGAGAGCCGACATGTGTTAGTCGTGCCTTGTGTATTTATGATGGTCATGCTTTAGTTGTTTTAACCATGTATTGGTTTGTTTATTATGTTTGTTATCCGACATGTTTTTAGCCGTTAAGCATGTTAGACTAGAGTTGTAGACTTAATTTAATGTTGGGTTCCGGCCGTAACGTCGCCGATGACTTGGTATATAATTGCTATAAAGTGTTATATGTGCATATTGTTGCGTCGCATGATTTTATTTTTGGAACAAGAGATTCATTATCTCTAAGGTTGTGTTAGTTTGAGCTTGTTAGCTCGGGCGCCACTGTTTAATTATAATACGCTTCCGCATGTGTTAAAGTTTTTGGCGTATCGCTGTTATGGCCTTACCCGTTATTTGTTATCTTTTGTGTTTTTGACGGCACGACCCCGGGGCCTCTTATTGGGATTCGGGTCGGGTCGCCACAGTGCATAAAAATAATTTAAAGCAATTTAAAACAACTAACTAAAATCAAATAAAATAAAATAAAATATTTTTGTATTTTTAATTTTTATAAAAACTGAATTAAATTAAAAACTACGTTATCAACAAACTAACTACGTGAACTATCTTGTCCCCGGCAACGGCGCCAAAAACTTGATCGATGTTTTAATTAATCTTTTTCCTTGCAAGTGGACAAGACTATTATAGAATAGTATTGGAAGCAAGGGTCGAACCCACAGAGACAAGTGATCACGAATAGTGCAATTTATTGATACTAATTTATTAATCTAAAGGGGGTTTTTATATTTAATTCTACTCTAAACTACTATTTATAGATGTTTAAATAATTAGACAGTAATAACAGGTATGAAGATCTTATGGTGGGTGGCAATCTAGGATTCTGTGTTTCACTTGTATCTCTTTTATGTTCAATTCATAATAATGTCATTCAATGTCTTGGGTTCGTTCACTAAAGATAGATATAGTCTATTGAACAATTGGTTCAGCCTCCATCCCAGCAAAATTCATCCATTCTATATCCTAAGCACATGAACTGTTAATCTAACTGTCGCCTAGATTTATGATCTATCTGTCACCTAGATCATGTATGAACCTGGTCCTAACTTATCACTCTCGTGCATCGATAGGTCCAATTTATTGTGTTGGTGAGCCAGTGTACGACATATGCATATTGGTCTTGCAGTTATCCACACCTCTAAGCCTTTATTATTTGCGATTACATTCATTTGTTCAAAGCAAAATAATATAGGGATTGATAAACAACACAATCAACAAGCATTGAATGAACATATATAAGAATTAAAGCATAAATTTGATACAAGTTACCTCCCACCTTGTGACGACCCGATCCAGATCCCAAGACGAGATCCCAAGGTCGTGTCGTCAGGACAAGCTAAGAGACAGACAAGCACCTGCTAAGCATAATGGTGCGAGTCAAAAGATGAGCCATCAAGCTCGAAACAGAAAGGTATAGCCATAACGGCGAATTGAACCAACAAAAACTAAAACCTGCGGAAGCAAAAACAAAATGGGACCCGAGCTAACAAGCTCCGAAATAAAAACAACCAAAGAGATAGTAAATCTCTCGGCCCAAAAATTCGAGGCACGTGACGCAACATTAGACACGCGCAACAAACCATCGACAACCAAAGGCCGGCAAAACAACAAATTCCCAACCTGATAAACAACACTCAACGGCTACAACATACCAGAGGGACAATTCAACTACAACAATATAATATCAAATGCTAAACCACTAACCAAGATCTCGCGACTAAAACTGTCGGAGGTAGAAACAACAATAACTCAATACAAGAATAAACGAGCCACACTTGCTCGAAATGACAACGGAAATAACTTCTAAAGATACAGTAGCTCGGCTATACTAGCCGACTCCCAAATACATAACAATGATATACTACTATAATCTACCCAAGTAAAGTCTACATAACTTTACATCCGTGTCTCACAAATAAATAACAACATTAATATTAAATAACTCCAAGCTTATAGCCCGGAAGACCACCTGCTAGAAATAGCTATCCGAAGTCGCCGCGTACTGGGGATCACTAGGGAAACAACCACACGGAGTGAGTCATAATGACCCGGTAAGTTACTACATGCAACTGTATGACATATTATGTCATGGCATGGCATAATGCATAAGCATATAAAAATCATGGTATTATACTAGCATACCAACAATAAACATGCACTTAATTACCCAAGCACATCATCTCACATAAACCACATAGGATAATGTCTTTCATATAAATACTCATAATTAAACATGTGTAACAAGACATGTAAATCGAACCGTTACAACCAAATCCGGGTCCAACACCCAACCAAACTTACCATGGGATTCATCCTCAATCCAAAATCCGGGTTCAGTACCCAACCAATCATACCCTGGGGTTTCGTCCCCAAATAATCACAACTCATCAGTTTTCCTTTTGAGTACTCGTTACATTCATCCAACCTAGGATGAGAAATGAGAGCTCGATGTCAGGCTAGATGGCATAACTCGAGATCACATCCCACTATTGGCCAAATAGTGAGGAGAAAGGGAACCAATGCAATGATTCATAGCGATTGTTTCCAAAGACTATGAATCGTCCCATTGCCGACACTACAACCAAACCCGCCAGCTGGACTTAAAACAAAAATGCTCAAGTAGCTATTTACTTGTATAAACCAATGAGACCATGTTCATTACTATCGGGCTCATTAAATCATGTAGGACATAATGCTCTACAACATCTCATAAACCATGCACATATTTGCATATAAACAAGTAGGACATAATGCTCTACGAAATCTCATGAACAATGCATATATTTGCATATGACCAACATGTTCAACTAACTTACAAGTTTAGTTCAAGAACCACATATTGAGGTACTCATTATTCCTCAAGTCATCACCCAAATCAAAGATAGCATATAAGCTTAATAAATCAAAATGTGAGGTCTACAATAATCCTCAAGTCAAAATCAAACCAAAGACTACTACGTTAGTCTAAGAATATCCACAACTCAAGACTTAATATTTTAGTCTTTATTTTAAGTACACCGGACTCAATCATAGTCCTAATCGTCGTATATGATCGACATCACTAATACCATACTAAAGAACCTCATGACTACTCCGTAGTCATTTTCTCACAAGTGCTTTTATATGCACACGACCAAAATCGTTAAGGAGAGAATTCCTTCTTAATCTTCTCTTTAAATATACTCGTGACCATACGTTGGTCAATAATGTCCCATGCTCTAACAAGCATGCACAAAATATATTTCTAATAAGTCTCCATAACATGAATGTCTCAATTGGACACAAAACCCAAAAACCCGGTGTGCACAATCATAACCAAACAAACCCAAACATTGTAGGGTTTCAACCCAAGGCTCATTATCATTTCATTGGCCTTATAACGACTCCGTTGAGTCTTAATACTACATTTCATTCTTTATGTGTTTCATAAATCCACACTTTAATATCTCATTAAAGTTTACAACAAAATCCCAATATCCATTCGGGCTTGATTCCCAAGCCTAAAAATCCATAAAGTTCATCATAATTATAATTCCATTTAAAGTTTGGAGACTATGCATTTCACAACATTAATCAAACGAAATCCAATCGTCGTAGGATTTCAACCCAAGTTTGTTTAGCACATTATCGAACTTATAATGACTCCGTTGAGTCCAATCTACACTTTCCAAAATTTAGGGCATGGAAGCCATGGGCCTCAATACCCCCCTATGTTCATAACTATCACCAATAACCATATTCCCAAGTTCATTGAACTCACATAAACCCAACAAAACACTTATCAATGCAACATAGAACGAATTCGCCAATTTGTGCATAAATTCATTTAAGTCACCTTACCAATCATACTCTCCAAAACATGAATAAATCACACAACATGGATTAATATACTCTACTATACATGTATAACATAATAATAAATCTTACAATCATGTTTAATAAGCCAAATCATAATTTGGGCCAAAATCCCCTTCCAAGTATCTTCACCAATCATGCTCAACACACATGAACAATTCACATAACAAGGTTTAATAGACCACTTAACATACGAATTTCATACTAATCTAGGTCTCACATAGGTTCATCCAAGAATCTTCATCAACTAGAAACATAGGGTTCATGGCATCTCTAACAACCCTAGAAATTGCACCCATTGACCTCACTTAGCAAGATAATTGTTTTCCCTAGGGTCAATGGGGCCAAAAGAAGGAGGAAGAGAGGTAGAAACTTACCTTTGTTCAGCCCCTAACAAGCTGAAATCCCGAAATCCTTGGTGTTGGTGTTGTTCTCCTCAACCTTCTCTTCAAAACTATGGTGTAGATTGGGGGAAGAAGGTCCCAAGCTATGGCCTCCAAGATTGAACCCTCAAGAACCCTAGAAATCTCCTCTCTCAAGCTCTCCCACGTTTTTGTGGAGTGTAGGCAGAAAACGGGAGGTTTAAGTCGTGTTTTGTGGCTTATATGTGTTAGAAAGTAAATGGGTTTAGTTTAGGTGGGTGGGGTTATTTCTCCTTAATTAACCACCTTAATCTACCTCCAAACTTCAATTAGATGTTTAGGATGAGTCTTAGGTTAGTTAGGAGGGTTTAGGAGTGGGTTAGGTTGGGTTTGGGTGGGGTTAAGATAGATAACTTGGTCAAACTCTCAAAAAATCCCGTAATAGGGACACTGACCCATGCGGTCCCATGGAGGACTGGTGATGCGAGCGCATCACCTCAGGATTTCACCATTCTTCTATTTTGCTGCCTTGCTTGTTCTAGGTCTCTCCTGCATGCAACCTCGAGTCTTAAAGCTTCGAAACGGCCTATAGTTCAACCCTTAATGTCCTAATACTCTTAGCTAAACAAAACAAGTCTTAAACTACTCTCAAAGTAGGTCCAGAACCCTCACAACAACTCCCGAAACAACCCGGAGCAAAACCGACGCAAGGCGCGACATCTCGCTAACGAAACGTTGGATGAAACCACAAACCGACGGGAAACAACCCATGGTTATTAACACTTCAAAGAGCTATAGAATAGGCCTGAATGCCTCTCAGATGATGAACAACAGATAGGAGAAAAGGACTCCCGAAAGGTGAGACGATCACCCGGCTCAATCTCGAACTACGCGATAAGGAGAATTGCTATCCTCGAAGCGTCGAAACTTCACGAGACTTAAGGAATGCATCCAACTAGAAGTATAATACATCTAAACATGTTATTTAATCATCATGTAAAGATCTAGGACCAAATCGAGGTCAGGAACACAAAACCTGAGTAAACTCTCAATCGCGTCGCATTTCGACTATCGTCGAATTACGACCTGTGACTTTAGCAAGTCAACAACTAAATGGCATATCTTAAAAGTATTTTGATCTTAATGTGATCTCTCATACACATCTAGACTCTTTCACGAGCCAAACGAACAATAAACCAAAGAAGAAATGCGAGCATTGTACGAAATTCAAGCTAACCGGGGATCGGGGTCTTACACACCTCCTAGATTATGGATGATTTAGTTCATCATAGACAATGAACAACACTTGGAGATGATCGGATACATGATTTGATCTACAATACTTGAAATTACAAAATCTAACTATGTTATACAATCTAAAAACTACCTAAAATCTATCTAAGAGAGCTTTCAGCCGTCCTCTCCCTTCTTTGGCTCGGCATCTGACTTCTATATATACTCGGGAGTTGTAATTCAATCGAATGACTGTGTGAAAATCCGAAATATATAGTCTCATTCTGACCACCTTGCGGTCGCAAGGTGTTGGGTACCTTGCGTCCTCAAGGTCTCCAGTTTGTCCGGCCTTTGGAATTCTTGGTTGCCGCTTTGACCAGACGCCTACCTTGCGGTCGCCCAGTTTGAGGCACCTTTGCGTCCGCAAGGTGTCCGTAAACGACACTTCATTCTTTCTTCATTTTTCCTTTTTGGCCCTTCTTGAAATTTGCACTTAAAACCCTGGAGTTTCGCATATTTCCACTAATAACCCTGAAACTTACAAAACTTATCGAAAACATATATTAGTAGCCAAAAGCCTCGTGAAATAGCATAATTTAAGTCATAGAAGCATATAAAATCGACGTATAAAATACATCCATCAGGTACCTAGAGAGCCTAGAAACCTCATGTTCATTTCCTTTTTGTCATAGGTTTTACCAAGAGAAAAGCAGCTATTAATTACCTCACTGAAGCGATCGTATGCTTGCCTCAAGGTTTCCTTTGGATCCTTTTTAAAGGATTCAAACTGTTGGATGTATGTGTATTTTCTGTTATGTCTTGTGTCTTGGTCTCCTTCCAAGTATTCCACAAGAGCTTCCCACATCTTTTTTGCAGTAGTACATCGGATCACTTGCTGGTATGTGCTTGTGTCTAGAGAGCTAGTAATGATATTGATTGCTTTACTATCAAGCTCTACCAGTTTTCTATCGTCCTCTGTCCATTTTGATTCTACTTTGGGTACTTCGGCAGGGTTCCCAGCAACAGAGGCTAGAAGGTTGGCCTTCATTGGTACATGTTGTCTTGCAATAACACACTTCCATAATTTGTTGTCAATTGAGTTCATAAAACGCATTACCTTATCCTTCCAAACATCGAAATGTCCTTTGTCCAATATTGGGACGTGGTTAGCAATTGATGTAGGTAGCATGTAGTGTGTTTGTGCCATTAGATCGAATCTCTCAAGAGTTTAATATCGGAAAAACTAGTTTTCAAAGAGTCAAGCTCTGATACCAATTGTGGGTCCCAACGGGCACAATAATAAGCTAGAAGGGGGGGGTTGAATAACTTATTATACACTTAAAAACTTGTAAGGTAGTTCTTTGAAAGGTACTTACAATCTATTGAAAAGATTGAAGTAGCGGAAGTCTTTAAATGAAGCTGGTTCAAGTCTGCCGATAAGGACTACTGGTAGACCTTAACAGGTTACTAAGTTTTGCTGTTTAAAGATAACGATAAACAAAGTAATAAGCAGTTCAATCAGTAGATAAACAGTAAAGGAATTAACACAAGTATTTTGAGATGGTTCACACCATAAAGAGTGCTACGTCCACCACCAAGGCAGTTAACCTTGGATTTAAATAGTGCACTATGTTTTTCACTAGATCTATTACAAAGAATATTTCCAATGGATCGTGTGCAAAATATTCACTTGTGTTTGGGGGTTAAGGAATTAAATATCTGTGTAAACAAGATATTTAATTCGTGCAGAAGAATAGTTTTGAATGAAAACAACAAGAAGTACAAAAATAAATGTTGATGCACAGCTTCTTGTTGTTGACGAGGACTTCTTGATCTGTTTGAGATCTCTTGAATGCACTGAGTATTAAGACTAGAGTTGTTGTAGATTTTCAGAGCAATTCATCAAGAGTGTTTCTTCAGTCTTTAATGGCAGCATTTATAGTAGGAGCATTCTGGAGATCCGTTGGAGAAGACGAAGACTTAACAGCTCTATTAGGTTCAATGCATTAAATGCATGGGGCTGTCAATCAAGAATTTCGTCTTCACAGATATCGAGCAGGGAATGAGTACAGAGATATTTTGCAGAGTCTGGAAGTTGGGCAATCTGGATGTCAGATCTGTGAGAGTTGTTACTGCATGCAGTAGGTGACGATACCGCTTCTCTCGCTTTCGTCGCGAAAGTCTTCCTGCTCTTCGGAAAGCTGCTTTCGGCGGGTCTGAGATGTTAGGGAATGTCTCAATTTAAATTCAAACATTGATAAGGATAAATTTAAATCGATCCATTAAGGCTGCTTGACTGGACACGTCATGATTGACCATGTGTAGACAAGGTCTACCGTTGTAAGTTGTAGCAGGTCTTCCGGTGAAGCCATGAAGAGGTCTTCCACTGAACCTGTGAAATCCTATAAAAACTATACTTGGCAAAGTTCTATACACAGATGTCACGCTAATCGATACGCAGCCCAATTAGCCACTGATGTATAAAACTAATGTAATGTATGAGCAGATATAAATCTAAATACAATAAGTATCAACAGTGAGATTCCCCACTTTTGGGGTTATCGTTACATATTCTGTCAAATATTTTATGAAATACTCCATCCGTTTTAAACAAAAAGTCTTCGTTTGAAAAGCAATTTTTTTTAAACAACACTTTTTGTGGCGACCCCGGACCTGAGATGGAACCGCGGGCCGAAGCGCCAAACAAGACAAGACAAGAAAGGAAGAACATGCAAGGACTCAAAATATTTTAAAACTGACGTGACGCAACATTTCAGTCGCAAGAGAACTCGACACAAAAGGTCGGCATTTTAAAAACGATTTCACCTGATAAAACAGTTAAGCAATAATCCAAGTCTTCGGCGACACTACAGCCGGAACCCAAGCTAAGCAGTTAATACGACAAGGAAATAAATAAGAGCTAATAGGATGCTCAGCGGAAGTCTAAACGTAGTGAACAATAACACACGATATACAAGGCACGGCTAACATAATTGCCGGCATCAAGAGAAGATAATTACTGCCAGAGATAATACTACAAGTAGCTAACAGGAGTACACGAGTACAAGTCTATACAATCCCAAGCATAGTCTAGATGACTAGCTTTAACCCGTCGTCCTTGCAAAATACAAAAGAAGATAAGAGGACTTCTAAAACCACCTCTTCAACTGCAAAGGTCGGATCAAAAGAGAACTAAGTATACGAGCACTGCGATCCTCAGCGGGGAGGTCCTGTCCTGCTAGGATCTAAAAAAAAGTACAGGGGAACGGGTAAGTCATAATGACTCGTAAGCTATCAATCATGCATGACATGGCATTATGCAACACGTTAACCAAGACAATATTTCAATCATGTAGATCAAATATCTAAGATGCACATAATTGCACGTAGTTCACATAATATAAGGATATAAAATTTGGGGCCGTGAGACCAAAAAAGCAGACACCTTCGGTGCATGCGGTTATCGATGGGTGTGATAATACATCGATCTTCCGAGAATATGCTCGGGATAACGTAGTCAATCTCAATGGGCGTATTGGTTGGCCAAGGAGAGCTCTTCCCCACTATGGCCAGCAGTGGAGGGTGTGTGCGGTAACAAGTATGCCAGCTGGACTCATGCAATGCCAAGTAATATTTACTCAACAATCAATCAGTATGGAACGAGGCCGACAAGAGCGTCCTCGTTCAAGATTAATATATAATCTCATCAATAAACAATCAATATTGAGCTCGACAAGAGCGAACTCAACATATATCAAGTATGCATTTATTATGTCACAAGGATACAAGCATGACAGTCAATCCATTTCAATAGTCTAGAATTAGTTTTCTAGTGTAACGCATGTAAAAAAGTCGTAGGGATTAATCATTGAGCTGGTATTGTTCAATAGCTCACTAATGTCGACTCCGTTGAGTCCTTTCTATAATTCAAACCAAATAGAGTTAAACACTATTTGCATTTCCCACTCTTTTCTAAGTCATCGCATTGATTAATCTAAGTCATTAATCCAATTTATAGCCATAGCTAACAATAAACTCAAGTTCCTAAATTATGGAACCCTAGATCACGTTTTCACAAATAATGGTCGAAAGTCTATGACCCAAGAATAATAGTTATTTCTAACGTAGCATAGAACACTTTTACTTCTAGGCTTAGTGTCCAAATCGAGACATTTGCATTCATGGTCTATAATTCCCAAATAATCATACTCTCTAGAACGTATCATATTCATGGTGGAACAAGGAGAGCAATGATTTAACATGAGAGAAGGGAAGCAAGAGGGGGTAGCATGTTATCTCTAACATGGACCTAAGGGAAATTGATAGCTTACCTCAAGCCAAGCAATGGACGAAGCAAGAAAAAGCGATCGGCGTCGTCATCGATCGGCGGCGACGCAACGACGGTCTCGGAATCGCAAGCGGGTCTTGAATCTCTTGGAAGCCAACCCCTCACGCACTAATCTCACCAAGACTCTCATGTACAAGCTCGCCCTAGGCCGGAGAAGACGAAGCAGAAGAAATGATCGTAATGTGAAGTCTTCAACTGATGTAATAGAGATCAGCTCGCTTAAGGTGTTAATGGAATACACATGTCATAAGATGATTGGTATAAATAGGTTTAGTAATCTTAATTAGGCTTATATTAGGCTAATAAGACTCTAATACAGGTGGTTGAAGTCACTAATGGTAGGGGTTTAGTAAGGGTAAGTCCGTAATCAGCCAAAGTTGCAGAAAAATCACGTTTTGCTGGAGTTCTGCTCTGTTCGGTTGTGGTGGCCGAACTTCCTTCATAATGTTCGGTTATCATGGCCGAACAAAGCCCAAAATGTTCGGTTGGCAGGGTAGAACGATTCCTCAGGCCATACGTTAGGTCAAACAGGTCCAGATTTGCACGTATAACGCGTATAAGGCATAAACAACTCAAAGAAGCATTAGAATGAGTATCAAGGGTCTTAAAAACAATGATAAATGTCTCTCAAGGTCTTAGCTAAGTCCAAAATATCAAATCCCGAGCAAGAACAAGTCAATCTATAGCATGCAAGGCAATAGGTGTTCGATACGGCAATTACGGTTCGATCAAGGAATGCAATCAAGTCAATCATGTTAGGGATACTACTAGCATGTTAAAAGCATGTTCTAATCATGTTAAACAAGTATGGAAGACAAGTATACAAGTAGGTTTCGGGTTCTCACATCCTCCCCCACTTAAAGGAATTTAGTCCCTAAATTCATACCAGAATCATCAAATAGGAAAGGATATCTTTCTCTCATATCGAGCTCGGTTTCCCAAGTAGCTTCCTCAATATCATGGTTCTTCCACAAGACTTTCACCAACGGAATCCGCTTCGTTCTCAAGATTTGCTCCTTGGTATCAAGAATCTTTACCGGTCTCTCATCATAAGAAAGATCAGGTTCGAATGAAATATCATCATAAACAAGGACATGCGATTCATCTTTCAAGTATTTGGGTAGCATCGAGACATGGAATACATCGTGAACATCCGATAACGAAGGTGGCAATGCTAACCGATACGCCAAAGATCCAATCCTTTCTAAGATCTCAAATGGCCCAATAAATCTTGGTGAAAGCTTGCCTTTCTTCCCAAATCGCTTAGTACCGCGCCGAGGCGATACTTTCAAGAATACATGATCACCAACCTGAAACTCTAAGTCACGTCTCCGGTTGTCTGTGTAGCTTTTCTGTCTATTCTGAGCTGTAAGCAATCTGTCTCTAATCAGCTTCACACTCTCAGCTGAGTGTTGCACCATCTCTGAACCCCATAACTTAGCTTCACCAACTTCATCCCAGTAAATCGGTGAACGAAACTTACGCCCATACAAGGCTTCATATGGCGCCATTTCAATACTGGACTGGTAAATGTTATTATAAGCAAATTCGGCTAATGGCAAATGAGAATCCCAACTACCTTTAAAATCCATGGCGCAAGCACGTAGCAAATCTTCTAGTACTTGGATCAACCTCTCAGACTGACCATCCGACTGTGGGTGAAAAGCCGTACTGAAATTCAACTTCGTCCCCAAAGCCTCTTGTAAAGCACGCCAAAATCGAGAAGTAAACCTGGGATCTCTATCCGATACAATGCTCACCGGAACACCATGTAGTCTCACGATATCCTGAACATACAATGCTGCCAACTGACTCAAACTATAAGTCATCGCAAAAAGAATAAAATGTGAAGATTTAGTCAATCTATCCACAACAACCCATACTGCATCAAAACCTCGACGAGTACGTGGCAATCCTTCACGAAATCCATGGTGATATGCTCCCATTCTGCATAAGCACGCAACCCAAACCTTCTAGTGAAGCGTCGCTATAAATAACAAAGTTCTCCGAACCATTAAGCAATGCTAAGATAGGAGCTGTAGTCAACCTTCTATTCAATTCCTGAAAACTAACCTCGCACTTATCACTCCATATAAAAGAAGAATTCTTCTGTGTCAATTTAGTCATCGGAGTAGCGATCTTCGAAAACCCCTCGATAAACCTACGGTAATAACCTGCCAAGCCCAAGAAACTACGGACTTCGGTCACCGTACTAGGCGTCTTCCACTTAGTAATCGCCTCAACCTTGGATGGATCCACTGCAATACCATCACTAGACACCACGTGTACTAGAAAAGCAACTTGTTCCAGCCAGAAAGCACACTTACTGAACTTTTGCATAAAGCTTCTTCTCACGCAAGATCGAAAGAACCTCTCTCAAGTGAATCTCATGCTCCTCTCGTGACTTCGAGTACACGAGGATATCATCAATAAACACAACCACAAAGCAATCAAGATATTCACGAAACACCCTATTCATTAAATCCATAAAAACTGCAGGTGCATTCGTCAACCCAAAAGGCATAACCACGAACTCATAATGGCCATAACGTGTACGAAAGGCTGTCTTAGGAACATCCTCCTCTCGAACTCTCAACTGATAATAGCCACTCCTCAAGTCAAACTTGGAATAAACAACTGAGCCTCGAAGTTGATCAAAGAGATCATCAATATGTGGCAAGGGATACCGATTCTTGATAGTAACCTGGTTCAATTGTCGATAGTCTATTCAAAGCCGTAAACTACCATCATTCTTTCTCACGAATAATACCGGTGCACCCCACGGTGACACACTCGGTTTAATGAACTCTCTATCTAGAAGTTCTTGCAACTGCTCTTTCAATTCTCTCAACTCCGCTGGAGCCATTCTGTAAGGCGATCTAGACATAGGCGAAGTACCTGGCAAAAGCTCAATACAAAACTCTAACTCTCGGTCGGGAGGCAATGCATAATCGGTAGAAAAGACATCTGGAAATTCATTAACTACCGGAACATCTTCTAAATTAGCAGTCGAGACACAAGTATCAAACACACAAGCTAAATACCACGTACAACCCCGAGATAAGAGTTGTCTAGCACGTAAGGCAGAAATAACATGAATACCTTTCATAGAAAGATCACCCATAAACACGAACTCCGGAATACCGGGCATGGCAAAAGAGACTCTCTTACGACGGCAATCTACTAAAGCATGATTCGCACAAAGCCAGTCCATACCAAGAATCACATCAAAGTCTCGAATAGGCAATACTACCAAATCAGCATGCAAGACTCGATCATTAACAAGCACGTCACAATCTCTATAAACCTCAGATGCCAACAAGCATTCACCCAATGATGTAGACACCTCAAGCACGTAAGGCAACTGAGCAGGCAATACACATAAATGCTCTATGAAATGCGATGCGACATAAGAATGAGTAGAACCGGGATCAATAAGAACTCGAGCTCTATGACCGAAGACAGAGAGAATACCTCCGATCACATGTGTAGACTCGGGAACACCTTGCTGATCGAGTGCAAAGACACGAGCCTGCGCCTTAGGACGCCCATCACTATCTCTTTTGGATCCGGATTGCGGAACAGAACCTACGGACTGAGTCGTTCTCGACTTAGGACAATCTTTGAGCTGATGACTAGGATCTCCACAAGAAAGACAAGTGCCAAGCCTATACCTGCACTGCTCGATCGAATGCCCAATCCTATGGCAATGAGAACAAGTCAAAGGTCCGCTACCCTGAGTCGGCTGCTCCTGAGGAGTAAAAGAACCACTACTACGACTCTCTCGATCGTCCTAAATCGCGTCCACTAGATCGTCCTATTCTGATTATTAAAACGACGATTGCCCTGATGGCCGGATCGATTCCCTGAAGACTGACCTCTCCCTGAATGCTGTGAAGTCACCTGCGAAGACTGCTGCTGAGAAGACTTCTGTCTGTGCTCCTCAATGTCTCGCTCTATCTCATAAGCACGATCTACTGCGCTCCGATAATCCTCCAACTGAAGAGATAACAATTGCTTCCTAAACTCGGTCTTCAACCCCTTCACAAACTTATGAGTCCTGTGTCTCTCATCTGGCACCAGATGTGCACAATAACGGGATAATTCAGTGAACTTAGCAGAGTATTGAGCTACAGACATGGTTCCCTGCTCCAGATCTTGGAACTCTTTCTCTCGTCGTCGTCTAACCACAACAGGCACGTAAGAAGCCCTAAACTCCATCTCAAAGTTAGGCCATACTTGAGCCACTCGGTTCAACTCCCAACTAGCCTGTAAAACCTCCCACCAATGATTGGCGGCTCCTCTAAGCTTATACACAGCTAATACAACCTTCTCTCTCATGCGCCGCAAAGATCTTCTTCACGTCCTCTAACCATAACTCGGCCATACTAGCATCCGATTCTCCTTCAAATGACGGAGGCTTCATTTTCAAGAACCTCTCCAAGATAGTATTATTTCGCAACCTTGCTTCAGGTACCACTTCATTCCTTGGTGGTGATACTCTCGCATTCGGTTCTGGCGGTGGCGGTGGAGGAACATTCTGACCCTGGCCTATCTGAGCCATTTCAGTCATAAACTCTGTCATGCGGCGATACAAATCTGCCATCTGAGCATTCATGCCCACTGGATTTGGTGGTGGAGGTGGCAACTCCTCCTCAGGTTCATCAGGAACTCTCCTGGGTCTGCCTCTACCTCGGCCTACACGATCTGCTCTAGGATTCACCATCAATCACCTATAAGAATTCACTCGACGTTAGAACATCACACAAGAAAACAACCCACCTAGGACATGGAACCTATCCTGACCAATAGCTAACGAGAGCTAACCAATAACAAAAGCTAACGAGAGCTAACCAATAACAAAAGCTAACGAGAGCTCTGATACCAACTGTGGCGACCCCGGACCCGAGATGGAACCGCGGGCCGAAGCGCCAAACAAGACAAGACAAGAAAGGAAGAACATGCAAGGACTCAAAATATTTTAAAACTGACGTGACGCAACATTTCAGTCGCAAGAGAACTCGACACAAAAGGTCGGCATTTTAAAAACGATTTCACCTGATAAAACAGTTAAGCAATAATCCAAGTCTTCGGCGACACTACAGCCGGAACCCAAGCTAAGCAGTTAATACGACAAGGAAATAAATAAGAGCTAATAGGATGCTCAGCGGAAGTCTAAACGTAGTGAACAATAACACACGATATACAAGGCACGGCTAACATAATTGCCGGCATCAAGAGAAGATAATTACTGCCAGAGATAATACTACAAGTAGCTAACAGGAGTACACGAGTACAAGTCTATACAATCCCAAGCATAGTCTAGATGACTAGATTTAACCCGTCGTCCTTGCAAAATACAAAAGAAGATAAGAGGACTTCTAAAACCACCTCTTCAACTGCAAAGGTCGGATCAAAAGAGAACTAAGTATACGAGCACCGCGATCCTCACGGGAGGTCCTCTGCTAGGATCTAAAAAAAGGGAACGGTAAGTCATAATGACTCGTAAGCTATCAATCATGCATGACATGGCATTATGCAACACGTTAACCAAGACAATATTTCAATCATGTAGATCAAATATCTAAGATGCACATAATTGCACATAGTTCACATAATATAAGGATATAAAGCTGGGCCGCTTCGTAGACCTGCAAAACAGACACCTTCGGTACCATGCGGTTATCGATGGGTGTGATAATACATCGATCTTCCGAGAATATGCTCGGGATAACAGTAGTCAATCTCAATGGGCGCGTATTGGTTGGCCAAGGAGAGCTCTTCCCCACTATGGCCAGCAGTGGAGGGTGTGTGCGGTAACAAGTATGCCAGCTGGACTCATGCAATGCCAAGTAATATTTACTCAACAATCAATCAATATGGAACGAGGCCGACAAGAGCGTCCTCGTTCAAGATTAATATATAATCTCATCAATAAACAATCAATATTGAGCTCGACAAGAGCGAACTCAACATATATCAAGTATGCATTTATTATGTCACAAGGATACAAGCATGACAGTCAATCCATTTCAATAGTCTAGAATTAGTTTTCTAGTGTAACGCATGTAAAAAAGTCGTAGGGATTAATCATTGAGCTGGTATTGTTCAATAGCTCACTAATGTCGACTCCGTTGAGTCCTTTCTATAATTCAAACCAAATAGAGTTAAACACTATTTGCATTTCCCACTCTTTTCTAAGTCATCGCATTGATTAATCTAAGTCATTAATCCAATTTATAGCCATAGCTAACAATAAACTCAAGTTCCTAAATTATGGAACCCTAGATCACGTTTTCACAAATAATGGTCGAAAGTCTATGACCCAAGAATAATAGTTATTTCTAACGTAGCATAGAACACTTTTACTTCTAGGCTTAGTGTCCAAATCGAGACATTTGCATTCATGGTCTATAATTCCCAAATAATCATAATCTCTAGAACGTATCATATTCATGGTGGAACAAGGAGAGCAATGATTTAACATGAGATAAGGGAAGCAAGAGGGGGTAGCATGTTATCTCTAACATGGACCTAAGGGAAATTGATAGCTTACCTCAAGCCAAGCAATGGACGAAGCAAGAAAAACTGATCGGCAGTAATCGCTCGTATCGACGGCGGCGACGCAACGGCGGTCTCGGAATCACAAGCGGGTCTTGAATCTCTTGGAAGCCAACCCCTCATGCACTAATCTCACCAAGACTCTCACGCACAAGCTCGCCCTAGGTCGGAGAAGACGAAGCAGAAGAAATGATCGTAATGTGAAGTCTCCAACTGATGTAATAGAGATCAGCTCGCTTAAGGTGTTAATGGAATACACATGTCATAAGATGATTGGTATAAATAGGTTTAGTAATCTTAATTAGGCTTAGATTAGGCTAATAAGACTCTAATACAGGTGGTTTAAGTCACTAATGGTAGGGGTTTAGTAAGGGTAAGTCCGTAATCAGCCAAAGTTGCAGAAAAATCACGTTTTGCTGGAGTTCTGCTCTGTTCGGTTGTGGTGGCCGAACTTCCTTCATAATGTTCGGTTATCATGGCCGAACAAAGCCCAAAATGTTCGGTTTGCAGGGTAGAACGATTCCTCAGGCCATACGTTAGGTCAAACAGGTCCAGATTTGCACGTATAACGCGTATAAGGCATAAACAACTCAAAGAAGCATTAGAATGAGTATCAAGGGTCTTAAAAACAATGATAAATGTCTCTCAAGGTCTTAGCTAAGTCCAAAATATCAAATCCCGAGCAAGAACAAGTCAATCTAGAGCATGCAAGGCAATAGGTGTTCGATACGGCAATTACGGTTCGATCAAGGAATGCAATCAAGTCAATCATGTTAGGGATACTACTAGCATGTTAAAAGCATGTTCTAATCATGTTAAACAAGTATGGAAGACAAGTATACAAGTAGGTTTCGGGTTCTCACACTTTTAGTAGTCCATTAATAATAAAATGACACTTTTATGCATTATTTTTTTTAAAATGAACTCTTTAAGTGAACCACCTCAAAATAAAATAACGACTCTTTACCCGAATGGCCGGATCGAAGGAAGTATCAAAAATACCCTTATTAAGAAATTTCATTAGGATGTTTTTTTCAAAAAGTTCAAAATATAGGGTCAATCTCTAATTAACCAATTAAAGATGTCATCTTCTTTAGTGAAAGGTTTGGTTAACTTGGATTTAAAATCGAACATTAAAAATATAACCAATTAAAAGAAAATTATTATAAATAAAACAATGAAAATTTAAAAATAAACACAAATTCTAGAAGAAAATAAACTCCAACAATTTAGATTTTGTTTGGTATGATTAATTTCGTTCGGTTCAGTTTGGTTTGGTTTGATATCAAAAATCGTGAATCAAATCGAGCCGATTTATTTTTTCAATTTTTGAAACAAAAATCCAAATGAAAAACTATAAAAATTGTAAATGTAATTTCTGAAAATTGACTATTTTTATTGAACAATCCAAAATTGAATAGTGTTTTTTGAAACAAAAAGGGGATTTGATTCCTCAACAGGCAATGTAAAAAAAAAAAAAAAGAAGAGCAATTGGACATCAAAATGTGATAACAGTCAATTGATATGTGTTTATTGTTTATCAAAATTGTAATTGATGATTTATATATTTTTCACCAATGCAATCGCTTCAAATAAAAACAAAAGCAATTAAGCATTTTTCCAATTGTTTGATATCTAATCAAAATGTTATTTTACTAACAGTATATCAAAATGTTACTCTTTAGTCTTTACTTTATTTGGTAAAGTTATTTTTCAAATGAAAATAACAATTTACTTATCAGTTTTGAAATTATATAATTAGTTCTTGTGTAATTTAGTACAAATATTAGTTTTATTTTTTCTTTCTAAATAAAATAATGTCATTTTTTTATGAATTTACTTTTTCAAATTGACTTAAATAGTTCAAGCAAACATCTTCCTTCAAGACCAAAACTAAAAGGAGGAATCACACCAATAGAAAATAGAGTGATATGACTAAACTAAAATTCCAAATACTGTGACCAAATTCCGAAAAAGTTGAGGGAACCATAAATATATTGGTTGTTTATTTTTTTATAATTGTTTCTAATAACTGAAAGATGAAAGAGGAAAGAGGAAAGAGGGCGTACCTGAAGAAGGGAAGATCACAGTTCTCACGGATCACAATCTATCTCGACGCAGGGGATGTGGGAAATGGAAGACCAATAATCTCCTTTCTTCTTCTCACACCTTTTTTTCAGGAGTGGACAACCAACAATCCAAAGACTTGAAATCTTGTGAAGCAGAGTATCAGCGGGCAACGATCGAAGCTTAGGACAATCCCAGATTGAAAGGTGTTCAAGAGAGGAGAGGTTTTCAAGGTCCTTGTCAAGAGATTCCAATTTCTGGAAAGACCAGATTTCAAGACGCGTTAACGATGTACAAGGAAGTTGTTTTCCCACGTCGGAAAATGAAACTAATTGAGGAAAATCTCCTTCAGACACGCCGAGTGTGCGGAGAGAGGTTGGGAGTGTTTCTAAGCCCCACTCCTTAATGGGCTGCTTCACATCCCCTATTTCTAGGGATATAAGGTTTGGAGGCCAACACCCACGACTTGGGTAAGACTCCAGATTCTTACAATCCCTGATTGTCAGTTCTCGAAGGGATGTTAGGCCGCACTGAAAGTACTTGAGGTTTTTGCAATTACTGATATAAAGAGTTTTTAGAGTAGGGGACAACCTTATTTCTGGAATGGACTCTATGCCCTCACAACCAATAATCAATAATCCAGTGAGATGCGCGAATCCTTCATCTGGTAAGGATTTTAGATTTGACCAATACAAAAACTGAATCGATTCAAGTGAAAACATTAAACCCACCTCCACTAGTTCCTCCAAATTCTCGCAATCCTGAACCTCCAGACTCCTGAGCTTCTTGCAAGTGGGAAAGGATGTGAGACATGGACATCCACAGATATAAACACTTTCTAGATTTGAAAAGCCCTCTCCGCGTTTGCCACCACTACTTTCTGCCATGTCTATGCCCTTTTGTTTTTCAATATTAGGCTGCAAATCTGCTGCTGTTGATGACATGTTCTTTAGTTTCCAGCAAAGTTCGATGGTCAGTCGCCTCAGAGACAGGATGTTGTTTTTCCAATTCGGCATCTTCTCAAGGTTATTACAAAAAGACAATTCCAAACTTTCAAGATTGTGAGGCAGCAATTGCTCTTCATCTCCCAATGATACAAGTTGTTCACAACTACTTACCCTCAACATTTTGATCTTTACAAGTACTTGACATGCAACTTTTTCTTGCCACAAATACCTTAGTGCATCACACTTTTCAATTCTTATTTCTTCGACTGCTTCTAGAAACCATATAATCTCTTCATCCAATTGAGTGAGCCCTCTAATATCACGAAGCTCCAGCTCCTTGATCAAGCCGCTAAGACCAACCATACTTCTTAGCACTTCATTGGTGCACCTTGATATTGTTAACTCTTTAAGTGATGGAATCTTTGGAAGTGAAACCTTTCTCAATTTCAAACATCCAGACAATTTTATCTTCAGTAGGCAGGGGAAAACTTGTATGCCATTTTCATTCCCGTTGCACAAATCAACAGACCATTCTTCCCAACCATCCATATTCTCAAACGTTAGATTTTCGAGCGACTTGAAAGCAACGAGATGAGGAGATCCAACTCCAAAAGCTCCAAAAAACTCCGTACCCACTGTTTTCACCCCATCCATACCGTTAATGACCAAATTCTTTAGTGAAGATAGTTTTCCGAGTAATGGTAAATACTCACAGTTCTTGCAACCAACCATTGTTAAATTCACCATATTACAGAATGAGTGATCCCCAATCCAACTAGGAAATTTCTGGCCTCCATAGAATTGAATTTGCAGACTTCCCAAGCCTATTTGAGGCTTTAGCACATCAAGCACTTTGAATTCAAGTTCTTCTTCTCGAGTACCGCCAAAGCTACTAATCCATTTCATCTCCAATCTATCAAGATCCTTCTTGCCGAAAAGATTTGCATCAATAGCTTCTTGCACATTTGTCACGTTCTCCATCCCAAATATGGACAATGTTCCTTGGAGATGGGGCAGGTCCTTCAACTCAGTTATTTTTAGCCCGCTACTGTTATCAATAATAATCTTTGACAAGGTACGAAGGTCGGTGAGCATACCAATGCCCAAGGGCATTTGGTTTAATCTCGGAGTACCAACAATATCGAGATGTCGTAGACCGATTAGATGGTGGATGCATGTGGGCAACTGAGCAAGTTCATGGCAACCATGTAATAGTAATGTTTGCAAGTTGTACAAGCCAAAAATAGATTCATGCAACATTGTGATGGCAGTCATGGAGAGATCAAGATATCGCATGTGTTTCAAATCACCAATTGACTTTGGTAGCTCCGTTATGCAATACCGTCTAAAAGACAGAACTCGTAAGCATGGAAAACTTGGAAAGTCTTTTAAAGCCATACTACTCAAGTAATATTTTTCCAAATAGGATCCTACATGTATTGGTAAAAGAGTACGCAAACACTGAGCTGCATTAAGAGCCTTTAACTTTTTAAATTCACCATATTTGTTGGAAATGAATGATGCATGACGTGCCTCTTCAGAAACCTTGTACTGCTCATTACTCTCCATTTTATTGTCCAAGTGAGAGCATATCACCCCAGCCTCAAATTGTGCAAGCTCATTCATAAGATCATGCATCACAAACCTTGATTTATCACAACCTGAGTGTTGGAAAAAAGACCTTGATAGCAGCTCACTAAAATATTCAGAACCCAACTCCTCCATGTGCTTCTGCTCTTGTGATTGCTTCAAGAAACCTTGCGCCATCCATAGCAAAATTAGCTCTTGCTTGTCGAACTCATAGTCCTTTGGAAATAGTGAGCAATATACAAACAAAGGCTTCAAGTGCAAAGGAAGATGATGATAGCTTAGTCTTAGAGCAGGGATGATGACATTGCTTTCTGGGGGTAGCTCCCATATCTTGCTAGTTGAAACTTCTAACCACTGCTTTGGGCTTTGTTTAGTGCGAAGGAGGCCTCCAAGTGACTTTGCTGCCAAAGGCAAGCCTTTGCACTTTTTGGCTATGACCTCTCCAATTTCTTTCAAATCAGGACGCCCATCAAAATTTGGTCTCTGCAAGGCATGTTGAGCTAACAGAGAGAGACAATCCCCATCTGATAGCTCCTTCAAATCACGAGCTACCATGGAACCCATGGTTTGCGTGATTTTGTGACTACGAGTAGTGACTATGATCCTGCTTCCAGGAGCACCAAATCGAAAAGGAGCACATAGAAGATCCCATTTTGCATAGTCTTCATTCCAAACATCATCTAGAACGAGAAGAAACTTTTTATTGGATAGCTTCTCCTGTAGTTTAACTTGAACCTTACTCAAGTCCATGAACTTGCAACGCACATCGAAGACCTGCTCATATATGATCTTGCTTAACTTTAAAACATCAAAATCCTCAGAAACATATACCCACGCTCTTAGATCAAAGCAATCTTTCACTTGATCAGTATTGTATAGAGACTGAGCCAGAGTGGTTTTTCCAATTCCCCCCATTCCCACAATGGAAATGACACACACTTTGCCATCATGACCACTTGGTCTTTCCTCGAGCAACGTTGTGAGGAGTGCAGAGCGGTCTTCTTCTCTACCATAAACAAGAGCTTGATCCACCAACGGCGTTGTCGGAAGCCTCAGATCTCTTGTTATCACTGATCTTCCACCAACGCACTCTCCTAAATTCAGATCATTCTTCATTTTTGCAAGATCTTGTAATCTAGAAGTGATCATACTTATCTTGGAATTCATAGCATTATTGAAGCTTAAAGCAGCAGGATTAATGCTACGAAAAATACCAAAAATATCAAGTTTACGCAGCTTACTGGGAGGTTGAATCATCATCTGGCGACGGGAACCTTCTTCAAAGACCAAATCATCCACCAAGTCTTCGATATCATAGGCTAGCAACTGAAGATCGTGAAGCCACTGTTGAACGAACTTATCTGTTATTTGCTTCTCTTCTGCATCAGCCAGCACTGCCTCAATTTCCAAAAACTTCCTTCTCCAATCATTGAGCTTGCCATGGATCCCGCCCTTGTAACCTGCCAAATATGACAAGGAGACAGAGGCCAAACTCTCCACCAGCTGAGAAATTATCACAGAGACAAAGATTTTAGCCATGTCCGTTGTGGTTTGTTTACAGTACTGAATCAACAAATGTGAAAGGATATGGATTGCCTTCCCAGAGTAAAGATAGAAAGTTTGTGCTCTTGGTGGATAGTTAACGTCAACTCCATTTTCTTTCCCCACTTACACTGTCACACAGCACATACGCACCACAAATTCTTTATCTATGTTTTTTTTTTTTGGGTAAAACTAATATTTAGTCCACTTAACTTTTTCAATAACTTGTAATGGGAATATGTAACCTTTAAAAATGTTATTATTATCATTGTAGATTAGTTACACTGCAAATGAGTTTTTTTTTCTTTAACAGACGTTGGTTTAGCCAATAAGTTTTTGTCAAATTGTCATTTTGCCCCTCTAATTTTACAATTAAAAGAAAATTCTATCTCACTCCCTCTCTATCCTATCCCCTCGTAGACATGAAGGTTTTCTGGTTCATAGTTTCATGAAAGTTGTCAAACGGCTTACGCATATAAGAGTTTTTTTTTAAAAAAAAATATTAAGGAATCAACTTCTTCTTCTTTTTTTTTTTTTTTTTGTAATTTATCAAAGAATCAATTTAGTGGAATGTTATGCAATACACACACATAACGCTGACAGAAAAAGAGAATGTCAGATAGGAGGATGAACTAGCTTCTTCCCCCACTACTGTTGAAAAACACCCCAAAACCGTCACCACTGCCACAATTTCGGCACAACCATTTTAGAGATTGAGACACTGATTATGTTTCCGAAAAAAGGAAATTTTGGAGAAATTTAAGAGTTTAGATGGATGGAGATAGGAATTGTGGATAAAATCTTTCTATATATAATGACAAAGGTATATTTATCCCTTTAAAAATCTTACTTCTGAATTATTAACTTTTGACTTGTCATTCCACTCTTTCTTTCTCCTATCTTCTCTCTATTTTCTCTCTTTCTCTCTCATGTCTCCCCCTATTTTCTCTCTTATCATCATCATCTCCTCTCTTATAATTATGTTTAAACATTTTTCTCTCTTTAAATATAAAAAATAGTAACCAAAACAAAAATAATAGTTTCGGAGTTAGGAAAACAAAAATATAATAGGAGGTTAGTAAAATAAAAAAATAATTTAATGCAGACGTTAGTAAAATAAAATAACTTATGGAACAAAAGTTCAAAACAAATTCTAAAGAATATATATGTAAAACAAAAATAAGTTAGTAAAATAAAAATATTTAATGGAACAAAAATAATAGTCACGGAGTCAATAAAACAAAAAATAATTTAAATTGATGTTACTAAATTAATAAAAATAATTTACAGAAAAAAGTTTAAGACAAATTCTTAAAAATAGTTATGTAAAACAAAAATACATTAGTAAAACAAAATTATTTAATGGAACAAAAATACTTAATAGTTACGGAGTCAATAAAACAAAAATAATTTAAACCAAGTAAAATTATAAAAATAATTTATGGAACAAAAGTTTAAAATAAATTCTTGAAAATATTTATGTAAAACAAAAATATGTTAGCAAAATAAAAATACTTGATGGAACAAAAATAATAGTTACAAAGTCAATAAAAAAATTAAACCGTGGTTAGTAGAATAATAAAAATAATTTACGAAACAAAAGTTTTCCATAAAACTAATTTGAAGAATAAAACAAAAATAATAGTTACGAAGTCAATAAAAAAATATAATGGAAGTTAGTAAAATCAAAATAATTTACGGAACAAAATAATAGTTAATGGTAAAAATAATTTCGTTATTTTGATTTTAGCTTATTCTCTTATCAGAAATTCCTTTAATCGTAAAATAAAAAAACAATTTAATAAAAGTAAGCATTCAAAATGAAGAATTTATTTGAGTTCAAATTCTATTTGCAGGGTGGGAAAAAATCCAAGTTTGTTAGAATATATCATTCTATAGAGTTTTTGAATAGTATAAAATATTCGGGGTTGCCAAGTTATGGATTGACATTTAAAATTGGTGTTATAGTAATACTATTGAGAAACATTGACCATGCTGCAGGGTTATAAAATGAAACAAGACTAATCATCATAAATCTTGGGGATTACATTGTTGAAACAATTTTTTTTGAAAGGAAGCAATGTTAGAGAAAATGTTTTTATCGCAAGATTGTCATTAACTCCATTCGATGTAGACCCTAAGGGGTGGCCCACGGGTAGAATTGTGGCTTTACAAAATGTGAGGTCTCAGGTTCGATTACTTCTCATGCCCCTTAGGGGAAAGGTTTACAAAAAAACTGGAAAAAAAAAAACTTCATATAATGTAAGACTGACTTTCAAGTTTCAAAGAAGACAATTTCTATTATTGGTAGCATATGCAACGACAGTTAATAAGTGTCAAAATCAATAATTGCACGTCGATAGGTCTCTTCTTGAAGACACTAATATTTAGCCATGAGCAGTTACATGTCACAGTTTCTAGAGTAACAAATTGTTTTTTGATTTAAAAATATTGATATACGGTGAAGATGAAAAACCAACTAATAAAACAACAAATGTTGTGTTTAAGAAAATTTTATAGAATCTATAATGATTAGTGATATATTGATTTGTTAATAAACCGATTCTTCTTATTTTATTCTTTAAGATTTTTTTTATCCTCTTTATTTTGTTTATGAAAGAACAAAAGTAGCTAGGATTCTCCAAAAACAGCCAACGCACTTTCCAATGTAGCTGCTGATGTAGCTACAATGGAAGTCACAATGGGTCCAGATAAAACAAAACAACGGAAGACTAATAATCAGATAATGGACAGAATGCAAAAGATAATCAAAACAGTCTACAAGACCATGCTTGTAGACCTAGCCTCAAGGCCACAAAGATTTCACTAAAAAGATTATATGTTTTACAAAAACAAAAGTGAAATCACGAACAAAAATATTCTCACAAGACAACAAGTCTTTGAGAACCAAAACCCCACATAAAACAAGGTATACTAAACGTGGGAAGAAATAAAACAACTTCCTAAAACTGAAACAAGAAGATAAAACAGAAATCCAGAACTTCAATGTAGCTGCTGATGTTATAACATCAGGAGCTACAATCAACTGCTGCACGTCTGGACTGAAAAACTGCTACTCAACTTCTATGATTCTGCTCACAACTTTATGGCTTTGTTTATCTCTTCTTAAGCTCTGCACACACGCCGTGTCCCAGCACTTCAATAAATAACGAAGAGATAACCTACACACAAGGAACAATCCATCTTCTACAAGGAAAATGATTAGAGAAAGGAAATCCAAACTACTTACCAATTCCATGGAAATTATTACCAAATATCAAAGGAGACTAGATACACGGATTTGTCAAGGATTTATAATAAGAATTTTGTTTCCAAAAGATAATACTACAAAATCTAATTAAAGATGTAAAGTCCTAAAATACCACAAACTTGACAAATATGAATTTTGACCATGAAAGGGGAAACAAGTAAAAATAGGCATGATATATTTTACCCTTACAATCACCCCATTTGTTGAGCATTTCTGGTCAAATATAATGACAAGTGTTCCATAAAGAACTCATACTACAACCTGCATATATTAGAGAGTAATATCCAAAACACACACCCCCTGAATTCATGCACAAAACAGGTATAATATGACATCAATCAAGCTGTTGTATAAATAAAGCAGATCAAACCCAAAACAGTTATGAGAGATACAATGCCAAACCAAGCAGAAATTAGTTTAAGGAAGTTATTACAAACCAACATGAAATATTGTTTAGCAACCACAACTTCAATTTTCAACCACAATTTTTAACCACAATCTTCAACATTGTTATACAGCAACATTTTCAGATTCTTCCCCAAAGAATGCATTCAGAAAAGTTCAAAGTGTGAATATCATGTGCGTAAGAATCGAACAAAGAACCACATGAGCATCTTGAAATGGAACATCTGGAACTGGAACACTTGGAACATCACACCCTATTTGGCCAGAATGTAGGGCCAACCAAGAGGTATATTATGCAGCCAAGGACTGAAGGAGGGATGTTTGAGATGCCAGAATAGCTAATTGAGAATTTACCATGCTTAACTGAGCAGAAATAAAGGCAATGGATATGGGAGCAGAAGGATGATCTGAGATGCATGGAGAGGAGGTAGCTGATGCAGCTACATTGCTAGTAACATTGATAGGAAGATGGACAGATGGTATTGACTGAGATGGACCAGGGACAGAAGTAGGAGTAACTGAAGAAACAGGAACATAGGGATAAGATAGGGGCAGGTTAACAACCCTATCTCATCTCAGTAGTTTTGAAGAAATATGGAGAGGATCAAGAATAGGAGTTAGCCTAGTTCCTGGAACTGGAGAATAACCTTGAGACACTAAAATTTTGTATATCAGAGAGGGAAAAAAATCAGGGACCTTTTGTCACCCTCAGATTCAGCTAGAGAGGTGATTTTCTTAAAAGCAAAATCTCCAAAATCAAAGGGCTTGTTTGTTCCTATCTGATATAAAACTCTAGCATGCTCTTCAGTTAAGGTGTTTGTAGTTAGCGCAACAAATTTTGTGCATGAGTGCATAAAGGGAGGATAACTGAGATGTGCTAATAGAAGAGCCCTTTCTAGGCCACTTATGCAAGGTTCCTCCAGTTAGTTCAAGGGCACATAGATTAAGATCAGAAGTCATAGAAAAGGAACCAATCTCAGGAGTTGTGAACAAATTATTGATAAGGGAAGAGGAGAACATATACCATTTTCCACGCACAAAAACCTTCTCAAACCTAGGATCAGAAACTGAGAAAATTCTTTTCTCTAAATTTGCATAGAATTCATAGATAAGATCTCTGAAATATGGTGAGGCAGAGGAGAGTGTTCCTAAGAGTCCTCTATCAGTGAAGAATTGAGACAAATTTTGTGCAGACAATTCATCAAAAGGGATTACCCTCTCATCAACAATTTTCCTAGATGTAGTGTGATCGATGTTTTATTTAATCTTTTTCCTTGCAAGTGGACAAGACTATTATAGAATAGTATTGGAAGCAAGGGTCGAACCCACAGAGACAAGAGATCACGAACATTGCACTTTATTGATAGCAAATTATTATTCTAAAGGGGTTTTTATAATTATTCTATTCTTATTCTACGATTTATATTTAGATATTTAACTAATCAGCAGTAATTACATATATGAAGATCTTATGGTGGGTGGCAATCTAGGATTCTGGGTTTCACTTGTATCTCCTTTATGTTCAATTCATAATAATTATCATTCAATTTCTTGGTTTCGTTCACTAAAGATAGATATAGTCTGTTGAACTATTGGTTCAGCCTCCATCCCCGTAACATTCATCCATTCTATATCCTAAGCACATGAACTGTCAATCTAGCTGTCACCTAGATTTATGATCTATCTGTCACCTAGATCATGTATGAACCTGGTCCTAACTTATCACTCTCGTGCATCGATAGGTCCAATTTATTGTGATGGTGAGCCGATTAATGCGACATATGCACATTGGTCATGCAGTTATCCGCACCTCTAGGCCTTTATTATTTGCGATTACATTCATTTGTTCAAAGCAAAATAATATAGGGATTGATAAACACCACAATCAACAAGAATTGAATGAACATAAATATGAATTAAAACATAAATTTGATACAAGTTACCTCCCACCTCCTAGATTATGAATGATTTAGTTCATCATAGACAATGAACAGCACATGGAGATGAATGGAAGCATGATTTGATCTTCAATACTTGTAATTACACAATCTAACGATGTTATACAATCTAAAAACTATCTAAAATCTACCTAAGACTGCTCCCAGCCGTTTTTTCTATATCTTGCTCTTGGCATCCGACTTCAATATATACACGGGAGTTGTATTGCAATCGAATCTCTGTGTGAAAATACGAAAAAGTTGCATTCTGACCACCTTGCAGTCGCAGTGTTGAGTACCTTGCATCCGCAAGGTCTCTAGTTTCTCCGGCCTAGAAATATGCCTAGCACATGCTCAAAAAATATGCCTAAGACATGCTTAAAAAATAGCAAGGATTTTGTGATATGTCTAGATCATCTGAATGTAGTTCCCAATGTAGCTGCATTGGAAGATACATTCGCCAAAGTTGTGATTTTATGTACAATTTCTCATCTTTTGTTCACCAAATCAGCACATAACTCCCATAAAAACCATAGGTACTTTATTTCCCTAGGAGAATAGCTTTACTTTATTTCAAGCATATTCAACACATGCCACTAGGAACCTTTCACACTATTTACCAAGGGTAGCCACTTAACTTATTGATCAACCCATGTAATCCGAGGATTCATAGTCCCAAAAGAAAGGTGCCACAACCTTGTTTATAGGTAGCTCTTTTCCGTTAAGTAGTGATCGATGTATTTTATATGTCGATTTCATATACTTCTATGACTTAAATTATGCTATTTCACGAGGCTTTTGGCTACTGATATATGTTTTCAGTGAGTTTTGTAAGTTTCAGGGTTTTTAGTGAAAGTATGCAAAACTCCAGGGTTTTAGATGCAAATTCCAAGAAGGGCCCAAGATAAAAATGAAGAAGAAACAAAGGAAGTCCAATCTGGAGACCTTGCGGTCGCAAGGTACTCAGACCTTGCCCCCGCAAGGTGGACAACAACAATGTAGAAGTCAAAAATCAAGGGCCAGAAAATCTGGAGACCTTGCGGACGCAAGGTACCCAACACCTTGCAACCGCAAGGTGGTCAGAATGCGTAAATGTCGTATTTTCACAAGAGATTCAATTGGATTACAACTCCCGGGTATAAATAAAGATCGGATGCCAAGAGCCTGATAGAGAAAAACGGCTGGAAACAGTTTTGTATAGATTTTAGATAGTTTTTAGGTTGTATAACATAGTTAGATTGTGTAATTACAAGTATTGAAGATCAAATCATGTTTCCGTTCATCTCCATGTGCTGTTCATTGTCTATGATGAACTAAATCATCTATAATCTAGGAGGTGGGAGGTAGCTTGTATCGAATTTATGTTTTAATTCATATTTATGTTCATTCAATTCTTGTTAATTGTGGTGTTTATCAATTCCTCTATTATTTTGCTTTGAACAAATGAATGTAATCGCAAATAATAAAGGCCTAGAGGTGCGGATAACTACATGACCAATGTGCATATGCCGTACACTGGCTCTCCATCACAATAAATTGGACCTATCGATATACGAGAGTGATAAGTTAGGGCCATGTTCATACATGATCTAGGTGACAGATAGATCATAATCTAGGTGATAGATAGATTACATGTTCATGTGCTTAGGATATAGAATGTATGAATGTTGTGGGGATGGAGGTTGAACCAATAGTTCAACAGACTATATTTATCTTTAGTGAACGAACCCAAGAAATTGAATGATAATTATTATGAATTGAATATAAAGGAGATACAAGTGAAACCTGAATCCTAGATTGCCACCTACCATAAGATCTTCATATCTGTAATTACTGCTAATTAGTTAAACTCCTAAATATCAATAGTAGTTTAAATAAAATAATTATAAAAACCCCTTTAGATTAATAATTTGTTATCAATAAATTGTACTGTTCGTGATCTCTTGTCTCTGTGGGCTCGACCCTTGCTTCCAATACTATTCTATAATAGTCTTGTCCACTTGTAAGGAAAAAGATTAAAATAAGACATCGATCAAGTTTTTGGCGCCGTTGCTGGGGACAAGCTAGTTCACGTAGTTACTTTGTTGGTAGCGTAGTTTTTAATTTAATTTAGTTTTAATTTAATTTTCAGTTTTTATAAAAATAAAAATACAAAAAGATTTTATTTTATTTTTAATAGTTAGTTGATTTTAAATTGCTTTAATTTATTTTATGCACGGTCGTAGATCTTTGAATCCTAAATTGGTAGAACTAAATCAAGATATAAATAATATTAGAAAAAATCAAGAAGATCTTGAAAATCTAGCTTCCCAGCCTGATAATCAAGAACAATTGAATCAAGAGGATCCGCTGGTTGATCCTACAATGGAAGATAATATTAATCAAAATCCTGAAAATCCAGTTAACCCAGTCAACAGGAATCAAAGAGAAGAAGAACCTGCAAGAAGAAATATGGAAGTGGTAGTAAATCAAAGAACTATTAATGACTTTAGTAGGCAAATTAAAGAATCCTTAAGTTTAGTCTTGCCAGATGCTGTAAGGAATTTCGAATTAAAAGACCACTATTTTAACATGATATCATCTTTTCATGGAATGACTCACGAAGATCCTGTCAGTTTCTTAAGAGAATATGAATACATGATGAGTACTTTTCCTTTAGGAGGGTTGACTGAAGATCAAATTAAAATGAAATATTTTCCCAGTGCATTAAAAGAATTGACAAAGCGATGGTTTATGAACTTAACACCTAATAGTGTTTATACTTGGGCTCAATTATATGATTTGTTTATGAGTAAATTTTATAAGCATGCATCTCTCGCTGAATACAGAAAACAAATCATGTCATTTCAAAACGAACCAGGTGAAACATTCCATGAGTCATGGGATAGATTTAAAAATCTGCTCATTACGTGCCCTCATCATAATTTGGCTCAACATGTGTTAGTACTTCAATTTTATCATGGTCTTTCGCCAGGCTTACAAACTATGGTTGATAGTGCAGCTGGTCGTTCTATTAATAGAATAACACCGGAAGCACTAGAGGAATTATTTGAGATGCTAAGTATTAATTCTCAACAGAAAAGTGCTAGAGGTAAAAATAGGAGTCTATATGAAATTCAAGAAAAATCAGATACACAAGCCCAATTTGAAAATTGGCAAATTTAAGAAGCATGTGCTTTATGTGGATTATATTCTCATGCTACTAATTTTTGTCCATCAAGTGGTATGTATGCTGAACAGGCTAATGCTATGAATATGTACCCTCAAAGACCAAGGAATGATCCCCACTCAAACACATATAATCCTAGGTTGGAGGAATCATCCTAACTTTTCTTGGGGAGGAAATAAGGCTTTACAACCTCAACAATTCCAGCCTCAACCACCTCAACAACAACAACAATTTTCAAATCAAAATCAATTGAGGATTGAAGAAGTTCCCAAACAAGATGGAGCAAACAAAAGTCAAGCAGTGTTGATGAAATATATGCTTGAAGAGATTGAAAATTTAAAGAAGCATATTTTGACTTCTAAAACCGAAAAAAGAGAAGAAGGGAAGTTCCCTAGTCAAACCGAGCAAGCTAAGTCAATCACCGTCTTGCGAAGCGGTAAGGTAATTGGAGAAGAGGTAAGTGATCATGTTCATTATTCTAATATGCCTGATACAGTAGAAAATTCCGAAAAGGAAATTGAAAAGGATAATGATAATAGTAATAAGAATAATTAATCAATTAATCAAGAAGAAGAAGTAGAAGTAGTAGTTCCAAATAAGGAAAAAGAAAAAGAGGTTCAAAATAAAGAAAATCCAATAGAAGTTGAAAAAGAATTAGAACCAGAAGAAGAGGAACCTTATGTGGCTCCACCACCATATGTTCCTCCAATTCCGTTCCCAAGAAGACTTATGAAAAACCGAATGGACAAACAATTTACGAAAATTTATAACATGTTATCCAAAGTGAATGTTAATCTCCCTTTTCTTAATGTTATTAAAAATATTCCAGCTTATGCAAAGTTTTTCAAAGACCTTCATTCTAAGAAACATAAGTTTGAAAACAATGAAAAAATTATTGTTTCTGAAAACGTAAGTTCTGTTTTACAACCCGAATTACCCCCTAAGTTGAAAGATCCTGGTAGCTTTAATATCCAAGTTTCCTTGGGAAGCTCTAAAAAGATGAAAGCAATGCTAGATCTAGGAGCAAGTATTAATTTGATGCCTTTTGCGGTCTATAAACACTTAGGGTTAGGAGAACTAAAACTCACTAATATGCAATTGCAATTAGCTGATCGTTCAGTTAAATATCCTTTGGGTATAGTGTAAGACATCCTAGTTCAGGTTGATAAACTGATCATTCCAGTTGACTTTGTGGTTCTAGAGATGGAAAGGAAGATATGTACAAATAATGAAGTTCCTATATTGTTAGGCAGACCATTTATGGCTACTGCCAATACAATGATTAATGTGAAGAATGGTAAACTCACTATGTCAGTCCTAGGTGAAACCGTTGAAATCTCTGTTTTTGATTCTATGAATAGACCTAGTGACATAAATGCATGTTTTTCCATAGATGAAATTGAAAAATTATCATCCGAAAATTTTGAAGAAGATAATAAAGATGAAGACTATGAGAGAGATACATTTATAGTTTATGATGATAGTCCTATCCCTCTCATAAAAATTGACATTGATGAGATTGAAAGAGAAATAGAAGAGGAAGAAAGACAAGAGAGAGAGAAATTAGAAGCTCTTAAAAAGAAAGATAAAGAAGACATAGAGAAAGAATCAGAAAACAATTCTGATAAATCTGATAGAGTAGAAGAAGTAAGTAATGAAATCAAGGAAGATGAAAGAGATTTTGAAATCTCTCTTTGAAGAAATTGAGGTAGATAATGTTAAAGTAGAAATTAAGGAAGATGATAAAGAAGGAAAAACCGAGGAGGCTAAAATAGAAGAAACAATTAAAGCAAAAAATTCTGAATTTATGCCATCTATTAAATCTCCTCCAGTTGAAGAATTAAAACCATTACCACCCCATCTAAAATATTCATTTTTAGGGGAAGGTAAAACATTGATTGTTATTATAGCAGCCGATTTAACTGAAGAGCAATAAGCTAGTTTATTAAAAGTTTTATGGACACATAGAGAAGCTATAGGATGGTCCCTAGCTGATTTAAAAGGTATTAGTCTGTCTATGTGCATGCATAAAATATATATAGAAGAAGGTAGTAAACCTTCAAGAGAAAGGCAAAGAAGACTTAACCCACATATGGAAGAAGTCGTAAGAAAAGAAGTTCTTAAGCTCCTAGATGCAGGTATAATTTATCCTATATCAGATAGTAAATGGGTTAGTCCAGTTCAGGTAGTTCCTAAAAAGTTAGGAATTACAGTTGTTAAAAATGAAAAAGATGAATTAGTCCCTACAAGAACAATAACTGGTTATAGAATGTGCATTGATTTGCGAAAACTAAATGCGGCAACTAGGAAAGACCACTTTCCTTTGCCATTTATTGACCAAATCTTGAAAGACTAGCCGGTCATGAATACTATTGCTTTCTTGATGGTTTTTCTGGTTACAATCAGATCCCTGTTGCACGCGAAGACCAAGAGAAAACAATTTTCACATGTCCTTTTGATACTTTTGCGTTTAGGAGAATGCCCTTTAGATTATGTAATGCACTAGCCACCTTTCAAAGATGCATGATATCTATATTTTCAGATTTAGTTGAAAGATGTGTTGAAGTTTTCAGGGACGATTTTTCAGTTTTTGGAAATTCTTTTGATCATTGCTTAGAAAATCATACATCAGTCCTGAAAAGATGATGTGAAATAAATTTAACTTTGAGTTGGGAGAAAAGTCACTTCATGGTCAAACATGGAATTGTCTTAGGGCATGTTGTGTCTAATAAAGGCATTGAAGTTGATAAAGCTACAATTGAAGTTATTTCACAACTACCCCCTCCAACTTCTGTTAAAGGTGTTAGAAGTTTTCTAGGGCATGCTGGTTTTTATAGAAGATTCATAAAAGATTTTTCCAAAATTTGTAAGCCTCTATGTAACTTATTAGCAAAAGATACGGAATTTGTTTTTGATAAAGAATGTTTAGATGCATTTAATTTATTAAAAGAAAAATTAACTACTGTCCCTATTTTATCCGGCCCTGATTGGTCTCTTCCTTTTGAAATCATGTGTCATGCATCAGATTTTGCAATTGGAGCCGTGTTAGGACAAAGGGTAGATAGAAAGCCTCATGTGATTCACTATGCTAGTAGAACTCTAAATGATGCACAACTAAATTACACAACAACAGAAAAAGAGTTTTTGGCAGTTGTGTATGCTTTAGAAAAATTTAGATCATATCTGTTAGGATCAAAGGTGATAATATTTTCTGATCATTCTGCATTAAAATATTTATTAAGTAAGAAAGATTCTAAGCCAAGATTAATTAGGTGGATGCTATTGTTGCAAGAATTTGACATCACAATCAAAGACACAAAGGGAACCGAAAATGTCGTAGCAGATCATTTGTCCAGATTAGAATTTTCACCCTTGCTTGAACGTCAATTTCTTGATGACCTAGTTCCCATAAATGAAGATTTTCCTGATGAGCAACTATTAGCAATTAAAGATTCAGACCCTTGGTATACTGATTTTGTCAATTATTATGTGTCTGATGTCATAAATCCTTATTTTGACCATTATGAAAAGAAGAAATTTTTAGCTGAAACGAATAATTATTTTTGGGAAGCACCTCATTTATATAAAATATGTTCAGACTCTTTAATAAGGAGATGTATTCCAGAAAAAGATCAACAAGGTATTATGGAATTCTGCCATGGATACTCTTGTGGAGGTCATTTTAGTGGGAATAAAACCGCTAGAAAAATCTTACAATCTGGTTTATATTGGCCAACTGTTTTTAGAGATTGTGAACTATTTTATAGAACTTGTGATAAGTGTCAAAGAACAGGTGGAATAGGAAAAAGAAACAAAATGCCCTTGCATATTAATTTGGTTGTTGAAATCTTTGATGTTTGGGGTATTGATTTCATTGGTCCTTTTCCAGTGTCTAATAATTGTGAGTATATTTTGGTGGCAGTTGACTATGTGTCTAAGTGGATTGAAGCTGTAGCAACTAAGACAAATGATGGTAAAACTGTGGTTAAATTTGTAGAAGATTTGTTTGCTAGATATGGAGTACCTAAGGCCATAATAAGTGACCAAGGGACTCACTTCCCCAATAAGTTATTGAATAATATCCTTAAGAAACATGGTGTAACTCACAAGTCAGCTACATCGTATCATCCTCAAACATCCGGCCAAGTAGAAGTTAGCAATAGGCAAATTAAAGCAGTGTTAGAAAAGACTGTTAGGCCTAATCGTAAAGATTGGGAATCTAAACTTAAGGATGCTTTATGGCCATACCGAACTGCTTTCAAAACCCCAATAGGAATGAGTCCATATAAAATGGTATATGGCAAAGCATGCCATCTACCAGTTGAAATTGAGCACAAGGCCTATTGGGCTATTAAAGAATTAAATTTAGATTTAACTTTGGCTGGAGAGGAAAGATTGTTTCAATTGAATGAATTAGAAGAACATAGGTTGAATTTGTATGAGAATGCTAAAACATATAAAGAAAAGACCAAGAAATATCATGACATGAGATTAGCCAACAAGATATTTCGACCAGGGTTGAAAGTGATACTTTTTAATTCTAGACTTAGGCTATTCCCAGGAAAGTTAAAATCTAAATAGTCTGGTCCCTTTATAATTGTACGAATTTATCCTCATGGTACCCAAAGGAGTGCCTTGGAGTGCACACCTTTTCCGAATAGAGTTTCTCTCTCTCTTTTGACAAACTTGCCTGTCTCATTTGAAAGATTAGGATCGTCTTCTGCGTCAGAGTATGGAACTAGACGTGTATCCGTGGAGAGAGCAGCCCAAGCCACTAGCCCATTGGTCCTTACCTAATCCTTACATAATAAGGTGGAGACCAGGCAGAGGACATTTATCAACAAAGGGAATTTCATTTCTCTGGGAAAGATGACTTTTTTTCTTGACTTTTTAGTCAATTTATGTCCAGAAATGAGCTCTTTCAATTCATCAAGGGTCTAATCTTAAGATTCAATCCTTTCACTTAGGAATCTTCTTCTATAAGCCCTAGGCTCAATCAGTGCTATTTATGCTCTTCTTATGATCTCATTTTCGTCTTCCTTCTATTGGGCATATAGGCAAGGGAAGGGCATTAACCTATATTTTTAGAGAGAGGAATAGCGTCTTCCTTACTTGAAAACTTATAGAGCATCTTCCTCTGCCTTTGGTAGAGCTACCTCCTACCTCGTAGGAGCGATTGCAAGTTATCGCAGTTCTCTCAGCGCGGGATTATATGCCACTGATCAAAAAAGGGAATAATCCCTTGTATTAAAGATCCTATTTTACTAACTTTCCCTAGCTAAGCCAAATGACCTCCCTAACAAGGAAGAGAGGCTAAATATCCATATATGAGATTCGTTCTCTACCAAGTATTCACGATAGCAGATATACAAGAATCCGTCAACACAGCCTATTCCTTACTTCTACCAGAGTATAAATCTTTCCAGAGGAATAAATACAATACTGTAGAAATCGAGAGGAAGCAATAGCTATTTCTAGGGAGAACTCTCAAAGAAAAGAAAAGGCTTTCATCAGGCACTATTCCATTCCTTTTATTTGCAGGAGATTTAGAAAGAAGAAAGAGATATATAGAGACTGAAACTAGGACTCGTAAGAGAATCAGTGTGAGGCTTCAGTCCCGAATTGGTTCACATGGAAGAAAGACAGATTTGAACAACTAGTAGAAAGGGGAGATTTCGCAGCTTGAATGCTTCACTTCCATAGCTTGTAAACTATCTTCGGAAAGAGGTAAAGTGAAGTGAACTCAAGAAATAGATTCCCGGAGAAAGACAGACAAGACAGATATGAATTCTCAAGGTCAGTCCCACTTCTTAGCCATAATGTCTTTTCTCCGCCTTATCCTCAGAGCTAGTTAGGTCAGGAAGAGATGAGTAGGCTTGCTCCCTAACCAAGAATGCGGACTTATTTCCTTTCTCAGACAAGGAAGAAAGGGAAGAAAGATGTCCACTATCTATGTCAGGAAGCAGTGCAAACCTAGAAGTCTTTTTTTCTCATCATCAGGCGATGAAAGCTAAAGGAGAATACCATTGCTGTTACTTGAATCATCAGACCAACTGTTCCACTATTCAAGGCCCGGCAATGCGCTTTATTGTCAGAATAGATAGGTCAGGCTGCGATTTTTTGCTCACTGGAACCGGGAAAGCAGATCATAAAACTAGTATGCAGAAAAGCTTAAATAACTTTGAATAATTCAAGCTTAGTCTACCCTTGAACTAGATCAGAACAGGCATGAATCAGAGGTAGGAGTTAAGGCAGAAAGCATTGTAGGTAGGTCCTTTCGAATAAAGGTAAAATACCTGTTCAGGGCCCAGGGAAGCAAAGAGAAGGACTTTCCCAAGCTCAAGGAGAAGGAGTGAATAAAATCTCTTCAAACTGAACTAGAGCAACCTTCTTTATGTACTCATGAAGAGTCTTGATCCCATTCTCTTCTATATTCTAATAGGTCTCACATGAGAAGGAAGAAAGAACTGTCCTTGGTATAGGAAGTGACTCTGATCTTGAATTCTCGCTTCCTAGCCTGGATTAGGGTGCAAGAAATGAGAAGGCAGTGTAGTGCTCCCATTCTTACTAGGTGAAGAGTTCTATCCGAGCAAAATTGAACGAGGAGATAGGATTCCTCTTCATTTAGCACCTGCCACAACTCAATCAAGATAGTGAACTCATTCAAGACCGAGGGCCTCTTACTAGTACTGAATATACTAAAGTCCCTCACCTTTTGGAAAGCAAGGAATGAGGCTTGTATAAGGTATGAAGTCTACCATCCTTGTTGATTCTTATGTTAAATTTATATCTGATAAGTACATTACATTAGTTTTATACTTCAGTGGCTAATCGGGCTACGTATCGATTAGCGTGGCAACTGTGTATAGAACTTTGCCTTGTATAGTTTTTGTAAGACTTTCAGAACAATGAAGACCCTTCTCGCCTTCACCTAAGACCGCTCAAAGCTTAAGATCGGTAGACCTCGTGTCCAGCTGATCTGATTCTATGTGTCCCCTCCAACAGATAGCTAGCTGGATTAATTCAAATTTACCCAGAATAGATCCCTAGTAAACAAGTTTCATAATAAAACTCCATATGAAATATGGAGAGGAAGATCCCCAAACATTGGATTTCTTAAAATCTTTGGCTGTAAATGTTTTATTCTTTATAATGGAAAAGAATATAGAGGAAAATTTGATGCAAAATCGACGAAGGAATTTTTCTCGGGTATTCCAAACATTCAAAAGCATTTCGCATTTTCAAGAAATCTAACTTAAAAATCTTAGAATATGTGCATGTTTCTTTTGATGAATATGACTTGTTAGAGCCTAGAATGGCTCCGAACGTTGCTAATGATTCCGACATCGATGAGACAGTACAAATACAAATATCTACTTCTACTCCTTATCGAAAACGGCAACACCGAACCCATGAATACCGATAACCCTTCACCCAGAGATGAGACCTCTACCGATACCGATAACAACTCACTGACCCCGAACCCATCTCTTCTGCTTTTACCCCAAGCACCTTTACTGCATCTCTCATCCTTCTTGTTCACCGTAAAATGAAAGTTTTGAAGACTCTATTTCTTCTCGAACTGATTTTGGTGAATCTCCTTCTCAACCAACTCTGAATTCTTAAGGGAAGAATCCACCGTAAGTGATCTTCCTCCAATCGTTATTGAAGCAAGAGATCATCCCATTTCTCAAATAATTGGTGATCTCAACTCAGAGTTCGTGACGAGAAATAAGGTTCGAGAAGAAACTTTGTTTGCTTATGCATTTGTATCGAACTCGAACCAAAGAAGATTGATGAAGCCATCGAAGATCATAATCGGATTGAAGCTATGCAAGAAGAGCTGAACCGCTTTGAAAGATGTAAGGTGTGGAGCTTAGTTCATAGACCGACCGATCATCCAAATCATCGGCACCAAGTGGGTATTCGTAAATAAAAGAGATGAAGATGGAAATGTCACTAGAAACAAAGCTAGATTGGTTGCTCATGGCTACCGACAGAAGAAGGAATTGACTATGATGAAACGTTTGCTCCTGTTGCTAGACTAGAAGCAATCGAATCTTTCTAGCTTATGCCTCGCTCATGGACTTCAAAGTGTATCGATGGATGTTAAGAGTGCCTTTCTCGAATGGTGATCTTCAAGAAACAGTATACGTGGAACAGCCTCCGTGATTTGTCATCTTAGACAACCGGACCACGCCTACCGACTCAAGAAAGCTCTCTACGGCTCGAAGCAAGCTCCTAGAGCTTGGTATGAAACTCTATCCAAGTTCTTAATTGAACAAGGATTCGTGAGAGGAAGAATCGATACTACTTTATTCATCCTCAAGCACAAAGGTCATTCTCTTCTCGGTACATATCTATGTGGACGACATCATCTTTGGATCAACTAACCAAAACCCGCAAAAGATTCAAGAAGTCGATGCAAAGCAAGTTCGAGATGAGCATGATGGGTGAACTTACCTATTTTCTAGGACCGCAGATACAATGACTTCGACGGAATCTTCATCACCAAACCAAATATGCAAAGGAACTAATCAAGAAGTTTGGTCTTGATTCACCAAAGGATTTGAAACTCCAATGTCTACCGACCGCCATCTTGACAAAGATGAAAAGGGAAAGCAAGAAAACATGACCAAGTACCGAGGAATAATAGGTTCACTTCTTTACCTTATCGCTAGTAGACCCGACATTATGTTTGTCGCTTGTGTTTGTGCTAGATTTCGTGCGATCCAAAGGAGTCACATTTGCTTGCCGCCAAACGTATCATCGATATGTTTCAAAAACAACAAATCTAGGCATCCGGTATTCGAAATCCAACAACTTCAATCTAGTTGGATACTCGATGCAGATTATGCACCGCAAAGAAGCGTAAAAGCACCTGGGACTTGTCAATTTCTTGGAAACAGACTGCCTCATTGTCTAGAAGAAACAAGGATCGCTGGCAAACTCAACCACGTATGTAATATATTGGCAGCATTGTTGCTCTCAAGCTATGGATGAAGCAACAACTAGTGGACTACAACATCAAGACTGAAAACCGCCCAATCATGTGTGACAACACATCGCCTATCTCGCCTCCAAAAATCCAAATGATGCATTCAAAGACAAAGCACATTGATATTCGTTATCATTTTCTCAAAGATCATGTGGAAAAAGGTAACATCGATGCCCGAATATGTTCCAACCGAGCATCAATTGGCGGCGTACATTCTCACCAAACCACTGGATGCCACCAGGTTTGCTTATTTAAGGAGAAATCTTGGTATGATTGATCCTACTGCTTAATTTTTAAATTTTGTTAATGTTTCTTTCATACCGGTAGACCCAGTATTAGTCTAATCGGAAGACGTAAATTCTCCTTTACCGGAAGACTTCAAGGTTAGTACTCTTACTTAGTCTATTTCTGCTAAAGAGGTTTCTAAAGCAATACAAGGGGTCAAGGACAAAATTTGGTACTTAAGAAAATATCTTAAGTTCCCGCTTTTTCAAAACCGATATTTTCTCGCCTTTAAATAGTCCTTGAACCGTCATTTGCAAACTTTACGAAACCCTTTGAACAGAAACTTTTTCTCTCTCTCTGAGTAACTACTTTCTGCAATTTCAAGTTCTTCTTCTTGTTTCTTCTTCTCATCTTCAACAATGGTACGATTCTCTCTACTCTACTCGTAATTTTCTATGTACTGTTCTGCATTTCATTCTCAACCTAAAATCCTTTTGGAATTCAAACGGTCATTTTCGAGTTTATACAGTGTTTCGCCATTGTTGTTCTTACAAACTTGAATACTAACAGTCGTTTTCGTTTATTCATTGTTCATTCTTATGAAAACTTCTGTTATGCATTTCACGAGTGTGGTTTCTCTAAACATTCTAGGGTTTTAAGTTTTTGCTTCGAAAATTTCAATTTATTTTGGAAAACTTTGAAATTCCTACTTGTTTAGATGTCTAGATGAAAAGCCCTAATTTTTATTTTGTTTTTCTTCCAGGCAAGAACTTCAAAATCAAAGCGCGACAGTGGGAAGGCTTTTGACCCTGAAAATGTCATTCCTCCAACTTCAAATATCAACATTCCAGGATATCCCATCTATCCCGCCGCTCATGACATTATTGTCGCTTTGGACCCGAAGCTATACATTCCGGGCATGTGCATTGACCTTCAGTCAATCAACTCTATAGCTGTCGGCGTCAAAGCCTGCGAGGATATGGACGCCTCTGGGATTCTGCCCCTCTTCTGCCTCAACGACAAAACCTACAGTATCTTCCTGGCAGAAGAATTTTATCAACGAATGGAGCTCATGAACCAGACTGCTCTTCGTGGGTGGATTCGAGGCCGTCCCATCTCTGTCACCGCCAAATCTATTTCCACCATCATTGGCGTACATTACGGAGGAGCTATTTCAGCAACCATGGCTGAGGCTTTACATGTGACGACCCGACCCGGATCCCAATACGAAATCCCAAAGGTCGTGCCGCCAAACACACAAAACAACAACCAATGACAAATAATGGGTAAGGCCATAACGACGATACGCCAATAACTTAAAACACATGCGGAAGCTAAACAAAATATCCTAGTGGCGCCCGAGCTAACAAGCTCAAACCAAATACAACCAAAAAGATCATAAATCTCTTGGTCCAAAAATTTGACGCACGTGCCGCAACATTTGGCACGTAGAACAAAACTCCCTGTCATGCAATACAAATATATAGCACAAATAAACCAAGTCATCGGCGACGTTACAGCCGGAACCCAACATTACACTAAGTCTAAGACTCTAGTCTACACACTCAACGGCTAAACATGTCGGAGTACAACATAACCAACAATATAAATAACTTGAGATAGAATAAATATGTATTTAAACAACTTGGCTCGACTAACATTTGTCGGCTCACAAAAACCAATTATTAGTAATTTACAATTACAAGAACCAAATCGATAACACAATCTTACTACCCAAAGTGAAGTCTATATAACTTCACTTCCCAAACGTCCTTTCCAAATAACTAAGGCTACAAAAATAAATTAAAGTAGCAACCTTTATAAAAATTACACTTCTATCGTAGGCTCGGCGGTTCCTTCAAGTACTAGCTCGGCTCGAATCTAAGGAAAACAAAGTAAACGAGTAAGTCATAATGACTTAGTAAGCTACTAAAGATGCAATGTCATGGCATGGCATAATGCTCAAATAAAACATGTACATCTTATGTCATACTCATGATGTAGCATTTCATAGTATAATGCTCTACACAAACCAAATCCAACCTGTGAGGTTCCCGGGGTGCGACCCGCGCCCCGCGCGCCCTTGGATAGGGGTGCGCGTACGTGCGGATGCGGGACACCACTGCTCTCGTTCCACCCTCCCTTGTTTAGGGGAAGACGAAATCCAAAGTGCGAGAGGAGTGCTGTCTATGTTAGCACGTTGGAATGTGCCTCGGTTGCCTTGAGTGGATTTTGTATCCAAAATGGGAACTAAAGGTTTCCACATGTCAGGTTATCCCTTATTTCGTGGATAACAGGATATGAGAATGCATTACCTTTCCATTCTCATTCTCCCCTTTTTTCTGTTAGGGGATAATAGAGAAGTGCAAGAAAAGATATTGCGACGCCCCCACTTATGGATTTAATAAAATGGCCTTATGGCCCAGTCAGATCACTATGGGAGCTAGAGGCCCCACTGGATCTGAAAGTTTTAGAGTCGCCACCTTTATTTTAAGGCAAAAATAAAGGAAAACCAGAAGAGAAAACCAGAGATTTTAGAAAACGGGTTCGGGGGCTAAGTTACGAGTTGGGAAGGTGCTAGGCACCCAACTCGCCCTTTCGGTCTCAAAGCGTTTTTGGTGAAATATGTATGCTCATTGTTATATTAATCTAGCAAATAAATAAGGTCTTATTTTGACAAGGGAAAATTAAACAGATACATTCGTGGCTACATTATTTACTGGACTCGCCGCCTCCTTCCAATAATTACAAACACATTTAAGAATATTTGGCCATTATAACGGCTCTTTTACAAAATATTTTCTAATCTAATCCGGGCAGCACAACGGCTTATATTGGCTACATTGTGCCGGATTTAAAATACAACTTTTTGAAAATAAATAAAAGGAAAAAATACAAATGAAATAAAAATACGCCCTTAAAGGTATTACCTTTTAGAGCGGTGGTGTGCTCGCTCTGTCCTCTACGGGAGAGGGAGTCTTTTTTTGATTTGAATTGAACTGGACTGGAATTGAACTGGATTTGAACTGGATTTGAGGCTTGGGCTTGTCAACTCGGGCAGAGTGACAGCTTTATTTGAGTTGGTTTTGGCCTTTTTAGTTGGGCAGAATCTAGGCTTAAGTTTTGACTTTTTTAGCTCGTTACTCGGGCAGAGTAACGGCTTATTTTGGGATTTTTGGACTGGGGTTTTAAGGTGGATACCTAACAACTAGGCTAGGGATCACTTATAACCTATGGGTTTTTGGTTTGGCAGAGTTTGGATGGGGTTTGGAGATTTTAGGGGCTTCCACTCACCTATCTCGCACCTCTCGTACTAAGGCGATCGAAGAAATCGCAGAAGCAGAGCTTCGCTGCGATAAAAACTTCGCGTAAATTGAACGCTGAAAATGCGAAGCCGGGCCTTCTATTTATAGCAGTGGAGAGGGACGCGGCAGGAATTTGTTGATTTGTTTCCGTGCATTGACCGCTTGTACCGCGCGCTTGAAGACTTGTACCCATTTGATTTCAGAGAACGCATGAGTGAAAGCTTGGTGCCACCAAGCTTATGCTTGGTGCGGCACCAAGCTGCCTTGGGGTGGCACCAACCTCTTTTTGGAAGTTTCAAATTTTGACACTTTCCTCCCCTGCAGTTCACTGTTTTGCGCATCCTGCTTTTCCTTTCGCATTTTTGACTTCTGCAACTTGACATTTGTTAAGTTTTAACAGTTTTTGATATTTTATGTCAGTTACATACCAGGGGTACGAAATTGGGGTGTCTACAGAGCCCCTCAACGATGGAGTTTACGGGTAACCTTTCGGCTTACTGAGTAGACGAACATCGTTGATTAACAAGAGACTCTCCAATTTCGTTCATTTAAGAACAAGAGAATGCAATTGGTAGCAGTTATAATGCACAGGAACATGCTATCCAAACTCTATAACCTAGACATTTTTAGTCGGTTATAAAAAATTATCGAAGTTTTTAAGCAGATGTGAATTTAATGTGCTCTGATGGTCGGACCTACTAATGTAGGCTGCCTACGTATTCCCTATTAAAGGAAATCAGACCAAGCGTAGTTCAGGCCAAAACCTTAAACTACAATGGAAAAAGATTTTTGTGTTTTCGAAAAAGCCGTATTCTCCCGGTCCGAAACCGTTGTCGAATACGGTATGAAGATTTGAATGTTTTTCTGCCACCACATTTCAACTAGTTGAAATGTGTTAAGAAAATTTTCTAATTATGTCTGGGCCTTGAACGCTGTCTTGTTTCCAGACATAATCCGAAAACTTTCAAATATCAGAAAACTGTGTTTGACTAAAGATCCGTTGTCGGGCATTTCAAATCTGTTACCACAATTTCAACCGGTCAATACCTTGGCATTGAAATGTGTTAAGAAAACTTTCTAGGTATGTCTGGGCCTTGATCGCTGTCTTGTTTCCAGACATAACTCGAAAATTTTCAGATATCAGAAAATTGTGCTTGACTAAAGATCCGTCACCGAACACGACGAATTGATCATTCTTCAAGTTTCTTCGAAAATTGTGCAGTGGAAAACATTCTTTTTCCTCCCTTTTTTTTGTTTTTGAAATATTCCTCTTTTTTGTGTTTTTGAAATATTCATCTTTTTTTGTATTTTTGAAATATTCTTCTTTTTTTTCTATTTTTGAAATATTCCTCTTTTTTTTTGTATTTTTGTTTTTTTTGAAATCAAAACTCATTTTGAAAAAGAGTTTTTCTTTTATTTGAAAATAAAAAACAATTTTTCCTTAAAAAGGAAATTATTCTAAAGTTAGGAAAGGAATACTGTACCTGACTTACCTTTTTGCGCCTGGGTGGCTGCCGCTAGTTCGGCTGATTCTGACATTTTTGCCACTCTTTGCTGGGGAATTTTCCTTCTTCTTTTTATTGTGATGGTCGGACCTACTGATGTAGGCTGCCTACGTATCCTTTTTCAAGGAATCAGACCAAACGTAGTTCGGCCTGAGCTGAGGATTTTTATTCTTGCTTGCTTTTTCTCTTTCTTTTCTTTTGATTTTTTTTTATCTGCTGGGGATTTTTCTTTTTATCACTGTTCCAGCCTTTGCTGGAAAATCTTTTCCCTTGTCCCACTTTGTTTTCGGCTTTAGCTGGAAAATTTTCTTGATGCTGCTGCATTTGTTCTTGTTATTCCTTCTAACCTTGGCCAGAAGCTCCCTTTTTTTTTCTTGCTGTAGCATCTTTTGGTATCAGCTGATGTCATCTTTTCTTTGCTGTTGTTTTCTTTTTGCTCCATTTTCTAGCTTCAGTCGAAAATTTCTTCTTCTGCCGCCGCATTGTCCTTGTTGCATGTACTTGAAAATTTTTTCTTCTTGTACATACATTTTCCTTTCTCCCTATTTTTTTTTTATTTTCTGTTTTTTTTTTCTCTTTTTTTTTTTAAGGAATGTAAAAGAATATGGTATATATGTACAATATATACAAAAAATTTTTTTTTAATGAAATCAAATGTTTATTTACATGTAAATTTTGTTCATGTATATTTACATATTTAAAAAAAATGGCAAGTGTTTATTTACGTAAAGAATGATACACATTTTTTTTGTTTGTTTGTTTTTTTTTTGTTTTGGCTGGATATACTTCTAATCTGCTAGATTTTGACACTGTTTGGTACTTTTGAAGCATTCCTGACTTCATTAATGATGCATGTGCATGTCCTATTTATGCCTAAATGATGTAATTGAGTGATAATGCATGTAATTTCTGTGATTTATTTTTGTGATGCATGATTTGAAATAGTGGTCACTATTTGACCCTACTATGCATGATTTATGTTCTAAATGCAAATGAGGCTATATGATGCATGTTTTACACTAATTTACATTTTTGCATGCAATAGAATGGCGAAACGGAATATTCGGAGTATAAATTTAATTTTTCCGAAACGCTTTTCGGGCATATTTTCGGATAAAAATATGACAAAACAGATATTTTTCATGCCCTTAGATTTATTTTCCAAGCATGCAAATGCTGCAGGGGTATAGTAAATACCACAATGATATTTATTTTGATGATTGGTGATATTTTACTTTCTCTTTGTCGTACCTCCATGGCAGCTTATTGGACAGATGAAATGCAAAATATGAATGCATGAATTATTTTATTTGATGCAGATGCAATGCAGAACATTTATAAGATGATGTATGAATTTTTCACATTTTATTATACACATGACAAATGCAGTTATAATATGTACATTAAGATGCAAAATTAATTATATATATGAATTGTTTTTTTTTTTATGGATAAATTTTTTTTCTTATGAATGAAAAACTCTTTTTTTTTCTTATTATTCTTTTTTTTTGAATTCTTTTTTTTCTTTTTTTCTTATGAATGAATGAATTTTTATGAATGAATGAATTTTTTTATGAATTTTGAAAAGGAATGATTTCTATTTACATGTAAATTTATGCACATGTATGAAAATAGTGTGTGACTATTTAAAGAAATTTTTTTCTTTTTATTATGAACAAGATTATTTTTTTATGAACAAAATTTTTATTTTTTTATGAACAAGATTTTTTTTTTATGAACAAAATTTTTTTTGTTTTTTTTATTTTTGCTAAAAGAATTTATTGTAAAAAAAAAAAGAAGTATAAAACATGTGATATGTTCATTGTTTACTTAAAGGACTGTACAGAGAAGGAGATAAGGGTAGAGAACTTACCCTGTTGTTGTGTTTTTTTTTTTTTCAGGTTCGCAGGGAGCAGCTCAGTGCGGCGGTCCGGACGTCAAGATGATGATGATGATGATGATGGGTCATGCCGCGGCGGAGGTCGAGTTATGGCGGGTCCCGGATGAGGGGTGGTGGTTTTCCCCGGAAGCGGTCGTCCCGAGCACATTAGCTTTTAGTTCCTGCGAACATTAGTATCTCTTTTCCCCTTTTTTTTTATTTTTTTTCTGTGAAAGAAATATGTACAAACATTATGAAATAATGCAATATAATGTATACGATGCAGTATGTTACACATGCAAAAATAAATTCACACAGAAAATAAAACTATGCCAAACATCTAAAATGGCACGCTGTATTTTGAAGAAAGGGTTTTTTGAGAATACACCTTTGGATAAGAGCGGGCTTTTTAGGTGATATTGGAATGGAAAGATGGCTGAATCTCTTATTCTTTCGGTGCATTGTGGCTGTTTAGTCCGTGGCCATAGCTTCCTTTTGTAGGTTTTCTTTTTCTTTTTGCGATCAGATGCAGCAGCAGATGATGGTTGGAGCCGAAATATCATGGTACCAGGCAGCATCTCTATCTGGGATAATGAGGACATTGATGATGAGGATGAGGACACTTCTGGAGGCTCTCATGCTGATGAGTCTAGGGTTTCTTCTTCGCCTCGCAGAAAAAAGTATATGGGCAGGCTCGGTGGGCAGCCCGAACGATGATGGACCGCTCGGGGCTATGGCTGCAAGAAAATGATTGTTTCTGGGGAAAACAACGGGGGTACAGGCAATAATAGATATGTACATGCAATTAATGTATAACCTAAATTTCTTTTGCAATTATTTCTAAGTTGCACCTTAGGACCCGTAATATTATATTTTAGTATTTTATTGTGAGCTTATGTCGTGGTTTTTCCTTTTCTTCTGTCAGACGAGCCCCCTTGCTTGCTGAAGACGAGAGATAAGATGTCGTGGTTTCAAAGAGTGTCTTCCCTCTCCTTATTTTCCTGATATATATTTTTTTATTTGGCTCTAACTTTTGCCTAGGCCGCCCTTTCGGGTTTTCAACCTAGCGAGCTCTTTTCTTTTTTTTTTCATTTTTTTTAATTGCTCTAACTTTTGCCTAGGCCACCCTTTCGGGTTTTCAACCTAGCGAGCTCTTTTTATTTTTTTTCTTTTTGCCCTAACTTTTGCCTAGACCGCCCTTTCGGGTTTTCAGCCTAGCGGGCTCTTTTTTTCCACTATTTTTTTCTTTTTGCCCTAACTTTTGCCTAGACCGCCTTTGTTTTCAGCCCCGGCTGAGAAGCACTTGCCTGATGGAGTAGATCGAAAGCACCATACCTTGAACTTGTTGAAATTGGAGGGTCGCACAAAGTCCTTTCTTGGCTTTGGGGAGTATCACATCTCCCGACCGGATCCTTTTTGACAAATTACGCATTACATCGTGGAAGAGAAGGGTAGCAATTTCGATAAGTAGCCCCGCATCTTTTAGCCGTATCAAGACGAGATGATAGCTAGCACCCAAAGGGGGTGGTAAATGAGGTCTTTTCTTGGTCTCCTCACGCTTTGATTTGACTATAACTCAGCATGTCGTTGATGAAGAAAAAGACTGTTGGGGTTGAGAATGATCACTATTTTGGACAGCCAGATCGGGTATATTATTTTTTCTTCTTACTCTTTTTTTTTTTTTATTACTATTTTTTTTTTGTATTATTATTATTTTTTTACCCGAATGAAGTCAATGCTCGATCGCTTCCAGTTTTTAAACTTGTAAGTGACCATTCTCGCTTGAT
>CM028378.1:163647289-163675012 GCA_013146195.2 Codonopsis lanceolata
GTCTGTCGCTTTAGAATTAACAAGTTCCACTTGTGCTTCTTTCTGCTACTTGGCATCCAAAGCATAATCGCACGAGAAGCCAACTAAGTTGAAGGATGATTCTCTTGGATACGGATACCTAGGTTGGTGGTATCGATACATACTTGATGATTCTCTTGGTGGGAGAAGATGTGACTCACGAGGATCACTTGAAATCTAGCACGTACCCCAACGGCAGGCATACACTATATCAGTCTGGCGGCGGTAAGATAGAGTAGAGATCCGATGATTCCTCTATATAGGGTGATATCAACTTTCTTTCCTTGTAAGTCTTTAGATAGTTTGCATTTAGCGACTATTGGAGTGTCAAAAGTGTTAGCCATTTCTATTCGATTTTTTGACGGTTCTTTAGCATACTTGGATTGGCTTATGAAGATTCCTTTGTTGGATTGTTGAATTTGAAGGCCTAGGAAGAAGGTGAGTTCTCCCATCATGCTCATTTGAAACTTTCCGGTTATGCGTGACTCAAATCGTTTAAACAGCTTCTCATTTGTAGAACCAAAGATGGTATCATTGACATATATTTGCACCAGCAACGAATGACCTTTGTGCTTAAGAATGAAGAGAGTAGTGTCTCATACCAGGCACAAGGTGCTTGCTTAAGACCATAGAGGTCCTTCTTAAGCTTGTAGACATGAGTCTCTTTCCCTTTTTCCACGAAACTTGGAGGCTGAGCAACATATACGGTTTCTTGAAGATCACCATTGAGAAAAGCACTCTTGACATCCATTTGATATAACACAAAGTATTTGTATGTGGCATAGGCTAAGAAGATTCTGATGGCCTCTAACCTTGCTACTGGAGCAAAAGTTTCATCGTAGTCAATGTTTTCTTCTTGACAATATCATTGAGCAACGAGTCTGGCTTTGTTTCTTATGATGTTCCCATCTTTATCCTTCTCGTTTCTGAACACCCATTTTGTGCCTATGATGGTGTAATCAGCTGGTCTTAGGACTAGCTTCCATACTTGACATCTTTTGAATTGCTTAAGTTCTTCTTGCATAGCTTCTAGCCAACTTGGATCTTGTAAGGCTTCATCAATCTTTTTCGGTTCATCTTTTGAAACAAATGCAGTACAGGACATTCATTTATGGAAGATCTTCTAGTCCACACTTCTACATGAATGTCACCAATGATTTGAGAAATTGGATGGTCTTTACATGTTCTTGTAACAACAGGAATATGATTCACTGCTGGTTCTTCATGAAGAGGTTCAGAAGGAGGACTAGGAGGAAAGTCAATTGTTTCTTGATGGATGTGTTGTTCAGAATTGGATTCATAGGTGAGTTGAAGGATATGATTTTGATGTTCAGAGGAGATGGGCTCTGGATTGGTGTTTTCATGAGCAGGGTTGAGGTCTTCTGGTGAATCATTTCAGAAATGATGGTCTGGAATATTTGAATGAGCTGCTGGAGATGGATTGGTATTTGAGAAGTTGAAGATTGGGATGCACCTGTCTCAACATTAACAAAGTCATCAATAACATTTGGAGCCATGTATGGCTCTAATAAATCAAATTCATCAAATGAAACATGTATGGATTCAACAATTTTTAGAGATCTTTTATTGAAAACCCTATAAGCTTTGGAGTGTAAGGCATAGCCTAGAAAGACGCCTTCATCGGTCTTGTTATCAAATTTGCTTCTGTAATCATTGCCATTATAGACTACGAAACATTTGCATCCAAAGATTTTAAAAAATCCAATATTTGGGGCTTTACCTCTCCAAAGTTCATATGGTGTTTTACCGTGAATTTTGTTGATTAGGGATCTGTTCTGAGTGAAGCAAGCTGTATTGACGGCTTCTGCCCAGAAGTGCTAAGGCAGCTTTGCTTCAGCGAGCAAAGTTTTAGCAGCTTCGATAAGTGTTCTGTTTTTCCTCTCTGCTACACCATTTTGCTGTGGGGTCCTAACAACAAAGAAGTTATGGTCGATGCCATGATCATCACAATACTTTGCTATTCCATTATTGGTGAATTCAATTCCATTGTCTGATCGAACATCACTAATTTCATTGAGCTTTTGTGTATGTAGTCTTCTGAAAAAGGTTGTGAGGATGTCATAAGTGTGATCTTTAGAAGACATCATCTCTGTCCAAGTATATCTTGTATAATCGTCTACTACGACTAGAGTGTATCTATGACCACCATAGCTGATAGTAGTCATAGGCCCGAAGAGATCCATGTGAAAAAGTTGCAAAGGTCTAGTAGTTGCAAGATCTGGTTTGCTTTTGAAGGAAGCTTTTGAAAGCTTTCCTAGTTGACAAGCTTTGCATATATGATCATGATCAGCAGAAACTTTTGGCATTCCTCTCACCAACCCTTTTTTGGATAGCTTTGATAAGTATTTGAAGTTCAGATGGTTGAGACGCTTGTCCCACAACCAGCTTTTGTCTTGAGCAGTGTTTGTCACAAGACATAGATTAGCAACCTTTCCATAGGCGTTCAAATCTATCACATAGACATTCCCTTGTCTGTGTCCAGTTACTAAGGTTGAGCATGAGTCTGAATCCTTTATGCCGCATCTATTTGAGGATAATTGACATACGAGTCCTTTGTCACAGAATTGAGAGATGCTTAATAGGTTGTGCTTTAAGCCTTCTACTAGAGAGACTTTTCCTATAGAGAGATTTCCACGAATGATGGATCCGTATCCAATGGTTCTTCCTTTAGCATTATTATCCCTAAAGATGACTAGAGGGCCTTCTGCTTCAGTAATATTTGAAACAAGACAAGATTCTCCGGTCATGTGTCTTGAGCAGCCACTATCTAGATACCATGCGTCTTTCTTTTCTGAACTTGTAGCAGCCATGAAGCATATCTGAGATAGAGAGATAAGAATATCATGGTCCCCTTTATTTTTCTTTTGGGTCCATAGGGTTAGCAATTTTTAGAAACCCATACTTGCCTGACTTTTAGAATAGAGGACCCAATAGGCTTCATGATGGATTTCAGCAGACATTCATGGACCAAATGGCCTAAACATTTGCAAAAAATACAATAATGAAAATTACAAATGTTATGTTGAGACAGCTGATTTTCTGTAGATTTTTTAGCACACTTTCTTTTAGCAGCAGCTTTAGACTAAGCAGACTTGTTGACAGCAGGTTTAGAAGGTTCTGTATGAGTTTTCTTAGGTCTGTATTCAACAGTTCTTGCTTTAGCAGATCTGTTGATAGTAGACTTAGACATCTTATACATTTTGCCTTTGAGCTTAGTGTCAGCAGTCTTGGAAGCAGCAGCATTATCAATAGTGCTTTTGATGAATCTTATAGGCTTGCGCAGACTTTTTGTGTTCCTAGAAACAGCAGCCTTTGCTTTAGCAGAGGTGCTGGTAGAAGGATCTGGTGAGTCTGCACAACCCTTAGTAGACTTTTCGCCAGCTGATAATTGCTTTGCTTTAAACACATTGTTAGTCTTAATAGTTTGAGTCTTAGGATATTTATAATGAATAGCAGTGTAACCAACTCCTTGTCTACCCTTGTTGTTAAACTGCTGATGATATATAGGATTATCACCAGTTCGCACAGACAAGTCTTCTGTTTTTTGTTCAGGGGTTGTGCCAAAGATGTTCTCAGAGAAGCCTAGCCCAGTTTTGTCTGCAGTGGGCTTCTGGTCTCCAAGGATTTGGTCAAAAACAACCTTAGAGTTATTCCATGAGTCGATAGTTTTTTGTAACTCATCTTTCTCAGAAGATAGCTCTTTCGAGGCAAGCAACCTTCTTATTTAGAAACTTGTTCTCTTTTTTTAACTTGATACTTTCCTGATGGACTCTATTGAGAGTTTTTAACTCGGCTTCCAGCAAGGATTTCTAAGTTCCCAGCTTCTCATGGCTTTTAGCTAACTTTACATAAGCCTTTCTAAATTCATTGAATTCCTCTAGCATATCTTGAGCATCCTTGGGGATTTTTTCTTTAGAAGGCTCTTCAGTAGGTTGTTCTATGTTAGCTTGAAAAGGAGAATATTTGATTTCACTATCTGAGTCATAGGTGGGAGGTGACTCTAGAGCAACGAGGCAGATATGAGCCTGCTCAAGTGAGTCATCACTATCATCCTCATCAGAATCAGTTTCAAACCAAGTGGACACTTGGTTTTCTTCTAAGTCCTCAGCCAGCAAACCCCTATGTTTTGAAAATGCTTTAGAGGGTCCCCTTTTATAAGCTTCATATTTGGGCTTAGGAGATTTAGAAGCAAAGTGACCAGGCTTCCTACAATTGTAGCAAACTAGCTCATTATTTTGTGAGCTTTCAGCAGTCTTTCTGAAAGTCTGCTGGTTTGCTTCCTTCTTCTTATTAAATTTTGAGAACTTTTGAAACTTCTTAACGAACATAGAAAATTGTTCGTCAGAAACAATTTCATTGTCGTTTGACGAAGAAGAAGTAGATGGTTTATTTTCTAGGGCAGGTGTTTCTTGAGAGATAGCAGAAAAAGAAGGAAGTTTAAAGTGTTTGTCTTTTACTTGAGCTTGTAGCAGTTCTTGCTCATAGACAGTTAAACTCGCATACAAACTCCGTAGATGCATGGAGTTTAAGTCCTTGGACTCTTTAATGGCTGTGGTCTTAACATGCCACAAACTTCCCAAGGAAACTAAAAATCTCATATTAACTTCCTTAACACTATATTCTTTTCCTAAGGAATGACAACTATTTACTACCTCACAGAATCTGTCGTAGGCTTAACGTAGTGTCTCCTTTGGGTCTTTTCTAAAAGAGTCAAACTGTTGAACATAGTTGTACTTTCTGTTGTCTCTGGTGGGCAGGTCTCCTTCTAGATATTCCACTAGTGCTTCCCATATTTCTTTGGCTGTTTTGCACCTGATTATCTGCTGATATGTGCTTGTGTCGACAGAACTAGATATTATGTGTATAGCTTTGATGTCAAGTTCAACAAGCTTCCTTTCTTCATCAGTCCATTCATTTATGGATTTGGGTACCTCGGGAGGTCCGTCTGCTACTTCGGCAAGAAGGTTTGACTTCATTGGAATGTGAGGACCTGTTTGAACACATTGTCATAAACGATTGTCAATTGAATTCTTATATCTCATAACTTTGTCTTTCCATACTTCAAAGTGACCTTCATCCAATATCGGGACGTGGCTTGTATTCGAGGTAGGCAGCATATAGTGAGCCATAGGATCTATTCTCAAGAGATTAGTCTTGGAAAAACAAATTTTTCAAAGAATTAGGCTCTGATACCAATTGTTGGTCCTAAAACAGACTCAATCTAGGCTAGAGCGGGGGTTGAAAAGCCTAGTTGTGTTTTTAAAATTCCTTTAAAAAATTTTCAAAGAGTTCTTCTTTCTTTTTAAAAGGCAAACATATATGAAGAGTTAAAGCATCAGAAAACTAAGAGAGCAGAACAGATCAGAAGTTGCTGTTGATTTTAAACAGACCTAGCACCAAACTTAAACAGTAATGACAGTAGCAGTTAAGATAAGCAGAAATAATTCAAGCAATACATAGAATATAGAAGTGGTTCGTACTGTGAATAGTACTACGTCCACTACCAAAGTGGTTAGCTTTGGATTTTGAAAGGTGCACTTGTTTATCCACTAGGTGTGAAGGTTAGATCTCTAATGGATCGTGTACAAAAATAGTTTCCAACCAAGTGTTTAACGATGAGAGAATCAATCAATGAATAATTGCTCTATCAAGTGTTGAAGTAAAGAACAGTTTAAAACAAACTAGAAGAAGATGAAACAGAGTAAAGACTGGCAAATCTGCAGCTTCAGGAAGTTTGGTGAAGTGTTAGTTCTTGTCCTTTTGATCTCTTGAATGCTTGAGTTATGAAGATGAAGCTTGAGTATTGAATGTGCAAGAGATTGATTTTCTTAAGATCTTCAAAACTTGAATATATACCAAGGGAGATCTTCCGGACCGTTGGACTGAGAGTGGAGAGATTGTGTCCAACGATATAATGAATTGAATGCATTTCGGGGCTTTGTAGAATGAGTGCAACAACAAACATCAGAGATGCAGTGATTGCAAAGGCAGACAATCCTAAACAAAGTAAGGTTTCAGCTTGCAGACGTTACAGCTTTGAAAGTCTTCTTAGCCTAAAGAGGTAATGTCTTCAGTCTTCATGATTCAGGTGACAGTATGGACAGTTTGTCTGTGCAGATAGTCTGAAGCCAGATAATGACATGGTTGACTTCTTTGGAGGGAAATCTGATGAAGATAAATTGAATATTGTTTGACTAGATATTAAAAATATCTTGATCAAATAATATGTGACCTAATTCCATGTGTTTGGCTGAACTTTGATTTTGAGCTTGAGCAGACTTCAAAGACTGTTGTTGAATCGTGCTTTCAAGGCTGCTGTTGAAGCCTGCTGGTCTGCGCCTTGGAGAGACTAACACTAAGCTAGTTCTAATACACCCTTGCTTCTAAGACAGTTGCCACATTAACTGGTACGCAGACCTATTAGCTACTATGCAATAGAATCAAAAACTGACTCAACCAAATCTAGAACTTGTGAGAGTCAAGAATGGTCATAGTAAATTTGAGGTTAAAAAGGGAAGAGATGGGTACTCTGTTGATTTGAATGATAGGGTATTCAGTTGTAGGGTATGGCAGTTATGAGGCATTCCTTGTAGTCATGCAATATGTGCAATTTACTACATTGGGGATGACCTTGATAATTATACTAGTCATTGGTTTCTAAGAGACCAACAATTTAATGCTTATCAATACCCCATGGTCAATGGAGTCAATCAATGGAAGAAATTCACAAATGAGAAAGTGTTACTTCCCATTACCAAAAGATTACCTGGGAGGCCAAAGTACAATAGAAGAGCTGAACAATGGGAAAAACCTCCACGTAGAAATCCCAATACACTTTCAAAGAAGGGAATGAAGATGAGATGTACTGATTGCAATGGAGATGATCACAATGCAAGAACTTGCAAGAATCCTAAAGTGGAAGATGACCATGCACTTCAGTTGAGGAGGAAAAAACAATGCAAGAGAAAGCAAAGGGAACCTGTTACAAATGTTGAGACAAGGAAAGCAATATACAAACTACTTTTTCACAATTTGTTTTTATAAGCTTCTGTTTAATCACAACAGGTTGTTTACATTTTTATTGTTTTTGAAGATTGAACAATGAAATGACAAATCAACCACCAACTGAGAATTTGGGTGAGGAAGTGCAGCAACCAACAACGGACATTTTGGGTGAGGTTCAAGAGCAAGCAATTGATGTTGGAAGGACAGAGAAAAGAAGGTGTGTGTAGCCTACCAAACTTATGCCTAGAAGGAATGTGCCTAAAGGGTTTGTGGTAAGTCTTAGCATTTATTATGTCAATTACATTCTTAATGGTGTTATGTTGTTAGTCCCAAAGGGCACAATAATAAGCTAGAAGGGGGGGTTGAATAGCTTGTTTAACACTAAAAACTTTTTAAATAGATCCTAGAACAAGCATTTGCAATCTATTAAGAAGATTGAAGTAGCGGAAGTCTTATTAAGGAAGACAGTTCAAGTCTGCCGGTGAAGCACTACCGGTAGACTTACTTGAATACTTAAGTCTGTTGCCGAAGGAATACGTTAAAGGAAAGAATGGCAGTTTAAAGCAGTAATCAAGAGAGAGAGAGAGAGAATAACACAAGTATTTTGAGATGGTTCGCACTATAATGTGTGCTACGTCCACGCTAACTGGTATGCAACCCAATTAGCCACTAAGCATAGAACCTAATGTAATGTATGAACAAATGCAAATCAAGATACAATGAGAAACAACAATCTCCTCCTATTTGCATCTGGTCATCATTACTTACAAGTGAGGGCTATGAACTCTTGAAGATAGATAATAGCATGTCATAAAATGTTTTAGTTTTATAACTGCAGACATGCCTCTATCAAAAGAAAACACCTCAAGTGTAACAACTAATCTAGGTGCAAACAAATAGAAGAGATGTAAAGAACAGGCACAAAGATTAGTCATAAACAGTTCAAAATAGATGTAAACTGTATGTTTAAATTCTAAGCAAATGAATGAATTAAAGTAGCAGGAATTTAAACAGTAGACATTTTTTGAAAAGCATAAGCTTCTGTATTTCAATCGAGAAGTTTAATTGTAAAGAGTTTTCAAAAACTAGATAGGTACAAAGGATTAGGGATAGAAAAATATGAGAGTTACCACGAACATTTCCCTTTTCCTTTGTTTGCTCTGTCAGCTGCTTCTCGTTCTCTGCGTAGGCGTTCAAGTTCTTCAACTCTTCTGTTGTATTCATCATCGGCAGAGGTTGGTTGTCTAGTGGAGCGAGAACGGTAGTCGAGTTCTTCACATAGTCTGTTGTTCTCCTCCATTAGAGTTCAGTTCATTGACCTTAATTGTCTCTCCTCCGTGATGGCCAGATCACGTTCACGCTCAGCATTGATACGATCATGAGAAGCATTGAGAGCGAGATCGTTAAGTTCCAGAACAGGAGGGCGTCCATGACCCAGATGAAGAGTTATGTTTTGGAAGAGTTGCCAAAAGAGAGTTGAGCAGAGTCTGACGCACTCGTTGCGTTGAGCTTCCATGTTGACTTTGAGGTCGATAGACTCGTGCCGCATTTCTCCAAATTTGGTCCACACATCCTCTTGAAATTGGCGGAGGATGGCGGCATTCTTCGTCGGCCACTTTGGACGTTCAAGAGCAGTGGGAGATCGGTAAGTTCTCCCGTTTGTAAATAGCGTCCAGGCGGCTTAGGATTTCCGAGTTTGCTGGTTGGGAGGGAGAAGCGTCGAGACTGATGTGAATTTGTTCAATGCCGGCAGACGAGGTGGCGTCAGCAAAAGTGACAGGGCGGAATGGCTGTTGGAGAGGTGGAGTGGCTGAGTTGGAGGAAGAAGAGTCGGGTGTGGGAAAGGTATGGGTAGAAGAGGAATTAGAGTGAGGAGGTGATGAAGGAGGGGTTGGGGGGATTTCAATATCTGTGTCCGAATGATCACAGATATCTGAACGGGTTGGTAGGGGTTCAGTTGAGAACCAGAAGGAAGGGGGAGGATAGGAAATGTCTTCTGGTCTCAAAGGGTTAGGTTTAGGTTGAGGTGGAGGGGGAGCAGTTACCGACGAAAGTTCAAAGGTGAACTTCGTGGCAGCAGAGGATAGGATGGGTAGAAACCAGGGGGTTAGGAATAGGTTGGCTTGGTTCTGAGGGAGTGGTCTGGTTTCGTTCAGATGGTGTAGTTAGTTTGGTTGGTGTATGAGGGGGTGAAGATGGGGTAGACACTACAAGAAAAAGGACTATTTGTGACCCCAATTATTTGGGAGGGCTAAAAAACTGTCCCAAATACCTCTTTTTGGGAAGGGAGAATTTACGGTCACAATTACTTAGTATTTGGGACTGTTGTGTAATAACCGACCCAAATACTAGTGTTTTTAGGACACTTGTGCTACCCGTACCAAATTTTAGGTCACAATTACCTCTTTGCTACCCGTACCAAGGAAAAATCTTTTTTTTTCTCCCGCTTTCCTCTCCCGCCACACAGGTTATCCCCAAAATTCCTTCCATATACGTAAGTTTTCCCCAAAATTTCCCCCACCTAGGTTTTCCTTCCCAAAATTTCCTCCCACCAGCATGTCTCTCGTGCACTCTCTCTCTCTCAGCATCTCCGTAGACACCAATTCGTCGCATATCTTCACATCGCAGAAACTCTCAATCTCACGGTAAGGGTCTTTCTCTCTATATCTCTCCCATTCTTCTGTCTTCTCCATATTATCCCCTCCCACCCCTTATATCTCTTTTTCCTCTGTAGTTTGCTTGGCTCAAACTCGTGACGGCTTAGTCGACTAGTAGCGGATGATGGCCGTAGTAGGGGCTTCCATTTGATGAGCTCTTCCTGACCTAAGACAGAACTTCATTGGACGATTTCCTTCCAACGACCTAAAGGTATGTTACACAAACCCTAATGTGAGCTTTTTAACCACTCTTTTATGTAAATGTGTGTGGAAAGTCTTTGTTTTGTGTATCTACATCTTAATTCTTAATTGCACCTCTCGTAGTTTCAGCTGTCTATCATGATTTAAAGTTCACATCAACTGTCTTTTATTATCTTGTGAGCTATGAAAGGTTGGCTCTGCTCACCAGTGCCATTGTTTTTGTCAAATCGAATTATGAGACCTGTTTTTGTCAAATCGAATTGAACATTGCCTCAAGTGTAGTACGACAGTCGTGCATTTTGGATTTGGTTGGATACTGCAACGATATGTGACTGATGTACTGGGATGTGTTTAGTTAAGTCAAGTATATATTTTAAATTCTTGAAGCTACGTGGTCTTGCAAGTATTAAATCTCTTTCTGTACTGATGTTCATGAAATTATTTGAAGTATGTTGAATGTTGTGATCATAGAGTGAAAGGGCTATGTTCTAGATTGTGGTTTGTTTTGTTTTTGATTAATAGATTTTTTTTTTCAGTTGGTGGACATAGATTAATATAGACCCATACAAGTTTTCTTGTGCAGTTTCATCTGTTAAAATTTAATCAGGATTATTAGTTACCTGCATGACCTTGTTTTGACTTTTATATAGCACTCCCAGACTTAAAAATTATTCAGATCTCCAACCATTGAAGTATACAGGTTAAATGGTAGGCGGTCCGGCTGGGTCTGCCTCTAATGAAACCAAGATGAATATAGGGAAGCTACTTGATTTATGAAAGTATATGAGTTAAGAAAGCTGCGGGAACATATGTCTGGACACTGCTTTTGATGAATATGTCTAGGTCATTGTTTAATGCAGTGTTACATTTGAAACTTGTGCGATTAACTTTCGGATGCTAGGTTTTACTTGTGTTTCTTCATGAAGTATTAGACTTATTGCAGTTCTTTGTGTCCATAATTTGTAGAGTAAAAAGTGCTTTTCACTTTTCTTTTCCTCTTCTTTCAGCTTAATATGTGAATAGAGCTTCATTGTTTTATCTGTCAATGGATTTTAAGATTAGGAGGAATACCCTGGCAAAATAATTGTTGATTTGAGTGGCACATTTTACGTCTACATTTCAGCACTTGTTTGTTAATTGGTTCCCCTTCTGCAGAGCTGCGGAGTGATCACAAGGATATGACGCAGAAAATAGATCAAAATATATAGCTTCGCACTCGGCAAGGCTCGGTCCCAAACCTCAAACGCCAAGGTCGGGTTGGCTACAAAGTAATTTGCATCCGCATAGAAATAATCCCTCCCCTCCTCCAAACCTACTTTATAAGATGAAAATAATTGTATGCTCAAATGCGCAGTTGAAAGTTTGCATGAAAAATGTTAACTATTTTGAGCACCAGTTAGTTTAGATGGAAACTGCCAGCTGCCATCCATACATATTATATGTTGAAGATGAACGTGACTTCATTTATCTTCTTGCCTCACTTTAGCTGAGCTTGCTAGTACTTTTATTATTCATAGTCTTTTAGATTCCTGCTCTAAATTGCTGATAGGTGAAAGTTTTATAAAGGTGTTGAAGTTTAGGTATTTATTTATGCTATTTCCGATCTTTGGGAGTAGATCAAAGAAAGGAAGAGAATCAAACTAAGATAGATAGCAGCAGATCTTATACGTTATGAGGGTCTCTCTCTCCCTGAATCACACATCACGCTAATGCAGGTTCAAAACTAGAAAATATGACTGGAAGTAGATATACTTTTTCGTTGTTGTTACAATAATCAACGTAATTTTCTTATTGGGAATGACGTTAATAGGTATTGTTTGAACATCTTGAATAAGGGTAAGTTGTAAAGTGTGGAACTTGGGAGGCGATGTTGTGGGGCCTTCTCTGCCCTTTAGCTTCTCATCTTATTAGTTCCATCATCCCTATATTAATTTGGATATGCTTTTTGGTACCCAAAGGAGTGCCTTGGAGTGCACACCTTTTCCGAATAGAGTTTCTCTCTCTCTTTTGACAAACTTGCCTGTCTCACTTGAAAGATTAGGATCGTCTTCTACGTCAGAGTATGGAACTAGACGTGTATCCGTGGAGAGAGCAGCCCAAGCCGCTAGCCCATTGGTCCTTACCTAATCCTTACATAATAAGGTGGAGACCAGGCAGAGGACATTTATCAACAGAGGGCATTTCATTTCTCTGGGAAAGATGACCTCTTTTTCTCTTGACTTTTTAGTCAATTTATGTCCAGAAATGAGCTCTTTCAATTCATCAAGGGTCTAATCTTAAGATTCAATCCTTTCACTTAGGAATCTTCTTCTATAAGCCCTAGGCTCAATCAGTGCTATTTATGCTCTTCTTATGATCTCATTTTCGTCTTCCTTCTATTGGGCATACAGGCAAGGGAAGGGCATTAACCTATATTTTTAGAGAGAGGAAACGTCTTCATTACTTGAAAGCTTATAGAGCATCTTCCTCTTCCTTTGGTAGAGCTACCTCCTACCTTGTAGGAGCGATTGCAAGTTATCGCAGTTCTCTCAGCGCGGGATTATATGCCACTGATCAAAAAAGGGAATAATCCCCTGTATTAAAGGTCCTATTTTACTAACTTTCCCTAGCTAAGCCAAATGACCTCCCTAACAAGGAAGAGAGGCTAACTCTCCATATATGAGATTCGTTCTCTACCAAGTATTCACGATAGCAGATATACAAGAATCCGTCAACACAACCTATTCCTTACTTCTACCAGAGTATAAATCTTTCCAGAGGAATAAATACAATACTGTAGAAATCGAGAGGAAGCAGTAGCTATCTCTAGGGAGAACTCTTAAAGAAAAGAAAAGGCTTTCATCAGGCACTATTCCATTCCTTTTATTTGCGGGAGATTCAGAAAGAAGAAAGAGATATATAGAGACTGAAACTAGGACTCGTAAGAGAATCGGTGTGAGGCTTCATCCCGAATGGGTTCACACGGAAGAAAGACGATTTGAACAACTAGTAGAAAGAGGAGATTTCGCAGCTTGAATGCTTCACTTCCATAGCTTGTAAACTGTCTTCGGAAAGAGGTAAAGTGAAGTGAACTCAAGAATAGATTCCTGGAGAAAGACAGACAAGACAGATATGAACTCTCAAGGTCAGTCCCACTTCTTAGCCATAATGTCTTTTCTCCGCCTTATCCTCAGTGCTACTTAGGTCAGGAAGAGATGAGTAGGCTTGCTCCTTAACCAAGAATGCAGACTTATTTCCTTTCTCAGACAAGGAAGAAAGGGAAGAAAGATGTCCACTATCTATGTCAGGAAGCAGTGCAAACCTAGAAGTCTTTTTTTCTCATCATCAGGCGATGAAAGCTAAAGGAGAATGCCATTGCTGTTACTAGAATCATCAGACCAACTGTTCCACTATTCAAGGCCCTAAGCAATGCGCTTTATTGTCGAATAGATAGGTCGGCGATTTTTGCCCACCGGAACAGGGAAAGCAGATCATAAAACTAGTATGCAGAAAAGCCGAAATAACTTTGAATAATTCAAGCTTAGTCTACCCTTGAACTAGATCAGAACAGGCAAGAATCAGAGGTAGGAGTTAAGGAAGAAAGCATTATAGGTAGGTCCTTTCGAATAAAGGTAAAATACCTGTTCAGGGCCCGAGGAAGGAAAGAGAAAGACTTTCCCAAGCTCAAGGAGAAGGAGTGAATAAAATCTCTTCAAACTAAACTAGAGCAACCTTCTTTATGTACTCATGAAGAGTCTTGATCCCATTCTCTTCTATATTCTAGTAGGTCTCACATGAGAAGGAACAGATTAGGGAAAATTGGATAGAAGCTTTGTAATTGGTTGAGGGATATCAATAATAACACATAAAATTGCTGGGGGTATAAGTAGGTACAAGCCCAAATTTAGAAATAATACATACTACTATATATAATAGGGAAAATGAGAAGCAAAAAGTACCATTAATATAGAATCATCAATACAGATATATCAAAATAACGCAAACAAGGGAACTATTGAATTTCAGATTATAGACCAAATGATTTATTGACATTTTCAAGAAAAATTGAACTTAAGGCAAATAAAAAGGACTGTATGAATGGTTGGTTATGCCACTTGGATTCTCTAATGCGCCAAGCATGCATTTATATGGTTTATGACGGATGTACTTAAACCCTTAATAGTGATATCTACCATAGCCAATTTTCGATGATAATGCGATAGACAGAGTTGGGAGTTATAATGGGGTTCGGTTTTGGGAGGAGAACTAGGTTGGGATATCTCTTCATCATGTATCTTTTCCTCATTTTCTTAGACTCTCTTCTTGACACAATTCTCGCATCTCTAGTTTTCTCATTAGGGAAAATAGTGCTTTTTCTGAAATTTTTCATTTTTCAGGTATCTGATTGACAGGAATACCAGGATGTCACAATTTTTCTTCAATAACTTCAATCTTTCCGTCCATCATATTAGCGGGTCTGGATCCTAGTGGTCTCTTTTTGGTTGTCTTTTGTTACGACCTTAACCAGATTTTCTACTCATTGTCAGGTTTTTTACTCATTGTGCTTCTCCAATTGCCACCTTAATTTGGAAACCCAAGGTCCATTGTAAGTTGAAAGAATTTAAATGGTCTCTCATGCTTAACAGGTTAAACATCGATGATGGCCGTTAGAAGTGGAGGCCCAATAAGTCCATTTTCTCAAATACTTGCTTGATGTGCCAGAATCATAACGAGCTCATATGGGTCTTTTCCCAGCTGCATGAGATGTGGTGATCTTAATTTAATATTTGGGTGAGGTTTCGGTTTGCTATGATATGGTGGAGACTTTGTTCATGATCATAGCAAGGGTTTTGGGGGTAGCAAGGATGTGCACGTTTTATAACATGTTTTGCTGGAGAGAATTTTGTCCTACACTTAGGGGATTTTAGAAGAGTGCCCATAGTGGATCTTTCTAGAGATTGCAGGGTAGCTCTTCATTGTATTTTTTCTTTTGTTTCAACTCTCTTATGATTAGTGGATGGGTTGTTCCCTGTCTTTTGATTTTTCTCTTGATCTAATATAAGGTCTTCTTTTATCTAAAAGAACTCGATGTTTAGTATAAAAAATGTAGATAACTTGTTACGCGGATTTGCTTTTTCAAAAGGTTTGTAAGGAACTTTGGCGCACTTACCGGTCCCGTCACCTAGTGCCTGATTAGAGACGTCTTTTATACTCAGGTGCAATGCAAAAAAGTGTTTAGAGAATATTAGGCTAGTGATTACTCCAGCACCCACACTTGATCTACACTTTGAAAAGCAGTTTACTCTTGAATTTGATGTATCTCATGTGAAAGTAAGTGTTGTTAGTAATCAAGCAGGAAGCGCAATGGAGTCTTTTAATGAGAAAGAGGAGTTTTACGATGAGAAGCTAAGTGAGGCTTAGAGTCTGTATTTGACTTGTGACCTAGAGTGCTTTGTGTTGGTCTAAGCCATTTGTTATCAGGATTACTACATGGCTTATTGTAAGTTTGGTGTCTACTTAGGTCATTAAGCTTACTGCTTGAATTCCCAGAAGAAATCAACCCACGACAGAAAAGATTGAACTTTTACTATCTGGAGTTTACCTTCTTACTCAACCAATAATCTAGCAGGTCCAATGAAAGTTATAGATCCTTGGCGTAGGCGTTCTTCAGAGTTAAATGGTGATCAAAACTCAACCTGTATTTGTAGAGTTAAAGAATCAGTATTTTGATGATCCATAGTCAGCAACATTTTAAGAAAATTATATGGATGAGACAATAACATCGTGATCATGAATACCATTGGATTTTATTAAAATGACTGAACTAATTCTAATGTAAAAACCTAATTTGGGGCAGTAAACTAGTATTTTAATTCTTTTCTAAATATAATGTTAGTTCTAGTTCTATTCATTCAGATAGAAAGTACGTGAACCATCTACCAAATGTTCATAATGAAAAACAGTAAAACGAATAAACAAAGCCTTTAACTTCCAAATGAGAAAAATCTTGGAATTTGTGGTAAAGAGGTGTCAGGGCCACAATGAATCACCCATACATATTTTCTCAACTCTAAAGATAAGTTGGATACTTCCAGAATTCATCAGTACCACGGCCATGGATGGAGAATTAAAAAATGCCATGACTACATAAATAAATCAATCATGCCATAAAAACCATAGAAACAAAAAAAGCTATGAGAAAGTTAGCATTTTAGATTCTCCTGTTCTAGAAATCAACTCTAAAATATGGTCACTATTACCAAAATGTCCCTCGTGTAGTGTTAGATCCGCAAAATGTGGAGGATGCAATACATACTGTGATGAAACATAAGGGGCTGTCAGGACTCAGGAAGTAGTAATATGTTTTTGTGGAATATCTCTTAGAGTTAAGGTGCTTGTGGCAGTTCCCTTAGCCTAATTAAGCACCAAGTGATTGTATATGCATGCCTGTTCTAGTTTCATTTTCACTTCTCCAGATCGATCATATGAGTAATCATGATGTAGTAATGAAATCATCTCTAGGGTATCTTGCCTGCCAGGTAAGTGATGCTCATGGCTATCTTGAGAGGACTTTCATGACCCCAACTTCTGTAAGGGCAAGAAATCTTATTCGTATATGGATGGAGGACACTGGTTTGATAACATGAGCTTTCATACTTCAATTCTCTTTTTCTTTTTTGTTTCAATATAGGTAGGATCTCGGGTTTCCTAAAAAGAAACTTAACTGAGAATCTGTCGGTTGATTACAGGTGGGTGGATCAAATGGGCAATGTGCATGGTCGAACTCAAACTGAACGGATAAATGCCAGTGACAAAGCAGCTCTGTTAATTGGTTCTCATCTCGTGAGTCAATTACTTCTTTTCTATAATGTAATTTTTCCAGCCACTGAAAATTGAATTTGTTTATTTTCAACAGGACACTGTTATTAATGCTAGAATATATGATGGATCTTTTGGCATAATCTCAACATTATTTGCACCGAAGGTTTTGAATAGAACTAAGAGGTTAGGGAAACTAACGTGACTAGTTGAGGTTAGTTGAAAATTATACGCCACCAGTTGTCTGCTTGTTTGTTGCACTGAGGATTTTGCTTTATGTACTGAGCACAATTGGTGCGATCATCCTAGGATAAAACTAAATAAATAAAGTCAATGGATGCTAAGATGGCCTAGCACTCTGATTCATTTTTAAAAAATGGTTATGGTTGCTTTAGTAGTTGTTCCCCAAATAGTGTCTATAAAAATAGGAAAAGTTCAAATATTATCTATCTCATCTTTGATGAAATACTAACAGAGAAAATAACAAGAGACAATTGGTTTACAAATAGGGTAATCTTGGAAGTTAATCTGAGCCTCTCGTTCTTTCTGACAATAACGGGATTTCTGCTAATATTCCTCATCATTTTAGACGGCGATGATAAATATACCCCTACTGTTGTTGTCTTCCTGTTAATAAAGAAAATTCACTAATTTATCAGTACATGATAAGATGTAAATGGGGTAGGCTATTCCATAATTTTCTGGGAGCTGACAAAGTAGTAAGGACCGAGGGAAAAGAACTATCCTTTCTTTATTTTTCTTTTTTGGTAGAGAAGTATGATCCTGTCAGAAACTATTTCATTAGCCAGTCTTGTGATAACACAATCAACTTAGTTAGATGAGATTCAATTCAACTCAGCCTTTATTCTAGTTTGTATGGAAAGGAAAAACCTTGGCTCTGATAGTTCTGAGCTATAGTCCCCTTTTACTCTTTCAATTGAAACTTTACTCTTACATTCAAAATCTTGAGCAGTTTTGCCTAAACTTGAAACTTGCTGGTGATTACATTTAGTGACGAGGAATGAGTTAGGTTTCAATCCACCTTCTTAGGGAGTGTAGCTATTGCTGGTGTACTTCCAGTTTCAACCCTGCAAACACCTGACAAGATGTTAGTTGAGTACTATATCAATTATATTCATTCGTTTCCCTGCTAATTCCAAGTACATTTACAACAAACATAATTCAGTGGTGTACGGTGCAAGGTGTATTGAAAGAGAAAGGAATAGAAATTACCGAGGAAAACTTGCTTTAGCTCAACTACAGTCAGGAATCTGTTTGGGGCTATGTTGAGGTTTTCTGTCCAACCCTGATCATTGTGTCAAAGTGCATTAGTGAATTTGAAAAACCAAGAATTCCAACTTGTATTTTCTCAATTGTTGAGTTCCCTTTATTTTGGTTTGGTGCAGGTTCACATAGAGCAGGGACCTATATTGGAATCACTAGGTCTTCCTCTAGCTGTGGTAAGAGGGATTGCGGGACAAACACGACTAAAGGTAACAATGAGAGAGAAAGTTCATTGCTCTTGATATAATTGAATAACTGTCAGTATGAAATTTCGTAAAACATAGGATATTTGACAGTTTTGGTGGCTAAGCATTGTCAGAATTAGCAGTAAGGAAAGCATACTGTAGTAGCTTGAAAACTGATAACTGCTAGTCACTTAACATAAGTGTCTGATTTCTTAATACTCTTCTTAATACTAAGAAAGAAAAAGAAATGAGCCCATTGAATGATGCTTAATTATTATTCATAATTGGTTTGATGGGGTTCGATGGACATGGGCGTGGTTGTTGGATTGTCAAGACTCAAGTTCTTGATATAAGTACACATAGCAGGCTTTCCAATACACTAAGCATCTTCCATCGACTTCGGTATCCTTATATTTTCCAACAAAACACATATGGATTCCCCCTGCCTTTTATGCTTCTGCTTGCCATTTTATTCCTTCTTGATGAGGACATCCCCAACAACAACAACAACTCAACACCAATACCGACAACCATTGGACCGGTCACAAGAGCTCGAGCCAAGAAAATCCGTGAAGAAGTCAATGGCATGGTTCGTGAGACAATGGAGATGGAAGAACGAGCTATGAGCCATGAAGAAGAGACCCCAAAGGGTCAAAGGAAGCTGCTGAACGTGATCCAAGTCAAGAGGGACGATTACGAGACTTGTTATTACGCGAAGACACTTTCTGGAGACCTTGCGGACGCAAGGTTATGGAGGGCTTGCGACCGCAAGGTCAAGTGATTTTCGGGCCGACTTACTGCCGACCTTGCGGACGCAAGGTGTCAAGGGGCTTGCGATCGCAAGGTCCCCCGAACTGCCGTTTTTACTGCTTTGTAAATTAGGGTTGCGTCCAAACTTTACCCTAATTCTTTAGTACGACTTTTCAGCCTAGTTTAGGTATAAATAGGGGTTTTCTTTCTATTGAATTATACAACTTTGAGATTATTATTTTGTGAGTTATCAAAACTTCTTGGTTCTTCTTGAACTATTGAGAGAATATACAGGTGTGAAGCTTGTGTGTTTGATCTTGACTTATCAATTGATTCATCCATATCAATTGTGGCGTCTATCACTATACTTAGGTTCTTCAATTGCTTCGATTGCGGGTTGCGGCTGTACATGCCAAGGTTCCTGTCGTGCTAATTGTTGGGTCGAGGTGTCATCCCCCGCAAAACATCCTTCGATCCCTAGCTTCCGCCGTGTGTGTAAATTGTTCTTCAACGAAGCCTTCCGAGAAGATCGTATCATTTTGGTATCAGAGCGAGGTTCGTCCATAATCTATCCTGTCTTTAAATTGTTCTTAATTAGTATCTGTTTCTTTCTCTTCTTCCTTCGAACTAGGATCATCAATCCTACGTTTGTTCGTCATAATTTGTGTTTTATTTGTTCTTTCAAGCCCTAACATCTTTCTAGGGTTATAAACTCAAAAAAGAAAAAAAAAGAGTACAAATCTCCTGACAAAAAAATTTTGGGAGAAAAGGAAAGAATACATTACCGGTGACCGAATTGAAAGTTAGATTGTGATACAAAAAAAATTCGAAATTACTGTTCATCGACACTGTTCATCGTCACTGTTCATACGGTACTGTTCATCGTACAGTTTGGGCAGAATTTTCGGACAGTTTTGTTTACAAAAAAAAAATATTTCGAATCAAAATTGTGGATTCGAAAATTGAATATTCTGAATCAAAAGCTTTCTAAACGTTGTGCGTCTTCGTTTCTTCAAATTTCTTACTCCTGAATTAATTCTCTATACGTTATCGATTGTTGAGTCTTGTGTTGAACTGCCACTTGATTTGCACTTGTTAATTCTTGATAGTTCTTTTAGAACCCTAAAGTTTTGATTTGAGTGATTAAAATCTTTTGTGTGATACACGAGTGGAGAGATACACGTAAGGGAGTTTTGTGAGAATTTTAAAATGGCAAATGATAATAAATTATTCATGGAAGCCATGATGGCTAAAATGGAAAAGATGATGAGGGAACAAAGGGAGGAGATGCATGAGGTGATGGGTAAGATGAGTGAGGAGTTTAATGAGAAGCTAGATGTGATAGGTAATGCAAGCAAGAGTCAAAGTCCAGTTGAGCCTAAACGTAATCTAGAGGAAGAGTTTGAAGGAGAGAATTGGGACTCAAATGATAGGAGGGACAGGAATAGATGGGGAGGAAATAGAGAAGATAATAATATGAATGGGATAAAATTAAGGGTGCCTACTTTCACGGGTAAAAACGATCCAGAATTATACCTAGAGTGGGAGATGAAGATGGAGAGAATTTTTGGGTGCCATAACTACTCCGACTTGAAGAAAGTCAAACTAGCCGCCATTGAATTTTCTGACTATGCTGCGGTTTGGTGGGAGAAGATGAGGGTGGATAGAGCGAGATATAGGGAACCTCAAGTTGAGACTTGGGAGGAGATGAAGAGATTGATGAGGAAATGGTACATACCATCTCATTATTATAGGGACCTACACCAAAGACTACAAACCTTGAGGCAAGGAACTAAGAGTGTAGAGGAGTACTACAAGGAGATGGAGGTTGCTATGATTAGAGCACACATAGAGGAGGATAGTGAGGCGACCATGGCACGTTTTCTAATGGGGTTGAATAAGGAGATTGCCAATGTAGTGGAGTTGCAGTCGTATGTTGACATTAATGAATTAGTTCAAAAATCCATTAAAGTGGAGCAACAAAACAAGAGGAGGGGTAATGCACGGGTTTTCCCTAACTCTAATTGGAAGTCTAATTATGGAAATCAAAGGGAAGATAAAACTGTTGTGAAGTCTAGGTTTGAAGCACCAAAGGTTACAGCATCTACACCTACTTCTACTTCAAAACCCGAACACACTAGAACCAAGACACGAGACATTCGATGTTACAAGTGTCAAGGTATGGGGCACTTTGCCAATGAGTGTGTGAATAAGAAGGTGTTAGTTATGAGGGAGAATGGAGAGTTTTCTTCTGAGGATGAAGAGGTGGCGTGTTCACAAATACCACCTTTAGAGGAGGTTGAGGAGGTTGAGGAGGAGATAGTAGATAGGGTGAGTTTGGTGACTAAGAGGGTAATGAATGTACAAGTTAGAGAGGAGGATGAGACTTTGCAAAGGGAGAACATATTTCATACTCGTTGTCAAGTGAAGGGTAGAAATTGTGGAGTGATCATAGATGGGGGTAGTTGCACTAATGTGGCTAGTACTACCATGGTTACAAAATTGGAGATACCTTTGATTCGACATCCGAAACCATACAAATTGCAATGGTTGAATGATAGTGGAGAGGTGAAGGTGAATAAGCAAGTGATGGTGCAATTCAGGATTGGGAGATATGAGGATGAGGTGTTATGTGATGTGGTGCCTATGCAGGCAAGTCATATGTTGCTAGGGAGGCCTTGGCAGTTTGATAGGAGAGTTCACCATGATGGGTACACGAACAAGTACTCATTTATTTTCAACAACAAACATTTTATACTTGCACCACTTTCTTTTAATGCACTGGGAAAGTATTTCATTTTAATTTGATCTTCAGTTAACCCTCCTAAAGGAAAAGTACTCATCATGTATTCATATTCTCTTAAGAAACTGACAGGATCTTCATTAGGCATCCCATGAAAAGATGGTATGGCATTAAAATAATGACCTTTTAGTTCGAAATTCCTAACAGCATCTGGCAATACTAAACATGATGTTACCACATTTAATGAAGGTCTACTAAAATCATTAATAGTTCTTTGATTTACGACTACTTCCATATTTCTTCTTGCAGGCTCTTCTTGTCTTTGATTCCTATTGACCTGGGTCAACTAGGTTTTCGTGATTACGATTATTGTTATTATCTTCCATTGTAGGATCAACCAGAGGATCCTCTCGATTCGATTATCTTGATTATCGTGCTCGAAAACTAGATTTTCAAAATATCTTTGGTATCTTTTAACAATATTTATCTCTTGATCTAAGTCTACCAATTCAGGATTTAAAGATCTACGACCTTGCATAAAAATTAATTAAAAGCAATTTAAAAACAATTAACTATTAAGGCAAAATAAAATAAAATCTTTTTGTATTTTTATTTTTTTATAAAAACAGAAAATTAAACTAAAAACTAAATTAAATTAAAAACTACGCTACCTACAAACTAACTACGTGAACTAGCTTGTCCGAAGCAGCGGCAAAAAACTTGATCGATTGTTTTATTTATCTATTTCCTTGCAAGTGTACAAGACTATTATAGAATAGACTCGGAAGCAAGGGTCGAACCCACAGAGACAAGTGATCACGAAAAGTGCGGTTATAAATAGCAAATTATTAACCTAATGGGGGTTTTTATGTTTAATTCTACTCTAAATTACTAGTTATAGATGTTAACTAATTAGACAGTAATAACAGTTTATGAAGATCTTATGGTGAGTGGAAATCTAGGATTCTAGGTTTCACTTATATCTCCTTTATGTTCAATTCATAATAATGTCATTCAATGTCTTGGGTTCGTTCACTAAAAATAGATATGGTCGTTGAACAATTGGTTCAGCCTCCATCCCCGCAAAATTCACCCATTCCATATCCTAAGCAAGAACGTAATCTAGTCGTCACCTAGATTTATGATCTATCTGTCACCTAGATCATGTAAGAACCTCGGTCCTAACTTATCACTCTCGTGCCGATAGGTCCAATTTATTGTGTTGGTGAGCCATTAATACGACATATGCACTTGGTCATGCAGTATCCGCACCTCTAAGCCTTTATTATTTGCGATTACATTCATTTGTTCAAAGCAAAATAATAGAGGGATTGATAAACAACACAATCAACAAGCATTGAATAGACATATATAAAGAATCAAAACATAAATTCGATACAAGTTACCTCCCACCTCCTAGATTAGGATGATTTAGTTCATCATAGGCGATGAACAAAGACATGGAGATGATGGAAGACATGATTTGATCTTCAATACTTGAAATTACAAAACCTAATTATGTTATACAATCTAAAACTACCTAAAATCTATGTAAAGAGAGCTCCATCCGGCCCGTCCTCCTTATGCTTAGGCTCGGCATCGACTTCTATATATACTTGGGAGTTGTGATTGAATTGAATGACTGCGGTGAAAAACGAAAATTGAAAGACATTTCCGCCACCTTTTTTGCGGTCGACCGAGGCACCTGGCGTCCGCAAAGGTGTCCGTAATGACATTTCATTTTTTCTTCTTCTTTCTTTTTTGTAATTTGCACTTAAAACCTACTCGGAGTTTTCGCGTTTTCCGAACAACTCAAACTTACAAAACTCATTAAAAACATATATTAGTACTCAAAAGACTCATGAAATAGCCTAATTCAAGTCACGAGCATATAAAATCGGCGTATAAAATACATCGATCAAAGGGGCCAATGAAAAATGAAGAAAGAAGGCGAAGGAAAGTCCAAATCGGAGGACCTGCGTCGTAAGGTAGCCAGACCTTGCCCCGCAAAAGGTGGACAATGTAACAGCTCAAAGAACCAAGGCCCGGATTGCTGGAGACCTTGTGGACGCAAGGTACCCAACACCTTGCGACCGCAAGGTGGTCAGAATGCGAGAAAGTCGTATTTTCACAAGAGATTCGATTGAATTACAACTCCCGGGTATAAATAGGAACCGATTGCCAAAGCCTAGGATATAGAAAAACGGCTGGAAACAGTTTTGTATAGATTTTAGATAGTTTTTAGGTTGTATAACATAGTTAGATTGTGTAATTACAAGTATTGAAGATCAAATCATGTTTACTCAAGCATCTCCATCATGTTGTTCATTGTCTATGATGAACTAAATCATCCATAGTCTAGGAGAGGTGGGAGGTAAACTTGTATCGAATTTATGTTTTTAATTCATATTTATGTTCATTCAATTCTTATTGATTAATTGTGGTGTTTATTTTCAATCACTATATTATTTCGCTTTGAACAAATGAATGTAATCGCAAATAATAAAGGCTTAGAGGTGCGGATAACTGCATGACCAATGTGCATATGTCGTTGATCGATGTATTTTATACGTCAATTTTATATGCTTCTATGACTTAAATTATGCTATTTCACGAGGCTTTTGGTTACTAATATATGTTTTCGGTGAGTTTTGTAAGTTTCAGGGTTACTAGTGAAAATACGCGAAACTCTGTGGTTTTAAGTGCAAATTTCAAGAAGGGCCAAAAGGAAAAATGAAGAAACAATGAAAGTTGTCAACATCGGACACCTTTGCGGACGCAGGTTCTCGCCTCAATGCTGCCGCAAGGTAGGCGATGGGTCACAAGGCTCAAGTCAAGAATTTCCAAAGGTCGGACATATCGGGAGACCTTGCGACCTCGCAAGGTACCAGGCCGGCACTTGCGACCGAGGAGTGGTCAGAATGCGTCAAAGTCGGATTTTCACACGATCATTCGATCGAATTACAACTCCCGAGTATATATAGAAGTCGATGCCGAGCCAAAGATAAGGAGGACGGCCGAAAAGCTCTTTAATAGATTTTAGGTAGTTTTAGATTGTATAACATAGTTAGGTTTTGTAATTTCAAGTATTGAAGATCAAATCATGTATCCGATCATCTCCATGTGTTGTTCATTGTCTATGATGAACTAAATCATCCATAGGAGGTGGAGGTAACTTGTATCAAATTTATGTTTTGATTCTTATATATGTTCATTCAATGCTTGTTGATTGTGTTGTATCAATCCCTATATTATTTTGCTTTGAACAAATGAATGTAATCGCAAATAATAAAGGCTTAGAGGTGCGGATAACCGCATGACCAAGTGCATATGTCGTACACGGCTCACCAACACAATAAATTGGACCTATCGATGCACGAGAGTGATAAGTTAGGACCAGTTCTTACATGATCTAGGTGACGATAGATCATAAATCTAGGTGACAGATTTGACAGTTCTCGTGCTTAGGATATAGAATGGATGAATTTTATGGGATGGAGGCCGAACCAATTGTTCAACGTACTATATCTATTTTAGTGAACGAACCCAAGACATTGAATGATATTATTATGAATTGAACATAAAGGAGATACAAGTGAAACCGTAATCCTAGATTGCCACCCACCATAAGATCTTCATATCTCGTTATTATCGCCTAATTAGTTAAACATCTATAAATAGTAGTTTAGAGTAGAATTAAATATAAAACCCCTTAGATTAATAATTTGCTATCAATAAATTGCACTGCTCGTGATCACTTGTCTCTCGTGGGTTCGACCCTTGCTTCCAATACTATTCTATAATAGTCTTGTCCACTTGCAAGGAAAAAGATCATCAAAAAAGACATCATCAATCGGGACAAGCTAGTTCACGAAGTTAGTTTGTTGGTAGCGTAGTTTTTAATTTAATTTAGTTTTTAGTTTAATTTTCGCTTTTATAAAAATAAAAAAATACAAAAAGATTTTATTTTTAATAGTTAGTTGTTTTTAAATTGCTTTAATTTATTTTTATGCACTAATGTAGATCCAATCCTAAATTGGTAGACTTAAATCAAGATATAAATATTGTTAGAAGAAATCAAGAAGTTCTTGAAAATCTAGCTCCCGAGTTTGATAATCAAGACCAATTGAATCAAGAGGATCCTCACGGATCCTACAATGGAAGAAAATAACAATAATCGTAATCTCGAAAATCCAGTTGACCCACAATAGGAATCAAAGAGAAGAAGAACCCGCAAGAAGAAATATGGAAGTAGTGATAAATCAAAGAACTATTAATGACTTTAGTAGACCTTCATTAAATGTTGTGACATCATGTTTAGTCTTGCCAGATGCTGTTAGGAATTTTGAGTTAAAAGGTCATTATTTTAATGCCATACCATCTTTTCATGGGATGCCCCATGAAGATCCCTGGCCTTTCTTAAGAGAATATGAATACATGATGAGTACTTTTCCTTTAGGAGGGTTGATCAAGATCAAATCAAAATGAAATATTTTCCCAAAGGCATTAAAAAGAATTGGCAAAGAGATGGTTTATGAACTTAACACCAAATAGTGTTTATACTTGGGCTCAATTATATGATTTGTTTATGAGTAAATTTTACAAACATGCATCTCTCTTAAGAATAGAAAACAAATCATGTCATTCCAAAATGAACTGTGTGAAACATTCCATGAGTCATGGGATAGATTTAAAAATCTCGCTTCATTATGTGTCCTCATCATAATTTGGCTCAACATGTGTTAGTGCTTCAATTTTATCATGGTCTTTCGCCAGGCTTACAAACTATGGTTGATAGTGCAGCTGGTGGTTCTATTAATAGAATGACACCAGAAGCACTAGAAGAATTATTTGAGATGTTAAGTATTAATTCCCAACAGAAAAGTGCTAGAGGTAAAAATAGAAGCCTATATCAATTGCAAGATAATTCAAATACACAAGCTCAATTTGAAAATTGGCAGATTCAAGAAGCATGCGCTTTATGTGGATTATATTCTCATGCTACTAATTTTTGCTCGCCAAGTGCTATGTATTCTGAACAGGCTAATGCTATGAATATGTACCCTCAGGCCAAGGAATGATCCTATTCAAACACATATAATCTGGTTGGAGGAAATCATCTAGGGAGGAAATAAGCCTTTGCAACCTCAACAATTCCAACCTCAACCACCACCCTCACGGTTGCCAATCAAAATCAGTTGAGAATTGAAGAAGTTCCCAAGCAAGAAGTAGCTAGTAAAGGTCAAGCAGCTTTGATGAAGTACATGCTTGAAGAAATTGAAAATCTAAAGAAACACATTGCAAATTCAGAAGTTGATAAAAGAGAAGAAGGGAAGTTCCTAGTCAAGCGAGCAAGCCAAGTCAATCACCGTCTTGCGTAGCGGTAAGGTGATAGGTGAAGAGGTAAGTGATCCTGATCCTTCTTCTAAAGTGCCTGCTACAGTTGAAAATTCTGAAAAGATAATTGAAAAAGAAATCGAAAGAGATAGTAGTGATAGTAATAAAGAAAATAATGACTTAAGTAATCAAGAGGTAGAAGTAGAAAAAGAAATAGAAGTAGATGTTCCAAATAAGGAACAAGAAAAAAGAGATCAAAATAAAGATAATTAATTGAAGTTGAAAAAGTTGGATCAAGAAGAGGAACCTTATGTGGCTCCACCACCTATGTTCCTCAATTCCGTTTCAAGAAGACTTATGAAAAACCGAATGGACAAACAATTCACGGAAATTTATAATATGTTATCCAAAGTGAAATTAAATTTCCTTTGCTTAATGTTATTAAAAATATTCCAGCTTATGCAAAGTTTTCAAAGATCTTCACTCTAAGAAACACAAGTTTGAAAACAATGAAAAGATTGTTGTTTCGAAAACGTAAGTTCTGTTTACAACCCAATTACCACCTAAGTTGAAAGACCCTGGTAGCTTTAATATCCAAGTCTCCTTGGGAAGCTCTAAAAAAATGAAAGCAATGTTAGACTTAGGAGCAAGTATTAAATTGATGCCTTTTGCGGTCTATAAACAATTAGGTTTAGGAGAACTAAAACCCACTACTATGCAATTT
>CM028378.1:163675112-163773763 GCA_013146195.2 Codonopsis lanceolata
GCTAATCGGTTTGTAGGCGGTGAAGGTTTTAGCTTGAACCTCCTACCATTCTTTTTTACCACATAGAATTACGTCTACCATCATGAACCACGTATCCATCAAATTGCCAAGGTCAACCTAACAAATTACAACCAAGAGGGCTATATGCCACAATTCCATGCCAAGTTCACACGGGCATAGCTCGATAAAATGTCTTTATTCATATTAAGTTCTGTCTTTTGAGTGATCGATAAATGGCATGGGCTCTCTCGTATTGTCTCTCAAAATTCGGTTAGGTTAGCGTAACTTCGTGAAGCGCTAGTGAAACCTACATCATCCTGCTCATGTCCCTGAGATGTTGCATAAGAACAAAATAAAAGTAAAAACATAGAGCTCAAGTCATTTATTTGAATGAAAAAAGTCAAAGGAAATAGAACATATAATAACATGTTTACTCTTAGTAAGTTTTGATCGGCACTGAAACATACACATGAAGCTGATAATACTGGTTAGTGCAGTTCACATAAAGCCACTTAAGACTAGCTTCACACTCCCGAACATATCCTGGGGTATCCTTGACCCAAAATTGAGCATCCCCCGTTAGGTAACACCAAAGTTTGTAACTCTAATTTTTCTCGAGAAAACATCTTCAATGCTTGCAAAATGAAAAAGTAAGGATAGCGTGTCGACCCACAATCACACACGGATAACACTTTAAGGAAACTAACAACAAACATCTAATCTATCTAGGAAAGTAAAGAAACTAATCTATAATCCTTTAAGGACCTTTATTTTAAACAAGTAAACTTAAACTAGAACTTTAATAGGAAGTCTTCATCCTGTTGTATTGATGTTGACCTTCTTCCTAGCTAGCTTCATGCACACGGATAACCTTCATAGTGCTCCCATACATACCGAACCATGCAAAACCTTTTCTTCCAAGCCCACATCCTGCTCTCTTTATCAAGCCTGCCATGAACCCAACTATTTGTGAAGCCCACACTACCTTGTATCCTCATGGTCTCTATCACCGAACCAAGACCCTTATTAATACCCAGCCCCATTCCCGTAACCACCTTCTTAATAGCCCCATTGCTGAACCAAGACCCTTATTAATGTATATGTACTCTCTCTCTCTCTCTCTCTCTATGTCAGTATTAGATAGACACACATATACTACACCTATATATTTGCCATGCATGCAACAAAATATATAGAGCTGTGTACGTAGATGGCAGGGTGATAGCGTGTGTGGGTGTTAAAAAGTGTAATTAATAGGGGACCTATTAAAGGGATTTGAATTGAACATGTCATTTTCTGAAAGATATTTCTCCCAAATAGTTGTCTTTATTTGGTGTTTTGTGTAATTGAATACAATTGGCCTGTATTATAATTAGATGAAAGCAAATAATGTGGATACATCTCGTACTAATTATATAATTTTTGTTGTAGGCTCGGACCAACTCACCGATGGACGACTTGAGCTAGCTATTTTAATGATGAACGACTTGATATGTCTATTTCAATAGACACTTTTGTATGGAAAGACACTTATTGAAATTAACTTTAGTTTTTGAAGGGCAGTTGACCTATATACAATCTTTTTAAAAAAAATTGTACTTTTATGTAATTTTGAATGTTTTTTAGGTTATACTTTTGACTAATTGGATACCAATTAGAAACATATCTATATAATTAGTTTATGTTATGACTTCAATTCATTTTTATAAAATGTAATTGTTTTTCATTTGATAATTAGCATATATTTGACTCCAACAAATGGTTGGTATAATAATAAAAACTTGAAAAAAAATGGTGGCCATCTTATATTAAAATGATATCAAATACAAAAATAATTGGTTACAAATGGTATTTGGGAGGGCATCAATCGTGCCAAATACTACGTGGGAGGCCAAACACAACCGTCCCAAATACTATTTGGGAGGACAACAAAACCGTGCCAATTACTATTGGGAGGGCAAACCTAACCGTGCCAAAACCTTTTTGGGAGGGCACGCCAACCGTCCCTAATACTATTTGGGAGGACAACTAAAACCGTACCAATTACTATTTGGGAAGGCAACCTAACCGTGCCAAAATATTTTTTGGGACGGCATCAAAACCGTGCCAAATACTATTTGCGACGTTTCGTAAAAAACCGTCCCAAATGTTTGTTAAATGGCACCACCCTGTCCAACCGTCACCTTTGCCGTGCCAAATACTTTTTGGGACGGTTTTGGCCCGAGACAAATGTATTTGGCACCCTTGTATTTGAGAGGGAGCCAAAACCGTCCCAATTCCGTCCCAAATACCTTTTGTGACGGTTTTGAAAGTATTTGGGACTGTTTTTGGCCGTCCCAAATACCCAATTTTCTTGTAGTGATTATCTCTTCTCCTCTCTATATTCTTGCTCTTTTTGTTTTTAATTTTTGGAGTTGTCGTTGAAAATGACAGAGATAAAGGAAGAGGTCATTAGGGATGACTACCAATTAGGTGCAGCTGCCTGCTTGTCCGATCATCAGCTAGGTCAACATCAACTCCAACTTTCTAAATAAAAATTAAAAATATTTATTTTTGAGTCCTGGTGTGGGTACTTCAACCTATGATGATATAATGCTATGACCCACATGACTTCTCACTTAGTACATTATGATTTATTAGCCTGGTTGTGTAAATTTCCTATGATTCTCCAACTTTTGCGCACTTACGCCACATGTTTATCAAATGATTTGGATATTTTTATTGAGTTTATAATGCACATTTCATTCTCTTAGCAAGATTGGTTTGGTGATCCTGAACATGTTAATAGTCATCTTTACATGATTATTGCATTATAATTGCGACTTTAAGGTAAATTGCATGTTAGTTAGATCCTTTTTAATTTTTCTTACTAATATATCTCAAACACACTTTCGAACTGTGAGTGCATTTAAGTCTTGATTTTCCATACCTCTTTTATAGTGAATGCTTATATGAAATACATGTGGAGCGTTTTTATAACTCTAGATCATGGAATGATTTGAAATTGTGTTGAAATTTTGTGAAAACATGCATGAATATTGTGGCAACTAGGATATGATTTAGGTCATCTTTGGACCGTTTTAAGCATATATCTCACCATACCTATTATATATATATATATATATATATATATATATATATATATCTAGTGTCTCATTTTGAGCTTGATTAAAGAATGGTGTGTGCTAAGCATACATCAACCACCATTTGACATCGTTTCTATCACCCACATTAACTTGTCTTGAAAGTTTATGCACTTTAGCCTACCCTTTGAAAGAGAAGGATTTTAGTGGGGAATGATGTTTTTATGTTAGTTGATTCTTATATTACCTATATGATTTCTTCTTCTTCTTCTTAAAAAAAAAAAAGAATTAAAAGGGTGCAAGAAAACTCAGAGGCATATGCTTTTCAAGAAAAGAAAACAAAGAAGAGGATCATTAGTTATAAATGATTGCTTGTGAGTGATGTTTGCTTATGAATCCAAAAGTTCAAGTTTGGGGGAAACAACCCAGTTTTGGGTCTTTTCCGACCGTAGCCTAATATGAGGAAAACCTCATAGCAGAAGTGTACGTTGGGGAATTGTTAGTCTTGCTATCTCATTTTGAATTCATACTCATTTACATTGCATCCCCCTCACCTTGACCTTACATTACAAGCTTAATAAAGTCTTATTAATCTAGTCTGCCACGTGTTTTTGTTTGTTGACATGGTTTGGAAATATAAGTGGATTTGACCCATGTTTTGCATCATATACACATCTTGATACAACTCTGTGTTAGCATAATCTCAGCTATTGCAAGTAATTGAAATTCGAAAGCATTGTTGTGAGTGCCCCGGTTTTCGACGTTTTGTCTTCCCTTAAAAGGAAAACAAAATCAAAACGTTCTAAGGCGCGTGGAATACGCCCGACCTCATTGTGGACTCAAAATATGATCAACAGAGTCGTCATCTTTATTTTAAGGAAAAACAAAGAAAAGCCAAATGTAACCAGATTTGTAAAGGGTTCGGAGGCTAAGTTACGAGGTGGGAAGGGGTGAGGCACCCAACTCGCCATTTCGGTCTCAAGATAAATTTTTTTTTGCTAAAATATGATTTTTTATATCTATTTAACAGATGAAATAAAATATTTAATATATATATATATATATATATATATATATATATATATATTTACATATATTATTACAAACTTACAGTAGCCTCATTTCGGGAGTTACGAATACATTTATAAATATTTGGCCATAATAATGGCTCTTTTTAGTGCTATTTTCTATAAAACTTCGGGCATCATAACTGCTTATATTGCTTACATTTTGCTAGTCTAAATAGCACTTTTCATACAATAAAACTTTAAATAACTTACCTCTTGAAGCGTGGGGGTTTTATCCCGTACCAACTAGCTTCTGGCAGGCTTAGGGTGCGCTCGTTCTGTCCTTCAGGGAGAGGGAGTCTTTTTTTGCTGTTGTTTTGCGGTTGCGAGGATTCAAGCAGAGTAACTACTTCCGAAAGTTGCTTCCTGGCCTCGGGAACCGTGCGGAGCGACTGATTGTTTTTTTTTTGCTGTTGTTTGCTTGCTGACGGCGGAAATCAGGCAGAGCAATTGCTTGCTTTTTGCTGATTCGACATCTGGATTCGGGCAGAGCAACTGCTCTTTTTGGGATTTTTGGACCGGAGGAATAAGGTGGAATCCTAGCAGGGTAACTAGGTTTCACTTTGACCGGTTGGTTTTGTGTTTGGAGGAGATTTGACGGAGCTTCGAGGCTAGAGGAAAGAATTCTCTAAAGGCGCTCTCTCAGAACTCACTGCGCTGTTTCTTAACTGCGTGTTGAATGAACGGTGTGTGAATTCACAAGCTGGGCCTCTTTATTTATAGGCTGGGAGAGGCCTTCCTTCATAGTTAAGATTTCTCTTTCTGTGCTTCATCGGTTTGTACCGCGCATTGAGAGAATTGTACATTAGGCAACCGCTATGCTGATATGGGCAATGTTGGCAAGCACCCATGGAGGAGGTCGGCGGGCGCCTGTAGGGTCCATGGGCGCGCCAGGGGCTTTTTTATTCTTATTTTTGGCACTTAGGCCCCCTACATTTCACTGTTTGCGCATCCTGCCTTTTATTTTATATTTTTAACCCTATAACTTTACATTCATTAGTTTTTTAACAGGTCTTGATATTTCATGTCATGCTACATAGCAGAGGTACAAAATTAGGGTGTCTACAATTGAATTTTATACATATGAAGTGCATGAGATGAATGTATAATTATTTAAAATCCAACGTGTTCTCTCTTTTTGTGATAAACCAGGTATGTATGGTAGGTTACGTGTCTTGTGATGCACATGTTTTTATTAAAATAATTTTGGAGAATGCATATTGTGCTTAGCTTGGTAAAACTTTAAAAGTTGGTAGATATTCATTGATTGGTGCACACACACACACACAAAAAGAGTTTTAGTACGATTTTCATGATTGAGTGAAGGTTTAGTTTGAAATTGTGACCTTGTCCTTACACATGTGTTGAGCATTCCTTGAGGCAATTTGAAGTTCCATGTTATCCTAACTCGGAAATAAGCAAAAAAATATTTATTGTATTTATTGTTTTATCTATTTTTAGTTTTCTTTGTTTGCTTTTGTTTTTATTTGCTCAGTTTGAGTCACTTATGAGTCTCCTTGAGTATGTGGAGTTCTAGAGAAGTGTAAATAGTATCAACCTCTAAAAATATTTTCGTTGTTTTATTTATAGTTTGTTTATTGCTTCTGTATTTAATTGTTTTGTAGTTTACTCGTGGATGAGCAAAGTCTAAGTTTGAGGATATTTCATAAATGTGTTTTATATGCATCTATTAGATATTTTTTCGGCTTAGAATTTGCTATTCCTTGAGTCTTTTAGCTACAAATATGGGTTTCCAGTCTTAATTATAAGTTTCAGGGTTTAAATGAATAAGAGGTATTTTGGGAGCTTTATATGAGGATTTGAAGACTTCAGGGTTTATTGTGCAAATCTCCAGAAGTTCCTGGGCCAATAAGTGAAATAATGGATGTGCTTGCATCCACCCCAGCACATGTGGCCGCATGGCTCGCAAGAAATAATGAGAATCATATGAAAAGTACAGACAAAAGACATGTAGCCGCAATCTTTTCACATGCAGCAGCATCCATTCAGATACGCTCGCATCTCCCTTGACATGCGCCCATATGCGGCAAGTCCCCAGATCCGATCCTTTTGCAGTTTTGACCTAATTTCTACCATGTAAACCTAGTAAACAAGTAAACCTAGTAGCTCTAGTTTAGGGGCTGGAAAATCAATCTCTCTCTAAGTTGTAAAAACAATATTCTTAGTTTTATTCATAGTTTTGAAGATTTAATCATGTGTTCTTCAATCCAGTTGATTAGTTCATCAATCGTGATGTGCTAAACGCATATGTCTAGAAATTTGAGGTAACTTGTATCGAATCTTATGTTTTAATTATTAATTCTATTCAATCAAAAGTCTTATTTATCACAAAAGCATGTTAATTTCGTCTTCTCTAGAAGTTTATACCTGAAAAAGGTATATGCGTCTGTTTAGACAACTGGGGTATGAATATCTATACGACCCGAATGCATATGTCATATTTTTGCCAACTTTTGTGATAGTTAAATCGTGCTGATTCATGACCTTGCTAAGGTAGGATTTATGTTCATGTGTTTTTAGTGTTCTTAAGAGATCTTCAATTGATTATGTGGAACGAACCATAAAACATAATTAATTTGAGATACTAAGATTGCAAACCGTGACCAAAACGTCTCAATCTTTATATTAATGAACGAACCCTTGATGATTGATTGATACTTTATTGCATAAACATAAGAGTAGATACAAGTGATCCATAATTCCTAGACCTTCCCATAATCTGATCTTCGTGCGATAATCTCTGCTCTCCGTATTCTCTGATAATATGTTGCTGTTAATTAGTTTAAATTACTATTCAATCAGTTAGTTAGTTTTAATCAAGCAAACCCCCATTCAGTTTAATAATCGCTTTTACTAGTTTTATCATATGAATCGTTACTTATTCCTGTGGTTCACCCTTGCTTCTGCATCGCTATACTCTAGTTGGCTCGTGCACTTGCGAGGTTAATTATTACTACATACTTAAATGACTAAAAATTTCAATTAGATTATCAAAATAACAACAAGTCAAAAACAGAAAAACCATACAAATTGGGGCAAACCGCAGATCCACTGATCACTGGACACTATAATATGATTAAAAGTTAATAATTAATTAATAAGCTATAAGCTATAACTATTAACTATAAGCTAAGACAAATAGAAGAAATCAAGAAACAAATATGGAATTGTGAAATAAAATAATAATAATTTAATCATACGTACATTTTTTTGGGATTTTGAGCCAAAAAAATTGGGTTTTTTGGGGGCCCAAGGCCATGGCCTCATTGGGCTTATGGCAGGGACGGCCCTGCACCCATCTCCAACGCACCAGCTACCGTATTTAAACCCCAGTTGTAATTGTATTTCACCTTTCGTTACTTTCCGATTAGTATTAGTATAAGGATAATACCTTTCCGATTAGTATTAGTATAAGGATAATACCTCATTTATGCTCGATAAACTTTTCTTTCAATTGCCGCAGATATATATTGAGATAGCGAAGATCTGTCGGTGTTTCTAGACCGGACCTCCACGGCACCGGCTACCGTATTTTAAGGAGGAATAATTTGAGTAAGGGCGGCGCCACCTCTCTGAGGGAGGGAGCCAACACAAATCTGCAAAGATGAGGATAATGATAAAGGGCGGCGTGTGGAAGAACACGGAGGATGAGATCCTCAAGGCCGCCGTTATGAAGTATGGCAAGAACCAGTGGGCCCGTATCTCTTCCCTACTCGTTCGCAAATCAGCTAAACAGTGTAAGGCTCGCTGGTACGAGTGGCTTGATCCCTCCATTAAAAAGGTATTTACTTACTTTTCTATCTTTTCTTTTTGTTGAATTTTCTTCATATTGTTAGTTCTTGTTAATTAAGTTTAATGCTTGTAGATTTTTGTTCTGGAGTGTTTGATGTTTGTTCGGTTTGAAACAATGGAATTTCCCAAATAGTTTTCGACTAGTATAGTTTTGGGGTTCCATAGTATAATCAAAATAGTTTTTCTGTTTAATGCTCGAGTTTATTGTTCTAGTTGGTTCTCTAGTAGATATTTGGGCTCCCAAAATTGCAAAACGCTCCTCATTTAATATCCTGCTGAATAGAAGTATAATAATTACTTAGGAATGACATTTGAAGCTCACTAAGTATGTAAAGATGTTGATTATGTTATTTAATTTTTTTTTGGTAGACTGAATGGACTAGAGAAGAAGATGAGAAGCTGCTTCATCTTGCTAAGCTTATGCCTACTCAGTGGAGGACCATCGCTCCGATTGTGGGTCGCACTCCATCACAGTGCCTTGAGCGCTATGAAAAATTACTTGACGCTGCATGTGCAAAGGATGAGAACTATGAACCCGGTGACGATCCGCGTAAATTGCGGCCAGGAGAAATTGACCCTAACCCGGAATCAAAGCCTGCTCGTCCGGACCCTGTTGATATGGATGAAGACGAGAAAGAAATGCTTTCAGAGGCACGAGCGAGACTAGCCAATACCAGGGGGAAGAAAGCAAAAAGAAAGGCCAGGGAGAAGCAGCTTGAGGAGGCGAGAAGGCTTGCTTCTTTGCAGAAAAGAAGAGAACTAAAGGCTGCTGGAATAGATAATAGGCATAGGAAGAGGAAGAGGAAAGGGATTGACTATAATGCCGAAATCCCTTTTGAAAAGAAGCCTCCGCCTGGCTTTTATGATGTGACTGATGAAAGTAGAACAGTTGAACAGCCCAAGTTTCCAACCACCATTGAGGAACTTGAAGGTGAAAAACGAGCTGATAAGGAGGCCCGATTAAGAAAGCAGGATATTGCGAGGAATAAGATTGCACAGAGGCAGGATGCTCCAGCAGCCATATTGCAAGCCAACAAGCTTAATGATCCAGAAACTGTTTGGAAGAGGCCAAAAATGAACCTTCCAACTCCACAGATTCCGGATCACGAATTAGAGCACATTGCTAAGTTCAGTCTTCCGGCTTTGGGTGATGAGCTTACAGAAGGAAGTAATGCAACCCGTGCTCTTCTTGCAGATTACGCCCAGACACCACGTCAAGGAATGACTCCATTACGAACTCCACAAAGAACTCCGTCTGGTAAGCATGATGCTATTATGATGGAAGCAGAAAATCAGGCCAGGTTACGACTATCTCAGACCCCATTACTAGGGGGAGAAAATCCAGATTTGCACCCTTCAGATTTTTCAGGGGTCACTCCTAAGAAAAAGGAGATTCAAACACCCAACCCAATGTTGACTCCTTCTGCAACTCCTGGAGCCATGGGTCTTACACCTAGACTTGGCATGACACCTTCAAAAGATGGCCATTCTTTTGGTATTACTCCTAAAGGAACCCCCATGAGGGATGAGCTTCACATTAACGAGGAAATGGAAATGCATGATAGTGCTAAACTTGAGCTCCGAAGACAAGCTGATTGGAAAAGGAACTTACGCTCTGGTTTGACCAGCCTTCCACAGCCCAAGAATGAGTATCAAATAGTTGTCCAACCAGTGCCAGAAGATAATGAAGAACCGGAAGAGAAGATGGAAGAAGATATGTCTGATAGGATTGCTAGGGAGAAGGCTGCGGAGGAAGCAAGGCAGCAAGCATTACTAAGGAAAAGGTCTAAAGTTCTCCAAAGGCAGCTCCCTAGACCTCCTGTTGCTTCACTGGACCTCATAAAAAATCCTCTGCTACGATCTAACGAAGACAAGAGCTCCTTTGTACCTCCTACTTTGATTGAGCAGGCTGACGAAATTATCAGTAAAGAGCTTTTATCCTTACTAGAGCATGACAATGCCAAGTATCCAACTGATGAAAAGTTGGACAAGGAGAAGAAGAAAGGAGCCAAGGGGGCTGCACTTGCGAAATCTGTTTCCATTCCTGTGATAGAAGAGTTTGAAGAGGATGACCTCAAGGAGGTATGTTTTTTTTTGTTTATATGTTTTAGAGTAATATGGGTTAAGTTGCCATTTGATTATGGTAATGAAAGGGAAAACTCCACCAGTGGTCCCTGTACATAGCCTTTTTGGGATTGGTGCCTGTACAAATATTCAAAAATATTATGTCCTTTTACTGATCAAATTAAACACAATTGTTCCTTCTGTCAAATTTCGTTCATTTTCAACCGTTAAGTCCTCACATGTGTCTCTCATGTTATTTTTGGTAGGAGTAAAACTTAATTAAGTACATGGACCATTTGTGAATGGATTTCTAAACAAGAGATGAGGGAGTTTACCCTTATAATCAAGGGACACCGCTCGGTGCTGAAACCATGATTCTTGAAAACAGGCTCTACCACAAATTGATACTTAGAACTGAGAGGCAAAGATATAAATTAAGAACAGTTCACATATGATACACTCCCTCTGTCTCGTTTGAGCAGCAGTGTTACAAGGTCCGAAGAAATTGATGCGTAATTGCTTTTTGAAGAGCATCTGGCAACCCATGCCAACTGAAGAGAGGGCCCACCATGTTAAATGCATATGCAGGTTATGAACCTCTCACGGGCTGCTTCGAGAAATCCATACCACATGTCTTCCTTTATTCCGCACCCAAACCCAAACATCAATTACACTGAGGTTTTAAATAGGGTTTACATGGTAATAGAATCCAACACATCTATGCCAAATTCTCAGACAGGACTGATTTTTTTGGAAAAAGTTACAATTCTTTGGTTGTTGGCCCCAATTTCTCATTAGCATTTCCTACCGGAGCACAATACAAACTTATACTGCCTTTTGGCTTCTTTTTTGAACAACATTTTTTTTCTTCTCTATTTTGAAGACCAGAGAATGCCTATGTTAACTATTCTCTCAACACCCACCCCAAATAAAATTAAAAAAAAACCCACCAGCACATGCACACAGACAGAGCAAGACAAGCATCAGGGATAGACAGAACAATGATTGAAATTCAAATCCTTAATTTTACTTTTTATGAGAAATTTTACTTCTGCATGTACCTTAAGGGTTGATTACAGATCATGGTTGCAAGATCCACCCACCTGCGCACGCGCAGGGGGAAGGTCCAATTAGAAGACCTTTGAAGTCATTTGACTGAATGTATACGTGTCACTTGCCTTTGTAATGGTTATTGAATAGTGTGATAAGAATGCATCGTTACAAGAATTGTGTATTTTGCAGGCTGATGATTTGATTGAAGAAGAAGCAAAGTTTCTTCGTGTGGCAATGGGTCATGAGGATGAGTCTCTTGATGAATTTGTTGAAGCGCACAAGACATGCTTGAATGATATTATGTATTTCCCCAAGCGCAATGCTTATGGTCTCTCTAGTGTTGCTGGAAATGTGGAGAAGCTTGAGGCTTTACAGGAGGAGTTTGAGAATGTGAAAAATAGAATGGATGATGGTACTAAGAAGGCACATCGCCTTGAGCAAAAGATAAAGCTGCTTACCAATGGTTATCAGGTAAAGTCCAAACTTCTGCGTTAACCACTTAACTTTACCATTCATGTTAGATTAACTTCCTTTCTGCTGTACATTCATTCAAAAGTTTTTTGCAAGTTCCCATCAACACTCTGATTAGGGCCTGTTTGATTTAGCTTATTGATATGTGCTCATGACTTATTACTTATGAGTGATAACTTATTATTTATAACTTATGACCGATGACTAATAACTGGTGATGTTTGATTTAGCTTTTTAAAAGTGTTCATTAGCTTTTATAAGTTAGTGTGTGTGTTTGATTGATAAGTTAGTAATAATAATAATATTATTATTAATAGTATTAATAATAATAATATTATTATTAGTATTAATAATAATAATAATTATTAGTATTAATAATAATAATAATTATTAGTATTAATAATAATAATAATGATTATTATTATATTTATCATTATTAATGCTATATTTATTATTATTATTATTATTATAACAATTATCATTATTTATTAATATTATTATAATTCCTTTTATTATTATTATTTATTATAATAATAATAATTATTATTATTACCTTTTGTTATTATTATTATTATTAAGAAGGGTAACCTTGGAATATATAAAATTTCAATTAAAATGTTTTTTAATAATAGAATGGGCGGGCTAAGCACTAGGCTTAGTACTATTACATGCACTTATAAAAAAATAATTTCCTTATACAAAAAATTATCAAAATTACAACTAACCATATATATATATATATATATATCATTTCCATATATTAAGAAAATTACAACCACAATAAAAACAACAAATTACAGAATTCGGTTTGATTTTTCTCCTTTTCTTATAACCCAAATGAATGGCTGGTTTGATGCTACCAAGCCTAACCCAAGCTCTATGAGTTGTGAAGCTGTTAGGCCACAGATGCTTCCTAAACAGGCATAAATTACAGAATTCGGTTCTTGGGAATCAAGCCAGTCCAAGCATTGGTTTCCTTCTGCTGAGATTATTCTGCCTATTTAGCCCTGTCTCCATGTTCTTGTTGCAAGCTGAAACAGGGCCAATGCACCAAACCACCTTTTACCTTTCGTACTCCTTCACATATTCGATTCCATTTCCTCGAAGGAATTGACTACAATCCCATCCATTATTAAAGGTTCATTTGATTGTGCACATCGGTTAAACAGGATTCGGGTGGTTCTTTGGAATCTGAGGACAAATTTTGAGAGTCGCATGAACCTGCGACACTTGTAAATTATGTGCACAAGAAAATGAAATACATCTCTCAAATACAAGTATCTTAGCGGTAATGGGTATATAAATGATCACTATACATATCAAAGACTTTCGGTTCAAATATCATTCAAAAATTCATTACAATGGTGAGAACAATAATAACTTTAGACACACAAATCTCCATTCTATATACCATCAACATGGATTGACACACTTGAGTAAAATTATTGCAGCAAAAACCCTACCACCAAATCGGCAACATTTTCTTTCAAAGATCGTCGATGTTCGAAATGAGCAATGAAAAATTGAAATTGAATCGATACATCATTTCATTTCAAATTATTAATTATTCAAATAATTATTAATATTGATAGATGGAGCGATGCCCGATTACTGAGAGATAATTGAGAAACAATAAAACTTTAGTAAAAATCCATTCTATTAATAATAAAATAAGTTGCCCATGCCCATAGTTTTAGATATGGGTGAAGACCAAATACTTGGTAAGTTCGATGAATTTGATCTTCAAAACCTTGAAGCAAGTGGTAAGTCATAACACTTCTACGAATCAGTCAAGATCAAATGCCTTAACAAAGCCTAGTGTTTTCATCAAAGAGAGAGAAAATCTTAGAACTTGCCATTTGATAATAACTTGTGATATCAAATTAGAAAATAGATTAATGCCGCCTGTTGAATTATGACATCAATCACAGAAATTGAATAGAATTTGGATCGTTAAAAGAAAGAATTTTGTTTTTTAGGTTCTATATTCCTTGTTTTGAAGAAAGAAGAGTGAATGGGTTTTCATATTGAAGGCCTAGTTTCACTTGTATTTCCTTTCTAATCCTCATTTTTGTGATCTTAAGAAGATTAGTGATACCTTCATATTCTTCTATTAATCAAATGGAAAGAAGAATATGAACCTGAACTATTAATTATTGAATGTGGGTTAAACTCTTGTTTCAATCTTCATTGGCCGTCAACCCTTTTGTATAGGATGATAAGCAACCCTTGAGCTATGAATATTGCAAGATTATCAAAGTGTATGATTTTTAATCATCAAGCATAGTTAGTTACCTCTTTTGTATGATAAGTTCATTATAACTTTGGTTTAGGTTGTGCCTCAGCGGTACGTTCCTAATAATTTATATGTATGATGAAGGCGAATGTAAAAGCCCTAATTGGAGATATGAATCAGAAATACACTTGTAAATAGAGAGAATTACCTCGGATTGATGGCTTGATTTCTTTTGTGAATAATTGATTTCCTTCCATGAGAAGTGTCCCCCAGCTCGAGCTTAGGTTGATATGCGAGGATAATTTTTTTTTACCATTTATCCAGAATTTAAGGTTCTTTTTAAGTGCAAATCATGCAGTTTTATATGGTTAGCGAGATTTGAGTGTATGAATTACGAAATGATGAATGGTTTTACCAGAGTTTTGATATGGCAGATGGAATTAAACTCATATATATGTGTTTGTTCGTCCCCTATCAAGTTGGAATGATTGATGAGTTCCATTTTGTTGTTTGTTTTGGCTGTCCTCTTCAACAATCAAAAATAGAGATTCTGATTTTGTTCTGCAGTATAGTTCTTATGTGGTTCTTACTTGGTGAGCCACTGTTCTTTGTTGTGGTGTAGTGTAGATGCATGTTTTGAAACTAGGCTAATCCAAGAAAGAGAGAAATAATTGATTAAAACCACAACACTGCAACACTCGATCCATTTAACTAAAAAAATGCATTATTATGTCCCCTATTAATGGGTTACTAACGGGTTAGACTGGCTGTTACTAGCTGAATTAAAACCAGGGGGAGAGGACTCAGATCTGTAGAACTCTCTTTACAAATGCTAATAATATTGACATGCTTTACCTTGTAGATTAATGATTGATTGATTTATATGCAGATGCGAGCAGCGAAAATTGGTTCACAAATTGAGGCAACCTTCAAGCAGATCCGATCCTTTTGCAGTTTTGACCTAATTTCTACCATGTAAACCTAGTAGCTCTAGTTTAGCGGCTGGAAAATCAATCTCTCTAAGTTGTAAAAACAATATTCTTAGTTTTATTCATAGTTTTGAAGATTTAATCATGTGTTCTTCAATCCAGTTGATTAGTTCATCAATCGTGATGTGCTAAACGCATATGTCTAGAAATTTAAGGTAACTTGTATCAAATCTTATGTTTTAATTATTAATTCTATTCAATCAAAAGTCTTATTTATCACAAAAGCATGTTAATTTCGTCTTCTCTAGAAGTTTATACCTGAAAAAGGTATATGCGTCTGTTTAGACAACTGAGGTATGAATATCTATACGACCCGAATGCATATGTCATATTTTTGCCAACTTTTGTGATAGTTAAATCGTGCTGATTCATGACCTTGCTAAGGTAGGATTTATGTTCATGTGTTTTTAGTGTTCTTAAGGGATCTTCAATTGATTATGTGGAACAAACCATAAAACATAATTAATTTGAGATACTAAGATTGCAAACCGTGACCAAAACGTCTCAATCTTTATATTAATGAACGAACCCTTGATGATTGATTGATACTTTATTGCATAAACATAAGAGTAGATACAAGTGATTCATAATTCCTAGACCTTCCCATAATCTGATCTTCGTGCGATAATCTCTGTTCTCCGTATTCTCTGATAATATGTTGCTGTTAATTAGTTTAAATTACTATTTAATCAGTTAGTTAGTTTTAATCAAGCAAACCTCCATTCAGTTTAATAATCGCTTTTACTAGTTTTATCATATGAATCGTTACTTATTCCTGTGGTTCACCCTTGCTTCTGCATCGCTATACTCTAGTTGGCTCGTGCACTTGCGAGGTTAATTATTACTACATCAGATGGGTTTTTAAATTAATTTGTGGGAAAAATTGTTAGTCAGAGCCTTTTCTCAAATTTTTGTTCGCTACAGTCCCTACGTTATTTTTTTCAACCACTAAAATTCATATTCGAAATGTTGTTCCTAAAATGCCGAGATCTTCTTCTCATAAAGCTTCGACTAACACTTTGGAGTTCGAAAATGACGATTGTTGCGCAACGAAAGGGGGATCGACTTGCCCGGTCCGATCACAGGGGTCAATGGAGCAGCGCCCCTTCGAAGGGGTTTGGGGGCAACGTCCTTGAAAGGTAAACAATGTTTCCGATTCGATAAGTACAAAACTACAATAGACATGTGTTGGGTTGAAAGATTTTTCAGTAAGACGAAGGTGGAAGAGGTGGAGGAAGAAGACGAAAAGGCTTACAACGAAGGAGAATGAAGAAGAAGACAGAGGTCATGAAGGTCTGATTCATTATGATATTGATGAACGATGTATCAATTTTTGCATCGCGATGCAAAATTAGATTATGTAATTAAAATTGTTTTGTATTGCGGTGTAAAAATTGATGCGATGCGATGCAAAATTGATTATTGTTGAGTGATTTTCAATTGATCACTAAATTCTACCGCAAGCGCACGGCTATTCGTGTAGTATTTAGGATGTCGATCACATGGACTTTGAATCAAGTACCGAAGAACTTACAATTTAAAATTATCTAAGACTAATTGATTTCAAGATTTTTGATGCGATGAGTAAATTAAATTAACAAGACTAAATTAACTAAATTAAAATGCAAGATTAGATTTTGGATTTAAAACAATGATTAAAAAGCTTCTAGGATTTCGGTTCACCACAACAATGAATTTATAAATTTCGTAACAATCTTTCCGTTTGTGATGAATGTCAAATTTTGAAGGCAAATTGCATAAAAAAATAGTTAATTGCATTCTTTCGAACTACTCTCAACCGTGCCTAGATTAATTCAAATCCGATGTCTCGCTCAATGAATTAAAATAAACCCATTATGTCCTACAATTATATAAGCCTCTAGAAATTCAATCAACTCTCGTTCTCATGAATTTCTAATTTAATATTAGAGTTCCGTTACTTACGCTTCACCTTTCGGTCCTTCACTTCAGTAACTAAGATTATTGTATAAATGTAGTAGTTTCACCTTTCGGTCCCCCGCTACTACAATTTTATACAATTATTAATAAAACTAAAATTGAATCAAAACGGGTGACATTCAAGTAAACGAAAAGATAAAAACTTTATTTATAAATCCATTACGGGCTACACCTAATCCTAGAATTAGAAAACTACTCACACATAATTAAAATGACTAAAATAAATATGTTAAGAATAATCATAAAATAAAAACAAAGAGAAGGGAAGAAGAAGAACTTGCAATAATAAAATGTTTCCAAACGAATTCACAAACTCTAGTCTTCAAATATAAAACTACTTAGAATGCCTATCTAACTATGTGAGAGGAGAGTATGGAAGTAAAATTCTCTATCCCTAAGGAGGGGAGGAAGGAGCTATATATAGGGAAAAACTAAGCCTTTCATTTCCCCTTGTCAACCAAAATAAAATGACAATAAATGAGAAATAAAGGAGAGATAAATGAGAGGCTAAATTAAAGCTCTATATCCCTCTTTAGATGACATTTAGTCTAGATACATAAAATGGTCAAAACTAGAAAATATTGGAAGTAACTCTTGAGCTCGGATTGAACGCTGCGAAAGATTTTGCACCTATAGTGCGATTGTTGCTGAAAATCTTCAATTTAGTTTTTGACCCCATGAAAAGTAACCGCTGCCCATGAAAAATGCTGGAATTCAATTTGCCTTCACTTCATCATTAAAGATTGTCTTTAATGCACAAAATTTGCAAAACTGCCTAAATAAGACAAATAAAGGTAAATGAATCAAAACAATTAAATTAACAATGATAAATGCAATATTGACTAGGAAAATAAGCGAAAGTATCCAAAAATATAGACAATATGCACATTTATCAATTATCTAATTAAAATTGATGCATTGCGGTGAAAAAATTGAAGCAACGCAATGCGAAATTGGATTAGGTAATTAAATTGATGCATCACGGTGCAAAATTTGATGCAATTTAAACTGATGCATCGTGCTACAAAAATTGATGCCGCGCTATGCGTTTGAGTGAGTGATCCCTAACGCACCTTAGACTCATCAAGGGTATCATAGTCTTTTCGTCCCAAAAAGTGTCTTTTTTTTTTGTTAAAAAAACACAAAATACTGCAGTGATTCAAAACTTTTCAAAGTAGACCGGTGTGAATGTTCGACTAATTTGTGTCCTGGAGCAGGCCCATAATCAGGAAAGGCCAATTCGTACAGTTTATGGGCTTCATTCACTCTGGTATACTTCTGATTCTCAGCCCAAATCTCTGTTACTAGATTCAATTTCACACATAGCTGGAGAGGGGGAATTGCGACTGTGTGTAGTGTCTATCCTTCCTAAGTGCCGCCGGGAAGAGGTTTCGCCCCCCATCCGGGGCAGTCTAAATGAAATCGAGGGCTTTAGGCCGATCACCGAACCCCCTTCCTTTGTAACAATTTTTTAAATATGTTTTTTGAATAACTAAAGAAACAATCAAACAAACATAAAAACACAATAAAAAAAAAAACACTTCATTTCTTTCAAAAAACAAACAAACAATTTTTCATGTACAATTTATCCTTTTTAGTATATAATTATAGTAGATGTACAATTTTCCATTAACATAAATTAATGATTAATCCCAATTTCTCTATTTTAAAATTATAGTATTTGTTCAAATAATCAAATTTAAATTAGAATACCACCAATTACCAACAAGTCACTCATTCACATACTTAAATGACTAAAAATTTCAATTAGATTATCAAAATAACAACAAGTCAAAAACAGAAAAACCATACAAATTGGGGCAAACCGCAAATCCACTGATCACTGGACACTATAATATGATTAAAAGTTAATAATTAATTAATAAGATATAAGCTATAACTATTGCTATAAGTAAGGCAATAGAAGAAATCGAAAAATGTGGAATTGTGAAATAAAAAATAATAATTTAATCATAGGTTTGGGATTTTGAGCCAAAAAAGGTTTAAGGGCCCAAGGCCATGGCCTCATTGGGCTTATGGCAGGGACGGCCCTGCACCCATCTCCAACGCACCAGCTACCGTATTTAAACCCCAGTTGTAATTGTATTTCACCTTTCGTTACTTTCCGATTAGTATTAGTATAAGGATAATACCTTTCCGATTAGTATTAGTATAAGGATAATACCTCATTTATGCTCGATAAACTTTTCTTTCAATTGCCGCAGATATATATTGAGATAGCGAAGATCTGTCGGTGTTAGACCGGACCTCGTATTTTAAGGAGGAATAATTTGAGTAGGGCGGCGCCATCTGAGGGAGGAGCCAACACAAATCTGCAAAGATGAGGATAATGATAAAGGGCGGCGTGTGGAAGAACACGGAGGATGAGATCCTCAAGGCCGCCGTTATGAAGTATGGCAAGAACCAGTGGGCCCGTATCTCTTCCCTACTCGTTCGCAAATCAGCTAAACAGTGTAAGGCTCGCTGGTACGAGTGGCTTGATCCCTCCATTAAAAAGGTATTTACTTACTTTTCTATCTTTTCTTTTTGTTGAATTTTCTTCATATTGTTAGTTCTTGTTAATTAAGTTTAATGCTTGTAGATTTTTGTTCTGGAGTGTTTGATGTTTGTTCGGTTTGAAACAATGGAATTTCCCAAATAGTTTTCGACTAGTATAGTTTTGGGGTTCCATAGTATAATCAAAATAGTTTTTCTGTTTAATGCTCGAGTTTATTGTTCTAGTTGGTTCTCTAGTAGATATTTGGGCTCCCAAAATTGCAAAACGCTCCTCATTTAATATCCTGCTGAATAGAAGTATAATAATTACTTAGGAATGACATTTGAAGCTCACTAAGTGTGTAAAGATGTTGATTATGTTATTTAATTTTTTTTTGGTAGACTGAATGGACTAGAGAAGAAGATGAGAAGCTGCTTCATCTTGCTAAGCTTATGCCTACTCAGTGGAGGACCATCGCTCCGATTGTGGGTCGCACTCCATCACAGTGCCTTGAGCGCTATGAAAAATTACTTGACGCTGCATGTGCAAAGGATGAGAACTATGAACCCGGTGACGATCCGCGTAAATTGCGGCCAGGAGAAATTGACCCTAACCCGGAATCAAAGCCTGCTCGTCCGGACCCTGTTGATATGGATGAAGACGAGAAAGAAATGCTTTCAGAGGCACGAGCGAGACTAGCCAATACCAGGGGAAGAAAGCAAAAAGAAAGGCCAGGAGAAGCAGCTTGAGGAGGCGAGAAGGCTTGCTTCTTTGCAGAAAAGAAGAGAACTAAAGGCTGCTGGAATAGATAATAGGCATAGGAAGAGGAAGAGGAAAGGGATTGACTATAATGCCGAAATCCCTTTTGAAAAGAAGCCTCCGCCTGGCTTTTATGATGTGACTGATGAAAGTAGAACAGTTGAACAGCCCAAGTTTCCAACCACCATTGAGGAACTTGAAGGTGAAAAACGAGCTGATAAGGAGGCCCGATTAAGAAAGCAGGATATTGCGAGGAATAAGATTGCACAGAGGCAGGATGCTCCAGCAGCCATATTGCAAGCCAACAAGCTTAATGATCCAGAAACTGTTTGGAAGAGGCCAAAAATGAACCTTCCAACTCCACAGATTCCGGATCACGAATTAGAGCACATTGCTAAGTTCAGTCTTCCGGCTTTGGGTGATGAGCTTACAGAAGGAAGTAATGCAACCCGTGCTCTTCTTGCAGATTACGCCCAGACACCACGTCAAGGAATGACTCCATTACGAACTCCACAAAGAACTCCGTCTGGTAAGCATGATGCTATTATGATGGAAGCAGAAAATCAGGCCAGGTTACGACTATCTCAGACCCCATTACTAGGGAGAAAATCCAGATTTGCACCCTTCAGATTTTTCAGGGGTCACTCCTAAGAAAAAGGAGATTCAAACACCCAACCCAATGTTGACTCCTTCTGCAACTCCTGGAGCCATGGGTCTTACACCTAGACTTGGCATGACACCTTCAAAAGATGGCCATTCTTTTGGTATTACTCCTAAAGGAACCCCCATGAGGGATGAGCTTCACATTAACGAGGAAATGGAAATGCATGATAGTGCTAAACTTGAGCTCCGAAGACAAGCTGATTGGAAAAGGAACTTACGCTCTGGTTTGACCAGCCTTCCACAGCCCAAGAATGAGTATCAAATAGTTGTCCAACCAGTGCCAGAAGATAATGAAGAACCGGAAGAGAAGATGGAAGAAGATATGTCTGATAGGATTGCTAGGGAGAAGGCTGCGGAGGAAGCAAGGCAGCAAGCATTACTAAGGAAAAGGTCTAAAGTTCTCCAAAGGCAGCTCCCTAGACCTCCTGTTGCTTCACTGGACCTCATAAAAAAATCTCTGCTACGATCTAACGAAGACAAGAGCTCCTTTGTACCTCCTACTTTGATTGAGCAGGCTGACGAAATTATCAGTAAAGAGCTTTTATCCTTACTAGAGCATGACAATGCCAAGTATCCAACTGATGAAAAGTTGGACAAGGAGAAGAAGAAAGGAGCCAAGGGGCTGCACTTGCGAAATCTGTTTCCATTCCTGTGATAGAAGAGTTTGAAGAGGATGACCTCAAGGAGGTATGTTTTTTTTTTTGTTTATATGTTTTAGAGTAATATGGCTTAAGTTGCCATTTGATTATGGTAATGAAAGGGAAAACTCCACCAGTGGTCCCTGTACATAGCCTTTTTGGGATTGGTGCCTGTACAAATATTCAAAAATATTATGTCCTTTTACTGATCAAATTAAACACAATTGTTCCTTCTGTCAAATTTCGTTCATTTTCAACCGTTAAGTCCTCACATGTGTCTCTCATGTTATTTTTGGTAGGAGTAAAACTTAATTAAGTACATGGACCATTTGTGAATGGATTTCTAAACAAGAGATGAGGGAGTTTACCCTTATAATCAAGGGACACCACTCGGTGCTGAAACCATGATTCTTGAAAACAGGCTCTACCACAAATTGATACTTAGAACTGAGAGGCAAAGATATAAATTAAGAACAGTTCACATATGATACACTCCCTCTGTCTCGTTTGAGCAGCAGTGTTACAAGGTCCGAAGAAATTGATGCGTAATTGCTTTTTGAAGAGCATCTGGCAACCCATGCCAACTGAAGAGAGGGCCCACCATGTTAAATGCATATGCAGGTTATGAACCTCTCACGGGCTGCTTCGAGAAATCCATACCACATGTCTTCCTTTATTCCGCACCCAAACCCAAACATCAATTACACTGAGGTTTTAAATAGGGTTTAGATGGTAATAGAATCCAACACATCTATGCCAAATTCTCAGACAGGACTGATTTTTTTGGAAAAAGTTACAATTCTTTGGTTGTTGGCCCCAATTTCTCGTTAGCATTTCCTACCGGAGCACAATACAAACTTATACTGCCTTTTGGCTTCTTTTTTGAACAACATTTTTTTTCTTCTCTATTTTGAAGACCAGAGAATGCCTATGTTAACTATTCTCTCAACACCCACCCCAAATAAAATAAAATAAAAAACCCACCAGCACATGCACACAGACAGAGCAAGACAAGCATCAGGGATAGACAGAACAATGATTGAAATTCAAATCCTTAATTTTACCTTTTATGAGAAATTTTACTTCTGCATGTACCTTAAGGGTTGATTAAAGATCATGGTTGCAAGATCCACCCACCTGCGCACACGCAGGGGGAAGGTCCAATTAGAAGACCTTTGAAGTCATTTGACTGAATGTATACGTGTCACTTGCCTTTGTAATGGTTATTGAATAGTGTGATAAGAATGCATCGTTACAAGAATTGTGTATTTTGCAGGCTGATGATTTGATTGAAGAAGAAGCAAAGTTTCTTCGTGTGGCAATGGGTCATGAGGATGAGTCTCTTGATGAATTTGTTGAAGCGCACAAGACATGCTTGAATGATATTATGTATTTCCCCAAGCGCAATGCTTATGGTCTCTCTAGTGTTGCTGGAAATGTGGAGAAGCTTGAGGCTTTACAGGAGGAGTTTGAGAATGTGAAAAATAGAATGGATGATGATACTAAGAAGGCACATCGCCTTGAGCAAAAGATAAAGCTGCTTACCAATGGTTATCAGGTAAAGTCCAAACTTCTGCGTTAACTACTTAACTTTACCATTCATGTTAGATTAACTTCCTTTCTGCTGTACATTCATTCAAAAGTTTTTTGCAAGTTCCCATCAACACTCTGATTAAGGGCCTGTTTGATTTAGCTTATTGATATGTGCTCATGACTTATTACTTATGAGTGATAACTTATTACTTATAACTTATGACTGATGACTAATAACTGGTGATGTTTGATTTAGCTTTTTAAAAGTGTTCATTAGCTTTTATAAGTTAGTGTGTGTGTTTGATTGATAAGTTGATAAGTTAGTAATAATAATATTATTATTATTAATAGTATTAATAATAATAATATTATTATTAGTATTAATAATAATTATTATTATTAGTAATAATAATAATTATTATTATTAGTAATAATAATAATAATAATGATTATTATTATATTTATCATTATTAATACTATATTTATTATTTTTATTATTATTATAACAATTATCATTATTTATTAATATTATTATAATTCCTTTTATTATTATTATTTATTATAATAATAATAATTATTATTACCTTTTGTTTTTATTATTATTATTAAGAAGGGTAATCTTGGAATATATAAAATCTCAATAAAAAAGAGGACTCACGTGTTTTTGAAAAGTAGAATTAAGCACTAGGCTTAGTGCTTACAACTTATGGCCTTATATGTGCTTTAAGTGGCTTGTACATAGAGGTGGCAAATGGGCGGGCTCAAATGGGCGGGCAAGTAAGTGCCCATTTAATAACATGGGCATATATGGGCGGGCACTAAATGGGCATGGGCGCCCATTTACTCATTAACATGCACTTATCAAAAAAAATAATTTCCTTATACAAAAAATTATCAAAATTACAACTAACCATATATATATATATATATATCATTTCCATATATTAAGAAAATTACAACCACAATAAAAACAACAAATTACAGAATTCGGTTTGATTTTTCTCCTTTTCTTATAACCCAAATGAATGGCTGGTTTGATGCTACCAAGCCTAACCCAAGCTCTATGAGTTGTGAAGCTGTTAGGCCACAGATGCTTCCTAAACAGGCATAAATTACAGAATTCGGTTCTTGGGAATCAAGCCAGTCCAAGCATTGGTTTCCTTCTGCTGAGATTATTCTGCCTATTTCAGCCCTGTCTTCCATGTTCTTGTTGCAAGCTGAAACAGGGCCAATGCACCAAACCATTCCACCTTTTACCTTTCTGTACTCCTTCACATATTCCAATTCCATTTCCTCGAAGGAATTGACTACAATCCCATCCATTATGGAATCAGCAGAGGTCATTTGATTGTGCACATCGGTTAAATCTGGCGAACCTGGATTCAAGGATTCAGGGGGCTGGGCTTTGGTCAACTCGATTCGATGAGGCAGACCAGGAACCACAAAGGACTCAAATTTTGAGAGAGTCGCATGAACCTGCGACACTTGTAAATTATGTGCACAAGAAAATGAAAAACAACCCATACCATTAAAAAAAGCCTAGGAATCTTAAATTTCTCAGCGGTCTCGACTGTCCATGCTTGATTCTTCCCCGAAATTATGCAGCTCGGACGGGGACTTAAATCATCAAATAACTTTTCAAATGGTTGCTGTAACATGCTGGAGGCAACATAGAAATTCCTAATGTGACCACGCGAAGGAAGGGAATCCATGTTTTCACAAGTGAAGGCTTAGTGATCCGTAACCACTTATCGACTGGACATCGCACAAGGATCGCTTGCTCTGTTAGTAAGACAGTTATAAACTACCCAATTCACCATGGCATAAACACACCCTATATGCCCGATAGAATAACATATTTTGAAAATTTTGTGAAGGGAAAAAAGAAGAGTTGAATTAATAATGTCATGGGTTCCTTGAGATTGACAAAACCAAAAGGTGACCTACGGATTAGTCTCTCAAATTCAAGTCCAGTCAGATCTCTAGCAGGTAATGGGTATATAAATGATCACTCCAGATACATATCAAAGACTTTCGGTTCACAAATATCATTCAAAAATTCATTACAATGGTGAGAACACATAACAAAACCAAACAAACAAAGCACACTTTAGACAGTGGCACACAAAATCTCCATTCTATATACCATCATTTCCACATGGAAACAGACACACTTGAGTAAATTTAATACCCATCTGGCAAAAACCCTAACCAAATCGGCAACATTTTCTTTCAAAGATCGATCGATGTTCGAAATGAGCAGATGAAAAATTGAAATTGAATCGATACATCATTTCATTTCAAATCTAAAGAGAAAAATTAATTAGGGTTCGAAGCTTACAGGTATCGTAGAGAGAGAGAGAGAGGTCTTCTTGCTGAGATATCGGATGGAGACGGAGAAGGGGACTCAGATAGACCGGAGATGGAGCGATGCCCGATCTGGAGAGAGAACTGGGAGACGATCGTGAGAGTGAGAGATGCCCGAAGTGTGAGACCGTGACGTGAGGCCAATGCGAGCGTGAAAAAATGTGGGCGCCCATTTGTGCCCATTTGAGCCCATAAAATTTATTGGTCTAAGTGGGCATGTCCATTTGTGCCCAGATTAAAATTTAAGTGTGCCCATGCCCATATTTTAGTGGGCGGTCTGGGCGGGCATATGGGTGTAGGCAGAATTTACCACCTCTACTTGTACATGACTTTTGACTTATCATACCATAAGTGAAATCAAACGCTTATGGTAAGTCATAAGTCATAAGCACTTCTAGATAAGTCAAATCAAATATGCCTTAACAAGTGACTTGTACACATACGAGTGTTTTCATTTTCAAATGGTTGCAGATGAATTTGCTATCAGTTTTTTTTTCTTCTTTTTCCTAGTTTTGATGTTGCTTTAGCTCTAGTGGATCTCAGAAGATAAAATCTTAACTTAAGATTAGTATTTACGGAAAAACATTGCCATTTGATAATAACTTGTCATATCAAATTAGACAAAGTGGTGAATAGATTAATGCCGCCTGTTGAATTATGACAGTCAATCACAGAAATTGAATATGATATTTGGATCGTTAAAACATATTAAAATTTTGTTTTTTAGGTTCTATATTCCTTGTTTTGAAGAAAGAAGAGTGAATGGGTTTTCATATTGAAGGCCTAGTTTCACTTGTATTTCCCTTCTAATCCTCATTTTTTGTGATCTTAAGAAGATTAGTGATACCTTCATATTCTTCTATTAATCTAATGGAAAGAAGAATATGAACCTGTACTATTCATTATTGAATGTGGGTTAAACTCTTGTTTCAATCTTCATTGACCATCAACCCTTTTGTTTTTTCTTTCTATTTTAGTTACCTATTTCATGGTTTACGTGATGAGCAACTCCAAAACCATAACTTGGGTAAAACTATAACTTTGATATAGTTGTTGGTCATTAAGTTTCAACCAACTTTGCATGTAGGACCTGCTATTGATGATATAAACTCTCTTCTTTCAAAATGATGTCTATTATAATCCATGATCATGAACGCAAATGAACACTTATTTTGGAATGGAGAAAGTTATACTCCATCCGTTTTCAAAATATTGTCCACTTTGACCTAGCACACCGTTTAAGAAAAAAGTAATTGACAATATTATAAATATTGGTGAATGTTTGGGTTCCTTTAATGCCCTTGAGTAAGTGATCATAATTAAAGTAGGTGGAAAAACAAGGGTAATGTGGTAAAAGTGTTTTCCTAAAAGGGAAAGTTTTAAAAGAGGACAATTATTTAAGAACGGACGAAAAAGAAAATGAGGACGATAACTTGAAAACGGAGGGAGTAACATTTTTTCATTAAAATATGTATAGTTACTATAGAGATGTAAACGTGATAAGCAACCGCAAAACCGTAATGCGGGTATAACTCTTTACTTTGATATAGTTGTTGGTCATTAAGTTTCAACCAACATGACCCCAAGGGGTGGGAGAGATGGCAAGGGCACTCATGCGTCCTTGGTTCCCCTCCTCATACCAATAAGGGGGCTTGACTCATGCGCCCTGGTTCCCCTCCTCGAATCCCCCATAGGTTAGAGGGGTCACACTCACCTATCAAAAAAAAGTTTCAACCAACTTTGCATCTAGGTCCTTCTATTGATGATAACTATATCAGGTTGGTATAGGATGATAAGCAACCCTTGAGCTATGAATATTGCAAGATTATCAAAGTGTATGATTTTTAATCATCAAGCATAGTTAGTTACCTCTTTTGTATGATAAGTTCATTATAACTTTGGTTTAGGTTGTGCCTCAGCGGTACGTTCCTAATAATTTATATGTATGATGAAGGCGGATGTAAAAGCCCTAATTGGAGATATGAATCAGAAATACACTTGTAAATAGAGAGAATTACCTCAGATTGATGGCTTGATTTCTTTTGTGAATAATTGATTTCCTTCCATGAAAAGTGTCCCCCAGCTCGGTTGATATTCGAGGATATATTTTTTTTACCATTTATCCAGAATTTAAGGTTCTTTTTAAGTGCAAATCATGCAGTTTTATATGGTTAGCGAGATTTGAGTGTATGAATTACGAAATGATGAATGGTTTTACCAGAGTTTTGATATGGCAGATGGAATTAAACTCATATATATGTGTTTGTTCGTCCCCTATCAAGTTGGAATGATTGATGAGTTCCATTTTGTTGTTTGTTTTGGGTGTCCTCTTCAACAATCAAAAATGGAGATTCTGATTTTGTTCTGCAGTATAGTTCTTATGTGGTTCTTACTTGGTGAGCCACTGTTCTTTGTTGTGGTGTAGTGTAGATGCATGTTTTGAAACTAGGCTAATCCAAGAAAGAGAGAAATAATTGATTAAAACCACAACACTGCAACACTCGATCCATTTAACTAAAAAAATGCATTATTATGTCCCCTATTAATGGGTTACTAACGGGTTAGACTGGCTGTTACTAGCTGAATTAAAACCAGGGGGAGAGGACTCAGATCTGTAGAGCTCTCTTTACAAATGCTAATAATCTTGACATGCTTTACCTTGTAGATTAATGATTGATTGATTTATATGCAGATGCGAGCAGCGAAAATTGGTTCACAAATTGAGGCAACCTTCAAGCAGATGGACACTGCAGGAACGGAATATGAATGTTTCCAAGCTTTGCGAAGGCAAGAGCAGTTAGCAGCCTCAAACAGGATTAACAGTCTCTGGGAAGAAGTTCAGAAACAGAAGGAGTTGGAGCATACATTACAGAAGCGATATGGTGATCTTATTAGAGAGCATGAAAGGATCCAGCTTCTCATGGACAAGTACCGAGAACAAGCAAGAGTGCAAGAAGAAATAGCTGCAAAGCAGCATGCTCATGAGTTGGCCGTGACTGAGGCTGCTGCTAAGCGAACTGCGGTTTCTAGTGCTGAAGCTATGGAAGCAACTGAGCGTGTTGCCGCCTCAGATGACATGGGGAGCGCAATGGAAGTTGACCAAAGCCCTGATGGAAGTTTGAGCAAAAGGATTGATCCTTCTGAAGAACATCATCCATACCCCAAAAATGGAATGGATCATGGTGAGACTGATCCTACTGGTGCTGAGCCTGTTGTAGGTTCAGATGGTAACTCGGTGGCCGAGACCAAGGCTGGGACAGAATGTTTTGAGGGTTCAGATGGTAACTCATTGATTGAGAGTGAGGCTGGGGCTGAACTTGTTGCAGCTTCAGATGGTAACTCAGTGGCTGAGGTTGCACTTGTTGCAGCTTCAGATGGTAATTCAGTGGCTGAGACCAAGGGCTGGGGTTGCACTTGTTGCAGCTTCACTTAGTACATTATGATTTATTAGCCTGGTTGTGTAAATTTCCTATGATTCTCCAACTTTTGCGCACTTACGCCACATGTTTATCAAATGATTTGGATATTTTTATTGAGTTTATAATGCACGTTTCATTCTCTTAGCGAGATTGGTTTGGTGATCCTGAACATGTTAATAGTCATCTTTACATGATTCTTGCATTATAATTGCGACTTTAAGGTAAATTGCATGTTAGTTAGATCCTTTTAATTTTTCTTACTAATATATCTCAAACACACTTTCGAACTGTGAGTGCATTTAAGTATGGCAAGAACCAGTGGGCCCGTATCTCTTCCCTACTCATTCGCAAATCAGCTAAACAGTGTAAGGCTCGCTGGTATGAGTGGCTTGATCCCTCCATTAAAAAGGTATTTACTTACTTTTCTATCTTTTCTTTTTGTTGAATTTTCTTCATATTGTTAGTTCTTGTTAATTAAGTTTAATGCTTGTAGATTTTTGTTCTGGAGTGTTTGATGTTTGTTCGGTTTGAAACAATGGAATTTCCCAAATAGTTTTCGACTAGTATAGTTTTGGGGTTCCATAGTATAATCAAAATAGTTTTTCTGTTTAATGCTCGAGTTTATTGTTCTAGTTGGCTCTCTAGTAGATATTTGGGCTCCCAAAATTGCAAAACGCTCCTCATTTAATAGCCTGCTGAATAGAAGTATAATAATTACTTAGGAATGACATTTGAAGCTCACTAAGTATGTAAAGATGTTGATTATGTTATTTAAATTTTTTTTGGTAGACTGAATGGACTAGAGAAGAAGATGAGAAGCTGCTTCATCTTGCTAAGCTTATGCCTACTCAGTGGAGGACCATCGCTCCGATTGTGGGTCGCACTCCATCACAGTGCCTTGAGCGCTATGAAAAATTACTTGACGCTGCATGTGCGAAGGATGAGAACTATGAACCCGGTGACGATCCGCGTAAATTGCGGCCAGGAGAAATTGACCCTAACCCGGAATCAAAGCCTGCTCGTCCGGACCCTGTTGATATGGATGAAGACGAGAAAGAAATGCTTTCAGAGGCACGAGCGAGACTAGCCAATACCAGGGGGAAGAAAGCAAAAAGAAAGGCCAGGGAGAAGCAGCTTGAGGAGGCGAGAAGGCTTGCTTCTTTGCAGAAAAGAAGAGAACTAAAGGCTGCTGGAATAGATAATAGGCATAGGAAGAGGAAGAGGAAAGGGATTGACTATAATGCCGAAATCCCTTTTGAAAAGAAGCCTCCGCCTGGCTTTTATGATGTGACTGATGAAAGTAGAACAGTTGAACAGCCCAAGTTTCCAACCACCATTGAGGAACTTGAAGGTGAAAAACGAGCTGATAAGGAGGCCCGATTAAGAAAGCAGGATATTGCGAGGAATAAGATTGCACAGAGGCAGGATGCTCCAGCAGCCATATTGCAAGCCAACAAGCTTAATGATCCAGAAACTGTTTGGAAGAGGCCAAAAATGAACCTTCCAACTCCACAGATTCCGGATCACGAATTAGAGCACATTGCTAAGTTCAGTCTTCCGGCTTTGGGTGATGAGCTTACAGAAGGAAGTAATGCAACCCGTGCTCTTCTTGCAGATTACGCCCAGACACCACGTCAAGGAATGACTCCATTACGAACTCCACAAAGAACTCCGTCTGGTAAGCATGATGCTATTATGATGGAAGCAGAAAATCAGGCCAGGTTACGACTATCTCAGACCCCATTACTAGGGGGAGAAAATCCAGATTTGCACCCTTCAGATTTTTCAGGGGTCACTCCTAAGAAAAAGGAGATTCAAACACCCAACCCAATGTTGACTCCTTCTGCAACTCCTGGAGCCATGGGTCTTACACCTAGACTTGGCATGACACCTTCAAAAGATGGCCATTCTTTTGGTATTACTCCTAAAGGAACCCCCATGAGGGATGAGCTTCACATTAACGAGGAAATGGAAATGCATGATAGTGCTAAACTTGAGCTCCGAAGACAAGCTGATTGGAAAAGGAACTTACGCTCTGGTTTGACCAGCCTTCCACAGCCCAAGAATGAGTATCAAATAGTTGTCCAACCAGTGCCAGAAGATAATGAAGAACCGGAAGAGAAGATGGAAGAAGATATGTCTGATAGGATTGCTAGGGAGAAGGCTGCGGAGGAAGCAAGGCAGCAAGCATTACTAAGGAAAAGGTCTAAAGTTCTCCAAAGGCAGCTCCCTAGACCTCCTGTTGCTTCACTGGACCTCATAAAAAAATCTCTGCTACGATCTAACGAAGACAAGAGCTCCTTTGTACCTCCTACTTTGATTGAGCAGGCTGACGAAATTATCAGTAAAGAGCTTTTATCCTTACTAGAGCATGACAATGCCAAGTATCCAACTGATGAAAAGTTGGACAAGGAGAAGAAGAAAGGAGCCAAGGGGGCTGCACTTGCGAAATCTGTTTCCATCCCTGTGATAGAAGAGTTTGAAGAGGATGACCTCAAGGAGGTATGTTTTTTTTGTTTATATGTTTTAGAGTAATATGGGTTAAGTTGCCATTTGATTATGGTAATGAAAGGGAAAACTCCACCAGTGGTCCCTGTACATAGCCTTTTTGGGATTGGTGCCTGTACAAATATTCAAAAATATTATGTCCTTTTACTGATCAAATTAAACACACTTGTTCCTTCTGTCAAATTTCGTTCATTTTCAACCGTTAAGTCCTCACATGTGTCTCTCATGTTATTTTTGGTAGGAGTAAAACTTAATTAAGTACATGGACCATTTGTGAATGGATTTCTAATCCTCATTTTTTGTGATCTTCAGAAGATTAGTGATACCTTCATATTCTTCTATTAATCAAATAGAAAGAAGACTATGAACCTGAACTATTCATTATAGAATGTGGGTTAAACTCTTGTTTCAATCTTCATTGACCGTCGACCCTTTTGTTTTTTCTTTCTATTTTAGTTACCTATTTCATGGTTTACGTGATGAGCAACTCCAAAACCATAACTTTGACCTAGCACACCGTTTAAGAAAAAGTAATTGACAATATTATAACTATTGGTGAATGTTTGGGTTCCTTTAATGCCTTTGAGTAAGTGATCATAATTAAAGTAGGTGGAAAAACAAGGGTAATGTGGTAAAAGTGTTTTCCTAAAAGGAAAAGTTTTAAAAGAGGACAATTATTTAAGAACGGACGAAAAAGAAAATGAGGACGATAACTTGAAAACGGAGGGAATAACATTTTTTCATTAAAATATGTATAGTTACTATAGAGATGTAAACGTGATGAAGCTTGGCTGATATGTTAAAGACTTACGTTAAATCGTTTCCTTTAGGAATAAATACTTAGAAATGTAGCCTACTTACCTGTTTTTTAGTATGAGTTGAGTACTTTGTTTTACACAATATAGAAAGAATGAAGAAACACTTGAGTGGACAATGAATTGTCATTGTCCACCTCCTGAATTGTCATAGTCCATCTCCTTTCCTTCCATCTTGGATCTGTCACGTTATGAGTGGTGGTCCTTCCATGTGTTTTTCCTAGAAGCATAGTTGTCAAAGGTAAAAAGCGAGAAGCGGGCGAGCAAAAGGCGAGCACTGAAACAATATTAAATAAAATATATATAGCTCAGCAAATCTCAACAAAACATGTTATAAGTGAGCATAGAACATGAAACTTAGTTCTAACATAATATCAATTACACAAATTTCATCGTAGTTGAAAATAATTAAACCTATCAAGTTTAAAAGTAATTAATAATACCCTTAATATCAACAAATTAATTATTTAAAGTACATTAAATTTTTTTTAATGTACTGTACAGCAGTATAGTTCAAATATAGAAACAAAATTTATTAATTTCAAAGAAAGAAAATAAGAAGTGAATTCGGATTCAAAGTTTTAGGGTTTGTTTTTCCTTTGAAGTCGCATGGTATGTTTGAAGAGCGAAGACCAAAGTCGATTTAGGTCCTTTTTTTGGGTTTTCTCTCTTGAAAATAACCCAAAAACTATGTAGTTTAACTTAAAAGAAAATACCTTGTTTTTGTTGTTCGCCTTTTCTCGGCTCGCCTTGTCTCTCAAAAAGGTGAGAAAAACGTTCGCCTCTAGTCGCCTTTAGCTCCTCGCCTGGACCTCTTCGGGCGAAGACCCCTCGCCTCACCTTGCCTCTTGCCTCTTGCCTCAGGCGCTCGCTTGGTTCACCTTTGACAACTATGCCCAGAAGTGATACACTTATTCTCTTTGTCATTGTCTATGTCCCGAAGATTCTAGAAGATATTCAATGGTCCCGTAGTGTTGTGTGATATGTTTACGTGGTGCACTACAACTAATTGATAACGACACAGTCTAGTGCCAATGCGACACAAAGTTGACCTTACTTTTTAGACAACTTTGGTACTTAAAAGTTTTGCCATTACACGTAGTGCATCACATATACATTATCACATAATGCTACAAGACCATGAGATATTTTCTCGAGATTCCATATGTGGAAAACCAAATAGTTGTTGTCAAATGTCACCACTTTCAAAGATTCCAAAACAAATCCAATTTTGGCACGATACATTAAGAAGATGATGTCACCATGTTCATTGGGTTCTTAACAAGTTGACTGAATTCTCTAAAGCTCAAGACCCCGATGGATTCTCTATGGCATTTTTTCAACAATGTTGGGAGGTAGTTAAGGAGGATATCATGGAGGTGTTTCAGTATTTTCACTCCCATATGAGGTTCAAAAAAAGTCTTAATGCTGCCTTAATAGCCTTAATTCCAAAAATGCGAGGCGTGACTGATTTGAAAGATTTTCAACCAATCAGTTTAGTTGGTGGTATTTACAAGCTTATTTTGAAAGTGCTAGCTTAGAGATTGAAAAGGGTGATGGGAAAGATCATTTCAGTGTTTTTTTTTTTTTTTTTTTGATAAGTAAGATCATTTCGGCGTTGCAACATGCTTTTGTGAAGAATAGACAAATCCTTGATGCATCTTTTATTGCCAATGAAGCAGCGGATGACAGATTGAAAAGTGGTGTTCCGGGGCTACCGTGCAAGTTGGATATTGAGCAAGTGTATAATCATGTGCATTGGGATTTTCGCTTTATATGCTGGAGTGGATGGGGTTCAAGCAATCAATGGATTCAATTCAGTATCTCTACAGTGCGCTTTTTAGTTTTGGTAATTGAGGAACTATCGGGGTTCTTTTCTAGCTCGAGGGGCTTACGCCAAGGGACTCTTTATCCCCCGTTCTTGTTTATTATCATTAAGGACGCTCTTAGCGATTATTAGAGAAGGCAGTGTCGGGACTCGGTTTAAGGTGGGAAGGATAGGGGAGAGGGAGATGTCGGTATACCATCTACTCTTTGTAGATGACACGTTGGTATTTTGCGGGACAGATAAGTCCCAGCTGGGGTATCTTTGCTTGGTATTACTCTTTTTTCAATTGTTTCGGGGCTTAGAGTTAATATTTCCTATTAGTTCCCCGTCTAAAAGTAGAGCGTTGTGGAATCTGGTGATTGAGTGTTTCGAGCATAGATTGGTAGGGTGGAAGCGACAACTTCTCTTTTTGGGGGTTGGGGTGAGGTTGGTCTTAATCAAGAACACTCTTTCTATTTTGCCAACCTACTTTCTATCTCTTTTTGTGATCCCTGCGACAATCCGACAAAGAATCGAGAAATTGGAAAGAGACTTCTTGTGGGAAGGTGAGGGTCATAAGTTCCATTTAGTGAATTGGATGAAAGTTTGTTCCAAGGGCAAGGGCAAGAGGGAGGCCTGAATGTAAGAAAACTCAAACTTCTTAACGAGGCATTGTTCATAAGTTCCATTTAATGATTTTGAAGAAAGTTTGTTCCAGGGTGTAAGAGGGAGGCCTAAATGTAAGAAAATTCAAACTTTTTAACGAGGCATTGTTGGAGAAATGGTTGTGGAGATATCTTACGTAAAAGGAAGCTTTGGAGGCAGGTGGTGGTTTGTAAGTATGGGGCGGGGTCACCGTTTTCCAAATGAGGTTAATTCTCCTTTTGGGGTTGGAGTGTGGAGAGGCATTAGGAAAGGGTGAGGGCGTAGCTCCTTTGAGAGTGTAACGACCCGACCCGGATTCCAACACGAAATCTCAAGGTCGTGTCGCTGGAACTAACTTAATAAGAGGACAAGCACTTGATAAACAAAGAGTGCGAGTCAACAATGAAAGCAAACTCGCTCTAAACATGAACATAACACCGCACTAAAATACGGCATTTCAAAAATCGAATCAACGGAAGCAATATAAGAAAGAAGTCCCAAGCTATGAAGCTCGAAACCAACGACAATGAAACCAAGAGAGACATTATCTCTCAAAGGAGGAAAAACAAAACTTCGCGTGCGCAACATTGTGCGACGCTAATCAAACCATCGGCACTCCAAGCCGGCGTTTCAACAAAGAACCAACTCGATATAACAAATACCCAACGGCTAAAGCATACCGTGGTCAACCAACAACTATAAAAACTAGAATAAGGAAATTCCCCCAAAGCTATCAAGGTTGGAGATAACCGAAATAAATACTAAAACCACAAACAAGGCACGACACAACACACGGCCCAAGAAATAACCAATACAAATACCCAGAGTATTTACCCGATCAGTAAAGTCTAAATAACTTTACAAAAGGTCGATCTCACAAGAATAGCAAAGTCCATGAAATCAATGACAATGCTAAAAAGGAACAAGACTCCACAAGATGCTACTCGAAAGCCTGGCTGCTACAAAGCACGAACCACACGATCTAACCTCGATCTATCGATCACCATACCTCACGATACCACGATCTACTCGACCTCTCATTATCGCCATCGCAACTAAAAACAAGTACGAGATGAGTCATAATGACCAAGACGCTACTACAATATATATGCAACATATAATTATGTAACATAAACATAACCGTGGTGTCATTTTATATATGACGTAAAAACCCGTGAAGAGGCGTCAGTATCGCTTCGATACTCCACAAGATATCCACTCATTCTTACTTACTAAACCGTCCAAATGAACCAGGTGTAATTCCTGCTCACACACAAATCAAATGAATTAGAAGGTAGTTCCCACAAAACATCATATGCAAGTATACATATCATTATATATACGAATCAAGCTATTCACACTGTTACCACGTGTAAGGGTGCATGTTTATATATATACACCTATATCAAGATGTATATCTCTAAATATACATATCAAATCTCCCATAAAATCATCATGCATAAGTGTGCATATATATATATATATATATATATATATATATATATATATACACATCAAGTTTTTCATATATATCTCATATACAAGTATGCATATATCTATATATACATATCAAATCTCATATATCATCACCAATACAAACATGGTCAATAAGATCTCATGTTCAACTAACACTTTGTTATCACATAAGTGCCCATAGAAGCCACATAAAGGATAGAGAAGATACCAAATCACTTTCGTCGTATTGCTCCCCGCAATCACAATCACAACCGTTAATCATATCGTGCCTGATACCCGTGTTCGTATCAAAGTACCGAGCTCTTTCTCGGTCCGAAGTTCTCTACTCAGAAAATAGCACTAGCCAACGTGCTCAATTGGTTACGACAAGTGGGGCTACTTCCCCACCGTAGCTAGAAAGTGGAGGTGTGTGTGAAACCCGAATCCCAGACGGCGATACATTGCAACCTCGAATCCCATAATTCGTGAAGACAATGCATCGTCCCACCATCATCATGAAAACTCAAGTAATGCCAACTGGACTTATATACAATGCACAAGTAGATGTTTACTTGCTAATTGTCAAGTAGATATAATGATCTACTAAACTCATACGATTATGCACATTGTTACAATAATCATAAAACCATAATAGGAGCTCATTTGAGTCTCTAAATCATAAGTGTCAAGTTGTTCACTCTCTTCGATTCAAGTCCCAAAAGCTAGTAATCTAGTCAAATGGAATATAATTATCATAGGATCTCACCACGATCCTCGTAAGGTTCAATTGTTCCTTAACTCGACTCCGTTGAGTCTTTACTACAATTCCAACCAAATAGAGTTTGAACACTATATGTGTTCCAAGACTCTTTTCTATGTTCTCGTTTGAGGCATAGCAAGGTTCTCATTCCATTTAGGAAATCTTAGTTCAAGTCCCAAGTCAATTATATAAGGGAAACCCAAGTTGATTATTGTGAAATCAAGCTTAGTTTAATTTTGATTCATAATTCCACTTAATAGTAGAATCCAAGTTCACCACAATTCATTAAGTAGAACGATCGCACGAAGGCAAATACATTCAATATGCTCATAAGTCATATCATAGAAACACATAGAAGAATCAATTCTTGACAAGGTAGGAAATCATGCATTTAGTCATAATATAAAATATACACAGTATTCCATATTCACCTATGAAATTCAACAGAGTCACAACTTAACCATTAGTCCATTAAGAACTATCCAAGACTACTCCGCTAGTCTCGGATCATGAAGCCATTTACTAAACTCTTCCTAGAGTAGTAACTCATTCAATAACACAAAGTCGATGGTAGTCAAAGACTTAAGCAACACTAGGCGGTAATAACCCGTAAGGTCAAACCATACCGGTGAGTCTTAGATAACAACATGGTCATCCTAGCGACTTATACAAGTAGACTCCATGTATAGAGTACTAAGAAATCCCCAATCCAAATCTTCTCATAGAATAGTCCTCAAATTCATTATTCAACAAGTAGGTGTTTTTACTCATTAAAGAATCAAGTAGGAATTCGACAAGAGCGAATTCAACCTGTCAAGTAGATACATCATTCTACAACATGCTTCTCAATTGTGCATTTGCTTCACACAATCACATAAACCACATAAGAACTCGATTGAGTCTTATAATCACTCATATCAAACATGCCCTTCAATCCATCCCAAAGTCACGTAAGCTAATATATTAGTCTAACGCACTACAAACGTCGTAGGGATTGAATGTGGAGTCGGTATTGTTCAATAACTCCCTAATCTCAACTCCGATGAGTTTTACTAAAATTCAACCAAGTTGAGCATTGATACTGTATGCATCACATTGCCCTTTCCTAAGTTCTCCTTTCATTTAGAACTCGATAACTAGGCCGTTCATGATCTTAAACTAGCCTTAAACACAATCCTGAGTTTCAAACCCTAGTTTCGGTGATTTTGTTAAACCTTGAATTGAAACATATTCCTTCACAAGAGTTATTCCTAAGCTCATTATAAACAACATTCATGCTTTACAAAATGTCAAAATCACAACTTCATAGAGAATTCATAAAATCCTACACATGTTTCAAAGGTTGAATTGGAGGATTTCTCTTCACAAAATGTGTTCACAATCATTAATAGAACAACTATAATGAAGGGATCATGCTATTTTATTGAACATGAAAATCTCAGGGAATTGTCAACGTACCTTAGTCCTAAGATTAATGGAGGAAAGGATGATCAAAGCAAGGATTGTTGTAGAGAAGATCAAGGGCTTCGATTTGGCGGTCTCAGATCGCCGATCGGACCACCGGAACTCCGGGAAATGGTCTCTCAAGCTAAGGTTTCCTCCATGGACGAAAATGGAGTCTCAAGCACTGATTCTCTGGTTCTTGTTGATAAAAAATGGTTGGAATGGTTCAAATTATGTTTATATACTTGCCTACTAAACCTCAATCCAAGTGAAGGGGTTAAATGGCTTTCTATTGGCTATGGCTTGCAAGTCATTGATAAAGAATGATCCAAGGGCTTAAAGGGGAGGGGGTGTAGAAGAGTCAACAAAGAGGGCTTTAAGTCACTAAGGTCGGTCAAGGGCAAGGGCACTTGGGTCAACAACCAAAAACCACTCAAAAATGTCACAAACCTGAATCTGGCACAATGCGGTCGCATTGTGTTTGTCCAATGCGAGCGCTTTAACTATTCATGGTCAATTTCCAGATTGTTGTTACTGGACAGTCGATCTTGTAAAATCGACCATAAATCGCTCACAACTCCAAATGAGGTGATTTTTAATTTTTCTGAAATTATACTCATTCAACTATATTTTAGAATTTTAAATTACTCAATTTGGACTTATATTCATCAAAATAAAGTTACAAAAAAATCAAGTACCGAAGCCGATTTCCTGAAAATAGAATTCTGGCACAGCCGTAAGTCAAGACCTAAATGAGGTACTTAGACAACTTGGAAAATTACCAAATTTTACAGGGAGTATCCTAACATATTCAGGTAAAACATACTAAATTTTTAGAAAATTCTCTCTAGTAGATTGGTACCAGAATTTTCCCGAAGTTTGCCCAAAACCGGACTGAATCTGTGAAGTAATATGTTGGTCATCTTATTTCCAAATGCAACAAGTCTATGAACAATGATTATGCAAGCATGGGAAATACTAGTACACTTGGTTTAGAACTCAAATGAACTTCTCGCAAGTTGAAAACACAAACAATACAAGCAACGAAGGCAATCCCGAGAAACCCTAAGGCTCAAACGAAGCAACAATGCTTCTAAACTCTCAACCGAGTCAAGTAACGAACAACGTCGGTATACGACTTGTAACTTTCATTAGTTAAAGTCTATGGAACATATGGAATTAAGGTATTGGCTTCTAAATAGCCTACCTACACAAATCAAGGTTCTTTCCTCAAGTTTAGTAAGTGAGGTCACGGTTAAACGGCAAGCAAAATGAGAAAGTCAAATACACGAAGGTTCGGGGTCTTACAGAGAGATTCATTGCTTTTGAGATTGGTAGCGGGGCAACTGTTAGTTTTTGGGGAGGTAGATGGTGTGGAAATTCAAGATTGAGGGAGGTGTTCCTGAATTTATTCAAGGTCTCCACGGATAAGGATTGTAGAGTTAATTCAGTTTTGTCTATGGAGGATGGAAAACCTATTTGGAACCCCATGTTTAGAAGGAATTTTTATGACTGGGAGATTGATTCAGTACCGCACTGCAGCTTTTGGAGAGACTTCATGAGCAGAAAATAGATAGCTTGGATGATAGGGTGGTCTGGAATGGAGCGAAGGGTGGTACTTTTTCAGTCAGATCGTATTACCTCAAGCTCCTTAATAGTGATGGAACTCCCTTCCTGGAAACCAGTATGGAATTCTCAAGCTCCAAAGAGAGTGGGTTTTTTCATTTGGGAAGCGACTCCGGAAGCTATTCTCGCTGGGGACTATTTGCGGAAGCGCCACAGGTTTTGTCAATAGGTGCTTTATGTGCAAGGCTAGCAAGGAGAGCGTGAATCATCTGTTACTTCACTCTCCAGTTGCTTCAGAACTGTGGAATTTCATGCTGGGTTTGTTTAAGGTGTCTTGGGTCATGCTCAGGTCGATTCTTGAGCATATTAGGGGCTGGTCCATTGGCTACAAGAAAAGGAGAAATAGCATTTGGGAGACAGCCCCTGTGGGAGTGTGTTGGACTACATGGAGAGAAAGAAATCATAGGGCTTTTGACAATGAGGAAATGTCTGTCCCCCGGAACTGAATAATTTTTTGATTCGTAATCTTCATTTTTGGTGCTCCGAGGCCGTGCATACAATCCTACCCCATCTATTGTAGATTTTGTAAATAGTATTGATATTGACTAATTCATTTGGTGATGTATACTCCTTAGTGTACGAAGACCGTGTCACCTTATTTGATGATATTAATTTTAATCATTGCTTAACAAACAAGCTGACTTCATTTTTTAAGGTCATTTTCATGGAATCTTGGCCAAGTGATCAATTGTTAAGTTTAATTAATTTGGAATTAGTCAACTAGGAGGAGTTCTTTAATTTTCCATTTCCTTTCCTCATATATTCCATCTTCTTTCCAATCTAATAACTTCCTTTGTTGTATCCTTGATCTCGTTCAATTATTTTTGACAATTAATCCTTATATCACTTATCTGTATATACGACTTAGAAGACATTTCCTCCATCTCGTTTATATTGGTCACCAGACACAAAAATTATCGTTTTCGTATTTGATCCTAATAAATGTCTCAACAACCAGTCTATTTTTTAATTTTTTATTTGCGCTCTTTATTTAGTTAATTAATAAAGACCGTGAGGTCCTTGGTTTCAATCCCTATACCAACAAGGGGTCATACTTACCTATAAAAAAGAAGTGCATTGTTCAACTCAAGTAGATACTCAACTTGATTAGGGGTATAATAAGAGCATTGAATTTTTTAAGTGTCGAAAACTTGGGAGGTCATTCTGGAATTTCTGTGGCTGCTTGAGTAAAGCTAAACTTTGCTAGAAAAAAGAAGATTGTTGATGGAAGTGGAAGAATTGATTTTGGGTGGGTCCGTCTTCACCCAAGGTTGAGGCTTTAACTCTACCTGGGCAGAAGCACAAATATGTGATCATATCCCTGCTGACTAGGGCTGCTAAATGAATTCAACAAGTTTGGAATTGGTTTGGGCACGAGCCACAAGCTCAAGTGCAAACAAGTTAAGCTAGAGCTTTATTACATGCTCAACTGTGAAATAGAGCTCTAGTTCAAGATAGCAAAGCTGGCTCGTAAGCTCCCAGCTTGAGAACAACTCGCTTGGCTCGCATGGACTCGGCTCGGCTCTATTCTATTCATTCTCAATTTTTTACCTTTGAAACAAAGATATATCTGTCCTTATGTGAAAATTAGGAAATTATGTCTATAAGGGATGCCGGCCAGGGCAAGAAAATATTGTTCTATTTGTACCTTTAGGATGACAAATATGTAGGCTTAAGAAAGTGACGAAGTGACAATTATGATTTAACTTGGTCTAATATTTACTTTTTGTTATTCGGTTCAAACTTTGTTTGGGCTCGAACAAGCTTGAAACTCGCTAGCAGCTCATAAGCTACGGATTTGTAACGGAGTCAAGCTGCACACCTCCACTTTAACTCGGCTCGAGCTCGTATAAGTTTGAGCTCAAAAATTATTAAACTAGTCGAGTTCAAGCATGCCAATCTCGGCTCGATTGCTAGCCTAGTGCTGACAAATCCAACTACAAGTATAATAGAGATCTAATATTAACATACCTAACATAAACTCCCTTCTTTGAAAGTGATCTATTTTAATCCATGATCATCAAAAAAAATATCCATGATCATCAACGAAAAAATAACACTTATTTTGGAATGGAGGAAGTGATAATTTTTTTACACAAACGAGTGTTTTCATTTTCAAATGGTTGCAGGATGATTTGCTACCAGTTTTTTTTTCTCCTTCGTTTTCCTAGTTTTGATGCTACTTTAGCTCTAGTAGATCTCAAATGACCCCAAGGGGTGGGAGAGATGACAAGGACACTCGGACAAAGACCGACCTTGAGGTTCTTGGTTCCAATCCCCATACCAACAAAGGGTCATACTTACCTATTAAAAGAAAAAAAAAGAAGATAAAATTTTAAACCTGAAGATTAGTAGTTATGGAAAAACATTGCCATTTGATAGTAACTTATGATATCAAACTAGACAAAGTGGTGAACAGATTAATGCCTTGTGTGGTGAATTATGACAGTCAATCACAGAAATTAAATATGATATTTGGATCGTTTTTTTTTTTTTTTTTATATAAGTAAAAGGTATATAAATATAAGCGTCAAGCGTCAAGTGGCGCGTCTATGTACATATTTAATATACAACCAACCCCTCCTATCCAACAAAAATATTATCCACAAATTCTTCAAAGGGATTAGATCCCTGCGAGACCGCTTCATTGCACCAAAAATACATAGTCCGAATAATCTGATTTTTAACCCCCTCCAGATTTTGTTCCTTGATCTCAAAAGCTCTAAGATTCCTTTCTTTCCGGATGGACCAACATACCGCCAACAGAGCAACATCCTAAAAATAATTTTTTCTTTTGCGTTTATACAAAGTCACCCAGGTTACCTGAAATAGACCCAGTAAAAAGCTCCAAATTTCCCTTGCAACCGGGCAATGAATTAGAAGATGGCTCACACTTTCTCCGTCTTGCTTGCACATAAAGCACTGGTTGGTATAGATTTTATTTCGCTTCCTCAAATTATCTCCGGTTAAGATAGTTTCGAGCGCCGCTTCCCACATAAAAAACCCCTCTAGTAGGAGCCCTTGATTTCCAAACACTCTTACACGAGAAAGTTGTGTTACTAGCCGTCAGAAATTGATACAGGGACTTGACCGAAAAAGGCTTGTCTTTCTTCCCATTCCAAATGACGGAATCATCCGTGCTTTTATCCACCTTTTGCTTATACAACAACTCAAAAAAGGCCTCAAGGGTGTCAACCTCCCAATCTTACGTATTCCTTCTAAACGAATGGTTCCACGTAACGGTCTCGCCATCACCTACCATAACCGAGCTTACATACTCTTCCTTATCCATGGCGAGATTAAACAAAGAAGGGAAAGCTCGCTGCAACTCCAAATCTTCGCACCTTTTTGTCTGTCCAGAATTTGACCTACTGAATCCCCTTTACCCACATTAAAGGAGATGAAACGCTTCACAATCTCCCAATTTTTCCTAATTCTTTTACGTACTCCCACCCCATTACAGGAATGCACCTCATTATGAGCCCACAGATGATTCCCTACTCCATACTTGGCCATCACAACTTTCTTCCAAAGTTCACTCTTCTTTTGACAAGTAACGCCACTACCATTTCCCCAAGAGAGCTGAGTTAAAAACTTTTAGCCTTTTGTTCCCTAATCCGCCATTCTTCAGGTTGGAACATACTACCTCCCACTTCACCAAGTGATACTTATTTTCATCCATTTGGCCTTCCCACAAAAAATGTTTTTCCAATCTCTTGGCCACGGAAACCGGCATATCAAAGACTGTCATGAAGTAAGTCGGTAAGCTAGATAACGTACTCTTAACAAGAGTCGTTCTGCATCTTCCAACCCGCAAGCCTTCGTTCGAACCTTTCGATAACCGGGTTCCATATATCTTTATCGGTAGAATGCGCCCCAAGAGGTAGACCTAGATAGAAAGTCGGGAGAGTGCCAACTTTACATCCAAAGAAGATCGTCAAACTGTCCACAGAATCAACCGTCCCAACTGGAAAAAACTACGCTCTCATGAATATTGATCTTCAAACCTGAAGCAAGCTGGAAGAACAACAGAATCAGGCGAAGATACCCCAAATGCCTCAAATCCGCATCACAAAATACCAGAGTGTCGTTTGCGAATAAAAGATGAGAGACAATCAACTGAGGACCCCTTTCCCTACTTACTTTAAACCCACTTATGAGGCCTCTCGAAAGGGATACATCGATTATCTTTCTCAACGCTTCCATCACTATAAGGAATAGGAACAGAGAGATCTCGAGCTAGCAAAGAACCCTGCCGGTTCCCCATTTACCAAATGATGAATGGTTTTACCAGAGTTTTGATATGGCAGATGGAATTAAACTCATATATATGTGTTTGTTCGTTCCCTATCAAGTTGGAATGATTGATGAGTTCCATTTTGTTGTTTGTTTGGTGTCCTCTTCAACAATCAAAAATAGAGATTCGATTTTGTTACTGCGGTATAGTTCTTATGTGGTTCTTACTTGGTGAGCCACTGTTCTTTGTTGTGGTGTATTGTAGATGCATGTTTTGAAACTAGGCTAATCCAAGAAAGATAGAAATAATTGATTAAAACCACAACACTACAACACTCGATCCATTTAACTAAAAAAATGCATTATTATGTCCCCTATTAATGGGTTACTAATGGGTTAGGCTGGCATTACTAGGCTGAATTAAAACCGAGGGGAGAGGACTCGAGATCTGTAGAGCTCTCTTTACAAATGCTAATAATCTTGATATGCTTTACCTTGTAGATTAATGATTTATTGATTTATATGCAAATGCGGCAGCGAAAATTGGTTCTAAATTGAGGCAACCTTCAAGCAGATGGACACTACGGGAGCGGAATATGAATGTTTCCAAGCTTTGCGAAGGCAAGAAGCGATTAGCGACCTCAAATAGGATTAACGGTCTACGGGAAGAAGTTTAGAAAGCGCAGAAGGAGTTGGAGCAAACATTATAGAAGCGATATGGTGATCTTATTACGAGCATGAAAGGATCCGACTTCTCATGGACAAATGCAGAGAACAAGCAAGAGTGCAAGAAGAAATAGGCTGCAAAGCGGCATGCTCATGAGTTGGTAGTGATTGAGGCTGCTACTAAGCGGCTGTGGTTTCTAGTCTTTGAAGCTATGGAAGCAAGCGAGGCGTGTTGCCGCCTCGGATGACATGGGGAGGCAATGGAAGTTGACCAAAGCCACGATGGAAGTTTGAGCAAAAGGATTGATCCTTTTGAAGAACATCATCCATACCAGAAAATGGAATGGATCATGGTGAGGCGATCCCTCTTGGTCTTGAGGCTTTGTTGTAGGTTCGGATGGTAACTCGGTGGCGAGACCAAGGCGAGGCGAGAATGTTTTGAGGGTTCGGATGGTAACTCATTGGCGAGAGTGAGGTGAGGTGAACTTGTTGCGGCTTCAGATGGTAACTCGGTGGTGAGGTTGCACTTGTTGCGACTTGGATGGTAATTCGATGGTGAGAGCAAGGCTGGGGTTGCACTTGTTGCAGTTTCACTTAGTACATTATGATTTATTAGCATGGTTGTGTAAATTTCCTATGATTCTCCAACTTTTGCGCACTTACGCCACATGTTTATCAAATGATTTGGATATTTTTATTTAGTTTATAATGCACGTTTGATTCTCTTAGCGAGATTGGTTTGGTGATCCTGAACATGTTAATAGTTATCTTTACATGATTATTGCATTATAATTGCGACTTTAAGGTAAATTGCATGTTAGTTAGATCCTTTTAATTTTTCTTACTAATATATCTCAAACACACTTTCGAACTGTGAGTGCATTTAAGTCTTGATTTTCCATACCTCTTTTATAGCGAATGTTTATATGAAATACACGTGGAGCGTTTAAAAACTCTAGATCATGGAATGATTTGAAATTGTGTTGAAATTTTGTGAAAACATGCATGAATATTTTGGCAACTAGGATATGATTTAGGTCATCTTTGGACCGTTTTAAGCATATATCTCACCATACCTATTATATATTTATCTCTAGTGTCTCCTTTTGAGCTTGATTAAAGAATGGTGTGTGCTAAGCATACATCAACCACCATTCGACATCGTTTCTATCACCCACATTAACTTGTCCTGAAAGTTTATGCACTTTAGCCTACCCTTTGAAAGAGAAGGATTTTAGTGGGGAATGATGTCTTTATGTTAGTTGATTCTTATATTACCTATATGATTTCTTCTTCTTCTTCTTCTTAAAAAAAAAAAGAATTAAAAGGGTGCAAGAAAACTCAGAGGCATATGCTTTTCAAGAAAAGAAAACAAAGAAGAGGATCATTAGTTTTAAATGATTGCTTATGAGTGATGTTTGCTTATGAATCCAAAAGTTCAAGTTTGGGGGAAACAACCCAGTTTTGGGTCTTTACCGACCGTAGCCTAATATGAGGAAAACCTCATAGCAGAAGTGTACGTTGGGGAATTGTTAGTCTTGCTATCTCATTTTGAATTCATACTCATTTACATCGCATCCCCCTCACCTTGACCTTACATTACAAGCTTAATAAAGTCTTATTGATCTAGTCTGCCACGTGTTTGTGTTTGTTGACATGGTTTGGAAATATAAGTGGATTTGATCCATGTTTTGCATCATATACACATCTTGATACAACTCTATGTGTTAGCATAATCTCAGCTATTGCAAGTAATTGAAATTCGAAAGCATTGTTGTGAGTGCCCCGGTTTTCGACGTTTTGTCTTCCCTTAAAAGGAAAACAAAATCAAAACGTTCTAAGGCGCGTGGAATACGCCCGACCTCATTGTGGACTCAAAATATGATCAACAGAGTCGTCATCTTTTAAGGAAAAACAAAGAAAAACCAAATGTAACCATATTTGTAAAGGGTTCGGAGACTAAGTTACGAGGTGAGAAGGGGTTAGGCACCCAACTCGCCATTTCGGTCTCAAGATAGTTTTTTTTTTGCTAAAATATGATTTTTATATCTATTTAACAGATGAAATAAAACATTATATATATATATATATATATATATATATATATAAATATATTATTACAAACTTGCAGCAGCCTCATTTCGGGAGTTACGAATACATTTATAAATATTTGGCCATAATAATGGCTCTTTTTAATGTTATTTTCTATAAAACTTCGGGTATCATAACTGCTTATATTGCTTATATTTTGCTAGTCTAAATAGCACTTTTTATATAATAAAACTTTAAATAACTTACCTCTTGAAGCGTGGGGGTTTTATCCCGTACCAACTAGCTTAGGCTTAAGTGCGCTTCGCTACGTCGCCGAGGGAGAGGAGTCTTTTTCTTTGTTGTTTTCTTTTGCGGATTCAAGCGAGTAACGCTTCAAAGTTGCTTTCTGGCCTCGGGAACCGGGCGGAGCAACCGTCGTTTGTTGTTGTTTGCTTCTTGGCGGAAATCGAGCGAGAGCAATTGCTTGCTTTTCTTGATTCGACATCGGATTCGAGGCGAGCAAGCTGCTCTTTTTGGGATTTTTGGACCGGAGGAATAGGGTGGAATCCTAGCAGGGTAACTAGGTTTCACTTTGACCGGTTGGTTTTGTGTTTGGAGGAGATTTGACGGAGTTTCGAGGCTAGAGGAAATAATTCTCTAAAGGCGCTCTCTCATAACTCACTGTGCTGTTTCTTAACTGCGTGTTGAATGAACGGTGTGTGAATTCACAAGCTGGGCCTCTTTATTTATAGGTTGGGAGAGGCCTTCCTTCATGGTTAAGATTTCTCTTTCTGTGCTTCATCAGTTTGTACTGCGCATTGAGAGAATTGTACATTAGGCAAACTGCTACAGTGATATGGGCAATGTTGGGCGGCACCCATGGAGGAGGCTGGCGCGGCGCCCAGAGGGTCCATAGGTGGCGCCAAGGGGCTTTTTTATTCTTATTTTTGGCACTTAGGCCCCCTGCATTTCACTGTTTGTGCATCCTGCCTTTTCTTTTATATTTTTAACCCTGTAACTTGACATTCGTTAGTTTTGTAACAAGTCTTGATATTTCATGTCATGTTACATAGCAGAGGTACAAAATTAGGGTGTCTACAATTGAATTTTATACATAGGAAGTGCATGGGATGAATGTATAATTATTTAAAATCCAACGTGTTCTCTCTTTTTGTGATAGACCAGGTATGTATGGTAGGTTACGTGTCTTGTGATGCACATGTTTTTATTAAAATAATTTTGGAGAATGCATATTGTGCTTAGCTTGGTAAAACTTTATAAGTTGCACTACAAGAAAATGGGGTATTTGGGAAGGCAAAAAATCGTGACAAATACTGCCAAAACCGTCCCAAATAGTATTTGGCACGGTTTTGGGACGGTTTGGCTCCTTCCTAAATACGAGGGTGCCAAATACATTTATCTCGGCTCAAAACGGTCCCAAATACTATTTGGGACGGCAAAGGGGACGGTTTGATAGGGTGGTGCCAGTTAGCGTGCATTTGGGACGGTTTTTGTTAAACCGTGCCAAATACTTGTATTTGGGACGGTTTTGTTGAACCGTGCCAAATAGTATTTGGCACGGTTTATCTGCCCTCCCAAATAGTAGAATTAGGCATGATTTTGATTCCGTCCCAAATAGTTTTTTGGCACAGTTGGGTTGCCCTCCCAAATAGTAATTGGCACGATTTTGGTTGCCTTCTGAAATAATATTAGGGACAGTTCAGTTGCCCTCCCAAAAAGTTATTGGCACGATTTTTTTGCCCTCCCAAATAGTATTTGGGATTGTTGTGTTTGGCCTCCCCACTTAGTATTTGGCACGGTTGATGCCCTCCCAAATACCATTTGTGACCAATTATTTTTGTATTTGATATCGTTTTAATATGAGATGACCACCATTTGTTAGAGTCAAATATATGCTAATTATCAAATGGAAAACAATTACATTTTATATAAATGAATTGAAATCATAACATAAACTAATTATATAGATTAGTTTCTAATTGGTACCCAATTAGTCAAAAGCATAACATAAAAAACATTCAAAATTACATAAAAGTACAATAAAAAAAAAGATTGTAAGTAGATCAACTACCCTTCAAAAACTAAAGTTTCAATAAGTATCTTTCTTATACAAAAGTGTCTATTGAAATAGACAGATCACTTCGTTCATCATTGAAATAGCTAGCTCAAGTCGTCCATCGGTGAGTTGGTCCGAGCCTACAACAAAAAATTATATAATTAGTATAAATAACGCCAAAAAAAGAAAAGAAAAAAAAAGAGATACCTCAAGAGATCTACACTATAAATTAAGGGTACTAGATCTACCTGTCTTATACTAGATCCAGAGCCATTTGTATCCACACGAGGAGACGATGTTGTTATTCCGTGTGCATCCAATAGAAGAACTAATAGAAGAACCTTTGCGAATATAGGCACAGATATTGAGAAAGGAAGGAATTTTGGACGATATAAACTGTAAAGCAACTCTTGTCAAGAAGTCAAGGTAAAAGTCTCATGCAAATAGCCAAATACTTAGATGGCTCTCACTGTCCTTGCTGTTATTTCCTTAGATACTCCGTCGAGATATTTATAAAAATTTTCAACTTCAGTTATCCATTCAGTCCTCTTCATTAAGCTATTACTGAAAGACCAATTTACTGTTAGGATCTCTGTAACTTGTGTGCTGAAGTAAGAAAAACAAAAAACATAGGTTTACTTCTGCAAATCTGGAAACATCAGCAGATCTGCTATTATTATATGCATTCTCTGATATCTATATATCATGTTAGTGAGATTTGTGAACACCGCATTACTAGGGCGCACCATGAAGATCATTGAAAGACATATTCAAAGATTGCAGGGGGATCATGTTTTGTAGCTCAAAAGGGATTGGGCCAGAAAGCTGATTTGAAGAGAGATCAAGAGTTGCCAACGCTTTTACTTTACCCAAAGAATTTGGAATGCACTTTGAGAAATAATTATTGGCAATGAGCAACTCTCGCAAGCTCTTGCAGTCACCAATGGAATTGGGAATTTCTCCAAAAATTCATTTTGCATCAAGTCAATGACTCTAAGTGTAAGCTCCATGCATTGGCTTATATTTCTTTGGTATAATGCACGTGAGGCTATTGAAGCTCATGTTGAGAACCCTTAGTTGAATAAGGTTTTTTTAGTGAATTGGGAAGTTTTCCTGTGAATCTGTTTTTTTGAAGTTGAAGTTGATGTGATTGAGGAGAGATTGCCTATATGAGGGCTAATGGAGCTGATTGTTTGCAGCCCAGAAAGGTCAAGCAGGACCACTTGATGGTTGGAATTGTTGCAAATAATTAACTTGGGTCTAGTTACAAGGTGATGGAGATTAAGGCCACTTTGTGCGTGACGATGCTTAGAGTGACGCATCGGACATAAAGATTTTTGTGTTATAGGAAGAGAGAAGGAATAAAATGGCAAGCAGAAGCATAAAAGGCAGGGGGAATCCATATGTGTTTTGTTGGAAAATATAAGGATACCAAAGTCGGTGGAAGATGCTTAGTGTATTGGAAAGCCTGCTATGGGTACTTATATCAAGAACTTGAGTCTTGACAATCCAACAACCACTCTAGTAGATTGAGCTACTATCTCATTGTTACAATTTTAATATTGGTATATGGGCTAGAGTTGCATGAGACAAAATTACAATTTTAATTAGGATGTAGTAACATTTAGGTAAAAATAACACCAAATGGAATCTATTTAGTCGTAGTGTGGAAGGAAAATATGTACTTGTATCAAGATGAGTGTTCATTTTTAGATTTTTACCAAAATTAAGGAGATATATGAATGAATGTAGTCATCTCTACCTAAATTGAGGCCTAAAGTATGAGTGCATGAAAAACAAATATAAGGCCTAATTTAATTAACTATATAACCCTTAATCAACCTTATAACATCCATCAAACGAGGGCAACCCAACAAAGCATTTACGTACAACAACAAAACAATGGTGCACACCCATCAAGCGAGGGCACCCCAACAAAGCATTTGCGTACAACAACAAAACAATGGTGCACACCCATCAAACGAGGGCACCCCAACAAGCATTTTAGTTATGTAGCTTACCTCTTCTCAAATATTAGCGTGTGAAGTTGTAACGACTCGACCCGGATTCCAACACGAAATCCCAAGGTCGTGCCGCTGGAACTAACTTAATAAGAGGACAAGCACCTGATAAACAGTAGTGCTAGTCAAACAGTCGAGCAAACTCGCTCTAAACATGAACATAACACCGCACTAAAATACAGTATTTCCAAAATCGAATTAGCGGAAGCAATATGAGAAAGAAGTCCCAAGCTATGAAGCTCGAAACCAACGACAATGAAACCAAGAGAGACATTATCTCTCAAAGGAGGAAAAACAAAACTCGCATGCCACAACATTGCAGACGCTAATCAAACCATCGGCACTCCAGGCCGGCGTTTTAACAAAGAACCAACCTGATATAACAATTACCCAACGGCTAAAGCATACCGGGGTCAACCAACAACTATAAAAACTAGAATAAGGAAATTCCCCAAAGCTACTTGCGTGCTCGGAGAGATAAGCGAAATAAATACTAAAACCACAAGCAGGGCACGACACAACACGTCGGCCCAAGAAATAACAATACAAATACCCAGTATTCTACCGTGTAAAGTCTAAATAACTTTACAAAAGGTCGATCTCACAAGAATAGCAAAGTCCATGAAATCAATGACAATGCTAAAAAGGAACAAGACTCCACAAGATGCTACTCGGGAAAGTCGGCTGCTACAAGCACGAACCACACGATCTAACCTCGATCTATTGACCAGCTGCGCCCTGCTACAGTCACGATCTACTCGACCTCAGTGCAGCTATCAGTTACTGCAACTAAAAAACAAGTACGAGATGAGTCATAATGACTTAGTACGCTACTACAATATATATGCAACATATAATTATGTAACATAAACATAACTGGGTGTCATTTTATATATGACGAAAAACGTGGCGTCGTATCGTTTCGATACTCCACAAGATATCCACTCATTCTTACTTACTAAACCGTCCAAATGAACCAGGGTGTAATTCCCTGTTCACACACAAATCAAATGAATTAGAAGGTAGTTCCCACAAAACATCATATGCAAGTATACATATCATTATATATACGAATCAAGCTATTCACTGTTGTTACCATGTGTAAGGGTGCATGTTTATATATATACACCTATATCAGTATGTATATCTCTAAATATACATATCAAATCTCCCATAAAATCATCATGCATAAGTGTGCATATCTATATATATACACATCAAGTCTTTCATATATATCTCATATACAAGTATGCATATATCTATATATACATATCAAATCTCTCATATATCATCAGCCAATACAAACTTGGTCAATAAGATCTCATGTTCAACTAACACTTTGCTATCACATAAGTGCCCATAGTAAGCCACATAAAGGATAGAGAAGATACCAAATCACTTTCGTCGTATTGCTCCTGCAATCACAACTGTTAATCATATCGTGCCAGTGATATACGTGTTCAGGTATCAAAGTACCGAGCTCTCTTCTCGGGTCTGAGTTCTCTACTCTGGAAAATTGCACTAGCCAATGTGCTCAATTGGTTACGACAAAGGGGGCTACTTCCCCACTGTAGCTAGCAGTGGAGGTGTGTGTGAAACCCGAATCCGGTACGGCGATACATTACAATCACGAATCCCATAATTCGTGAAGGCAATGCATCGTCCCACCATCATCATGAAAACTCAAGTAATGCCAGCTGGACTTATATGTAATGCACAAGTAGATGTTTACTTGCTAATTCTCAAGTAGATATAATGATCTACTAAACTCATACGATTATGCACATTGTTACAATAATCACAAAACCATAATAGGAGCTCATTTGAGTCTCTAAATCATAAGTGTCAAGTTGTTCACTCTATTCGATTCAAGTCCCAAAAGCTAGTAATCTAGTCAAATGGAATATAATTATCATAGGATCTCACCATGATCCTCGTAAGGTTCAATTGTTCCTTAACGCGACTCCGTTGAGTCTTTACTACAATTCCAACCAAATAGAGTTTGAACACTATATGTGTTCCAAGGCTCTTTTCAATGTTCTCGTTTGAGGCATAGCAAGGTTCTTGTTCCATTTAGGAATTTAGTTCAAAGTCCCAAGTCAATTATATAAGGGAAGCCTAAGTTGATTATTGTGAAATCAAGCTTAGTTCATTTTTTGATTCATAATTCCACTTAATAGTAGAATCCAAGTTCACCACAATTCATTAACTGTAGAACAGATCAGGCACGAAGGCAAATACATTCAATATGCTCATAAGTCATATCATAGAAACACGTAGAAGAATCAATTCTTGACAAGGTAGGAAATCATGCATTTAGTCATAATATAAAATATACACAGTATTCCATATTCACCTATGAAATTCAACAGAGTCACAACTTAACCATCAGTCCATTAAGTACTATCCAAGACTACTCCGTTAATCTCGGATCAAGAAGCCATTTACTAAACTCTTCCTAGAGTAGTAACTCATTCAATAACACAAAAGTCGATGGTAGTCAAAGACTTAAGCAACACTAGAGCGGTAATAACCCGTAAGATCAAACCATACCGGTGAGTCTTAGATAACAACATTTTTTTTTAAGAAACAGGGACGGCACCCTGCAGAATTTTATTAAAATGAAAAAATTATACAAACTTGAGGGGGACAACCAGCCTTGCCCTTATAATGGGAGGACAGAGGAGCCTGACCTCAGAAAAGAAATACATACAACTCAAAGGAAGCGAAAAATAAATAGCCAAACTATCTAGAGCGTCTAAGATATGGGGTACCATCTTTATCCAGAAACATAGCACCACGAATACGGGGAGGAAGATCCTGGGCAGAGGCAAAATTAGAATCAGTCGATGAATCACAACCCAAACTAGCAAGGAGATCAGCAACACAATTGGCATGTCTAAAACAATGCCCAACCTGAAATTCCATGGCTCTAGAAATAGCTAACACCTGCCGAATGATGGACCAACACCGCCAAGGAGGATTATGACCGAGATTAAGGCAATCAACCAGAATCTTGGAATCAAGTTCAACAAACGCTTTACGAAAACCGTGGTCCCGAAGAAGTCTAACTCCATGCAGAAGAGCTTTAGCCTCAGCCAATGTATTTGAACCAATCCCATAATAATCCGAAAAAGCAAGGATGATGCTCCCATTAGAATCACGAATAATATCACCACCTCCACTATGTCCAGGATTCCCACGAGAGGCCCCATCCGTATTAAGTTTTACCGTATAGGAAGAAGGAGGGATCCAACGAACCAACTTGAATTTAGGACTCAAAGGCAGCCTCTTAGAATTAGGATAGGCAGCTTTATACATTTGCAAATCATCCTAGCGACTTATACAAGTAGACTCCATGTATAGAGTACTAAGAAAGCCCCAATCCAAATCTTCTCATAGAATAGTCCTCAAATTCATTATTCAAGAAGTAGGTGTTTTTACTCATTAAGGAATCAAGTAGGAATTCGACAAGAGTGAATTCAACCTGTCAAGTAGATACAAGATTCTACATCATGCTCTCAATTGTGCATTTGCTTCACACAATCACATAAACCACATAAGAACTCGATTGAGTCTTATAATCACTCATATCAAACATGCCCCTCAATCCATCCCAAAGTCACGTAAGCTAATATATTAGTCTAACGCACTACAAACGTCGTAGGGATTGAATATGGAGTCGGTATTGTTCAATAACTCCCTAATCTCAACTCTGGTGAGTTTTACTAAAATTCAACCAAATAGAGCATTGATATTATATGCATCACATTGCCCTTTCCTAAGTTCTCCTTTTATTTAGAACTCGATAACTAGGCCGTTCATGATCTTAAACTAGCCTTAAAAACAATCCCGAGTTTCAAACCCTAGAATCGGAGATTTTGTTAAACCTTGAATTGAAACATAATCTTTCACAAGAGTTGTTCCTAAGCTCATTATAAACAACATTCATGCTTTGCATAAAGTCAAAATCACAACTTCAATAAGAATTCATAAAATCCTAATCATATTTCTTAGGTTGAATTGGAGGATTTGTCTTCACAAAAAATGTTCATAATCATCAATAGAGCAACTATAATAAAGGGGTCATGTCATTTTATTGAACATGAAAATCTTAGGGAATTGTCAACGTACCTTAAGCCTATGAATAATGGATGAATGGATGATCAAAGCAAGGATTGTTGTAGAGAAGATCAAGGCCTTCGATTTGGCGGTCTCGGATCGCCGATCGGACCACCGGAACTCCGGGAAATGGTCTCTCAAGCTAGGGTTACCTCCATGGACGAAAATGGAGTTTGTGTCTCTGATTCTCTGGTTCTTGGTGATCAAAAATGGCTGGAATGGTTGAAAGAAGCTTATATACTTGCCAACAAAACCCCAATCCATGTGAAGGTGATTAAATGGCTTCTCATTGGCTAAGGGATGCTAGCCTTTGATAAGGGATGATCCAAGGGCTCAAAAGGGTTGTAGGAGAGTCAACAAAGGTGGCCTCAAGTCACTAAGGACGGCCAAGGGCCAGGGCACAAGTGTCTATAGCCAAAAACCACTCAAAAACTCACCAAGGCTGATTCTGCCATGCTGCGGTCGCATCATAAATGGCCCATGCGACCGTAAGGGTCCTCCTTCAGCATTCTGCACATTTTCACTTGCTCTCAGCATCTCAACGCGAGCCACTGATCCAAGAGCCATGCGGCCGTGAGGTTCAACACTTAAACTTGTCCTAAACATGTCCTAAAAGGTTCCAAACTCATTGGCAACAATCCTAAGGTGTAACCCAACTCAAAACAAGTCGGAAACACACCCGAAACACATCCGAATCAAGTTAAAACATGGCTGGAACCACTCGACAATTGGCCAACGAATCAAACACGAATCAAACCCAACCCAAACTTGAATAACTTGAACATGTATTAGTCTTGTTTAGACATGGTTATGGCTTGTATTCAAGGCCTAGAACTCAACCGAACATCTCTCGAGACGAAAAGAAGGCAATACAAGCAATGATGAAAACCACAAAACACAAACGAAGCAACGAAGCTTCGAAACTTCCAACCAAGCACACAACAACTAAGATGAACATTATAAATCTTATATGCAAGGTATTAAGACTCCATTGAGACTTATTTAGGTGCTATCATGATACGATGAATGCTCGAAACATCAACAATAAGGCATGCAACGCATGGAAGACCATTACTCTATTATGATTTCAACCAACTCAATGCCAACATGATATGAATGAAACGAAGTCTCTAGCATCTTAAGACATACCATAAACATGATATAATGATGTAATACATGTAAAGGGATTTGGGTTCTCACACTACGCGAGAAAACTCTCAACCGAGTCAAGTAACGAACAGCGTTGGTATACGACTTGTAACTTTAACTAGTTAAAGTCTAGAGAACATATGGAATTAAGGTATTGGCTCCTAGATAGCCTACCTACACAAATCAAGGTTCCTTCCTCAAGTTTAGTAAGTGAGGTCACGGTTAAACGACAAGCAAAACGAGAAAGCCAAATACACGAAGGTTCGGGGTCTTACAGAAGTCCTTCCAGTCCTGTGTGGGAACTCGAGTTGCTTACAATTTGCAGAATTACGTTCAGCTTCAGCCTAAAATACAAATCATATTCACAACACATAAGCTTATACATTATATAAGCTTGAGTACATCAACCATGCAAAGACCTGATGTATATAATACCGAGGAGAGCCAAGTATAACCTAAATAATTTCCCATCAGGATAATATTTTTGAAGCATGTCATAGGAATTGTCGTAGCAATACTCTCATTACTTTTGGCTGCCTTCGTTGAACATAAAAGGAGGCTAATTGCTGTCACTAGGAGTTAGTCAAGTGCTTAGCTAAAATAGAATCATTCCTTAGATTAATTATACAAGCTTTGTCCTCTCGAGTACATTACGATATAAAGCAAAGAGTATGGATTGACCTAACTTGGTTTCAGTTTTCACGTATCAAAACACACAAGTTTCTTAGTAAGTGTGTTTATGTCCATGTAACATTATTATTTTCTTGGGACCTGTATTTTTTTATTTACAGCTCCTGAAGAAACAAATTTACCTGCTAAGAACCTAAACCAGAACCTTTGGATAACTGCCAACACAAAATCAAAAATCTATGCGAGTCTTAATTTGATTTAAAGAAACCGATACATTGAACTAAGCATATTGTGAGTATTAAGCACAAACTGATACATTGAACTAAAAAACACAAAATCGAAAATCTATGCGAGTCTTAATTTGATTTGAACAAACTGCAAATAAACTGATACATTGAATTCAAAAGGCACAAACTGATACATTGGCAAAGGTTGAGACTAAACAGAAACCAGAAATTTTGTACATTCTGTTAATAAGCTTACAAGGATATCTCAATCATTACAATCAGGGTATATTTTTTAAGTCAAATTCCTGGTTATTATACAAGGGGAAAATAGTTTACCGGTTTATCATTTTTCCTATTTTTTTTCTTCATGTTTCAAATTTCAAAATTGTACTGTAATAGACAGCTGATTGATTATTCTTGATTCTTGTCTTCTTGAAAGAAAGAAAATCATGGGTACAACCCAAAAGACAACTCTACCAATGAAGTGGTTTCTGCAGAACAAAACCAACACATGTTTTACCTCTCAGACTAGTTTTACAATCAAAGTAGGTTGCTACTTCTAACAAAAAAAAAAAAGGGTTATGGGCCACTATTTTCTAGAATTAGTATCAAACACTATTATCTTCATTCCTAAAAATGTCTTGTTTATTATAAATTATTAAATACTGAGATAATATGCATTCTTTAAAGTATACCTATGTGAAACTATGATAAAAGTAATTTTTTAAAAAGAAAAGTTTTAAAAAGTGAATATTTTTTTGGAACGACCTAAAAAGAAAAGATTTATAAACTTTTTTTAGGGATGAGGTGTAATACATTTTAAAGAATGTATCATAAAGAATTACCTTGCATCAAAACACCTCAACATAGCAAGTTCAAAGTTGCTATAACAATCCATCCCAAAGTGTTTAACGAGTAAACTAAATTACTATGGAGAAGACAAAATCTATTGAAATGCATTAATATTACTCCATCTGTTACAGACAGAGGGTTCTCTGTTTCATTTTAGAATGTTTCACTTAAAGAGTCTATTTTTAAAAATTAAAGCATAAAAGTATCATTTTATCACAAATGAGCTACTAAAAATGTAATTTTCTTAAAAAAGTTTGACTTTCAAACTGAGAACTTTTTGCCTGAAAAAAGGGGTATATCACAAAAGAAAAAGAAAAAGAAAGAGCATTAAAAGCGATGCAAATCCATTTTGCATTTTTGAAATGAGAGTCAGGTTTTTGCATTCCCACAATTCCATGTACCTGGTATATTGAATATTGATGCTGTAAATGTAATCCAATACAATCTAACCTTATTAGATTTCCAAAACTAGATTGTGGTATTTAGATTATACATAAAAAAAGAGGTCTATATTTTCTAAATTCATAGTCTTTATCATATTTCTTTATATACGTGTGATTAATGTCATCCGTATTTGAATTTTTGTAATGTGTATTATATTAATGTAATGTAATATAAAGCATTAAACTTCAGTTCCCTTGTATATCTCCACATTTTACTCACATACCATGTACGATAATTTATAACCGACCCATCTCCCCCATTTTAATTTTTTGTTTTTCTTTTTCAGATTCAAAACTACAAAACTCCCTCTCTCTCTCTCTCTCTCTCTCTCTCTCTCTCTCTCTCTCTCTCTCTCTCACACACACACACACTAACGGCTAGAATGAGCAGATATATAGTGTTGGAAGATTTTGATACAGTCGAGGTTGTAGTTACGTTTGTCGGATACATTGCTTTGGTTGCCTTAGGTGAACAGAGAGGATAATAATTGTAATGTTTGTGCGGCATTGGTGTTGGACCCAAGTCATATGTAATGAAGTATTGAGGAAAAAGATGGATTAATAGTTGGCATGCATGCTAGCTATTATCAAGCAGGGAGATCTCGCGAAGATGGAGAGCATGTAATTTGTGAAAATTAGCTGCTTGTTAAAAACTAGGTCACTCTAACTAATTAGCCCCATATACATGAATCTCAAAAGAGAAGGAGATAGATAGAAAGAAATAGACGAACCTTGAACTGATGTGTATGGAGGAGGAAGTTTTGGCAGCCCTTCGGAGTTTGAATGGAGATAAAGCGTCAGGTCCGGATGGTTTTTCAATGGCTTTTTTCAACACTGCTGGGAAGTTCTAAAGGACGACATGGTTTACAACTATGGGAACTTGGGCAGAGGGTTCATGGCTTCATATGCTCAACTGCAATGAAGAATACCAAACCAAACTAAACCATCAAACCAAGTTGACCACTCTTTAACATACCATCAATATGTAGTGACAGACCAAAGAATCAAACAGAGTACTACACACCTACTCACTACCTCTTGCATTAAGGAGAATCTCACTATTATTCATTTTGCTTTTGTGCTTGATTCTTATTTTTGTTTTTAAAACCATTGTTCAGAATACAACAAATAATGGTAAGTTGTTCTGTATCAATTTGCTTTTCAATAGATAGGGAAAACAGAAAACAAAAGCAACACATGTTCCCTGTCAATCAAATGAGCACCAAAAGTTTATTCTGATCTTCCAACTGTCTACAAAATATGTCTTCCGTTGTTAAGTCACGTAATGCCAAATTAGCATAATACAAGTGCATTGCAATCTTTACTTTGTATTTATTTATTTTTGAAGTAGAAATACTTCCTCAGGAAATCCATTAGAAAAATAGGCTTCAGTTTAACAATACGCCAAAAGTTGAGGTCTAAGCATACCCATTTGCAGACAACCAAGAGGGACAAAGAACAAGGGAGGAAGCGACATAAACGAAAGGATGAAACAGATAAAGAATCAAACCAGAATCACGGAAGTACTTCGTCAAAGCCTACCTTCAAATTTTCTCGTTTGATGATTCCCTCACAAATAAGGCGTAACCTCTCCAATTCAACCTACAAAAGACGTGTCATGCGATGCTACTCATTACTGGGAGCATAGTAAATTTCAATAGAAAAACAAAGCAAAAATCACCCAGCAATCTTTAAACTATCATGATATTTAGCAAAGCATAAATGTGTGCACAATAAGCATCAATTCTGGTGCATTGAGGCCTGAAATGAATCATCAACCAAGTAGAACCTTAACTTAGAGACTTTGGCCTAGCACAGAACACTGAATATGTACAGTGCTTTTTTCAAGTTCTGATCCGTTGGGATACAATAGAAGCTGGTGTCAGTGTGAAGATAAGGACTATTCTCTCTGAGCTAATAAGCATGCTTCTAGTTAGTTAAAACTAGAATAAAAAAGCCAATTTATGTTCGAAGGCATCGTTTTGCTTTCCCAGGGAGTGTCCCAATTCACTAAGTACTAAGTAAGTCACTAAGATCCGGCCCTTGCTTATCTATGGCATTAGGTCTTCCTGAACTGGATAAGGGACATTGGCTTCTTTCTCGAGAGCCATCTTTAGTGATTCTTTCATCGTTCTTCACGGCGTAAAGAAGGAATGACTGGAAGCTTTATTCCCTAGGTAGGAAATGACTAAGTGCGCTCCGAACCTCAGTGGAAAGGGGAACAGGGCTTACGTCTCCCAAGGAATCGACAGCTCCTCATTCTGCTAGGTATGCTAAAAGAAGACTAATTCTTTGCTAGTTCCTTGTTGAATCTCAATCTGATTCAGTGAATAGGAAGAATGGGAGGCTATCTATGAATTGTCTGTGCCCCTCCCTTTATTATAGCGATCAGGTAGGCGTAGAACGAGTACGTAAATGATCTGCCCGGGGAAAAGGTGCTACTAGTGAATTAACGGGATCAAATGTTGTACGTCTACAACCATAGACTCTAAAGGTAAATAAGGACTAGTTCTAGGAGAGCATAGTAGGAGGGTGTACTGCATATAACCTCTGATCTGATCCACAAGTGACAGTCGGATCAGCTTTCATTCAAGACTCTTCCTGCTTGAAAACTCCTTTTATTAACTCATCGAATGTTTTCAAACCTGGCTGGCTAGGCCGGAATAAATCCTGTAAGAGTAGTCTCTTGGGAAAGAGAGAGGGGAATCCCTTTGAAGGAAAAGAGGAAGAAAAGAGTCAAAGAGTATATGAGGGCACAAAAGTAGGCTAGATTGCTAGTCAAAAAGGAAACTCACTATTTAAAGCCTGGCATGACAAACTACAACTGCTATGAAGGCTACTACTAGGGCAATAAAGATCTTCTAGAGGGACTGGCTGGGAAGGGAAAATAGAAAAAAGACTAAATCGCGGAAGCCCTAGGGATAAGCAAAGAAGACTTTAGCCCTTGTATCACAACCGTCAAGGTTATGACGGGTCAACCTAAGAATCACTAGGGACTATTTGCCTTAAACTAAGGGGATGCAATCGAGAGAGTGACAAAATTTTCAATGTAGTTCAGTGCAAGACCACATTCCGCCCACTTTGATTTTAGGATGCTTGTGGATGTGGATAGACGATCACGGTGCCATCCCTTCTTCCTATCATAATAATAGATGCGGAGAATTTCCATTCCAAGGAGGAGGAACCCTAGTTAGAACAAAGAAAAACATAGTGAAATAAGTTAATATTTAGTAGTAATTTCATGGACATGTTCCCATTATCATTCTAATTATAGAAGAAAAAGGGAAAGAGAATCCAATAGCATCAGCCTAGACAAAGGAAGAGCAGGAATAAGAAGGACTTTCTTTAGTAAGTAGGATGGTAGACTTCATACCTTATACAAGCCTCATTCCTGGCTTTCCAAAAGGTGAGGGACTTTAGTATATTCAGTAGTAGTAAGAGGCCCTCGGTCTTGAATGAGTTCACTATCTTGATTGAGTTGTGGCAGGTGCTAAATGAAGAGGAATCCTATCTCCTCGTTCGACTTTGCTCGGATAGAACTCTTCACCTAGTAAGAATGGGAGCACTACACTGCCTTCTCATTTCTTGCACCCTAATCCAGGCTAGGAAGCGAGAATTCAAGATCAGAGTCACTTCCTATACCAAGGACAGTTCTTTCTTCCTTCTCATGTGAGACCTACTAGAATACAGAAGAGAATGGGATCAAGACTCTTCATGAGTACATAAAGAAGGTTGCTCTAGTTCAGTTTGAAGAGATTTTATTCACTCCTTCTCCTTGAGCTTGGGAAAGTCCTTCTCTTTGCTTCCCCGGGCCCTGAACAGGTATTTTACCTTTATTCGAAAGGACCTACCTATAATGTTTTCTGCCTTAACTCCTACCTCTGATTCTTGCCTGTTCTGATCTAGTTCAAGGGTAGACTAAGCTTGAATTATTCAAAGTTATTTCGGTTTTTCTGCATACTAGTTTTATGATCTGCTTTCCCGGTTCCGGTGGGCAAAAAATCGCAGCCTGACCTATCTATTCTGACAATAAAGCGCATTGCTCGGGCCTTGAATAGTGGAACAGTTGGTCTAATGATTCTAGTAACAACAATGGCATTCTCCTTTAGCTTTCATCGCCTGATGATGAGAAAAAAAGACTTCTAGGTTTGCACTGCTTCCTGACATAGATAGTGGACATCTTTCTTCCCTTTCTTCCTTGTCTGAGAAAGGAAATAAGTTCGCATTCTTGGTTAGGGAGCAAGCCTACTCATCTCTTCCTGACCTAACTAGCTCTGAGGATAAGGCGGAGAAAAGACATTATGGCTAAGAAGTGGGACTGACCTTGAGAGTTCATATCTGTCTTGTCTGTCTTTCTCCCGGGAATCTATTTACTGAGTTCACTTCACTTTACCTCTTTCCCGAAGACAGTTTACAAGCTATGGAAGTGAAGCATTCAAGCTGCGAAATCTCCTCTTTCTACTAGTTGTTCAAATCTGTCTTTCTTCCGTGTGAACCCATTCGGGACTGAAGCCTCACACTGATTCTCTTACGAGTCCTAGTTTCAGTCTCTATATATCTCTTTCTTCTTTCTGAATCTCCCGCAAATAAAAGGAATGGAATAGTGCCTGATGAAAGCCTTTTCTTTTCTTTGAGAGTTCTCCCTAGAGATAGCTACTGCTTCCTCTCGATTTCTACAATATTGTATTTATTCCTCTGGAAAGATTTATACTCTGGTAGAAGTAAGGAATAGGTTGTGTTGACGGATTCTTGTATATCTGCTATCGTGAATACTTGGTAGAGAACGAATCTCATATATGGAGAGTTAGCCTCTCTTCCTTGTTAGGGAGGTCATTTGGCTTAGCTAGGGAAAGTTAGTAAAATAGGATCTTTAATACAGGGGATTATTCCCTTTTTTGATCAGTGGCATATAATCCCGCGCTGAGAGAACTGCGATAACTTGCAATCGCTCCTACGAGGTAGGAGGTAGCTCTACCAAAGGCAGAGGAAGATGCTCTATAAGCTTTCAAGTAAGGAAGACGCTATTCCTCTCTCTAAAAATATAGGTTAATGCCCTTCCCTTGCCTGTATGTCCAATAGAAGGAAGACGAAAATGAGATCATAAGAAGAGCATAAATAGCACTGATTGAGCCTAGGGCTTATAGAAGAAGATTCCTAAGTGAAAGGATTGAATCTTAAGATTAGACCCTTGATGAATTGAAAGAGCTCATTTCTGGACATAAATTGACTAAAAAGTCGAAAAAAAAAAAAAGTCATCTTTCCCAGAGAAATGAAATGCCCTCTGTTGATAAATGTCCTCTGCCTGGTCTCCACCTTATTATGTAAGGATTAGGTAAGGACCAAAGGACCAATGGGCTTGGGCTAGCGGCTTGGGCTCTCTCCACGGATACACGTCTAGTTCCATACTCTGACGTAGAAGACGATCCTAATCTTTCAAGTGAGACAGGCAAGTTTGTCAAAAGAGAGAGAGAAACTCTATTCGGAAAAGGTGTGCACTCCAAGGCACTCCTTTGGGTACCAAAAAGCATATCCAAATTAATACAGGGATGATGGAACTAATAAGATGAGAAGCTAAAGGGCAGAGAAGGCCCCACAACATCGCCTCCCAAGTTGCACACTTTACAACTTACCCTTATTCAAGATGTTCAAACAATACCTATTAACGTCATTCCCAATAAGAAAATTACGTTGATTATTGTAACAACAACGAAAAAGTATATCTACTTCCAGTCATATTTTCTAGTTTTGAACCTGCATTAGCGTGATGTGTGATTCAGGGAGAGAGAGACCCTCATAACGTATAAGATCTGCTGCTATCTATCTTAGTTTGATTCTCTTCCTTTCTTTGATCTACTCCCAGCATCGGGAAATAGCATAAATAAATACCTAAACTTCAACACCTTTATAAAACTTTCACCTATCAGCAATTTAGAGCAGGAATCTAAAAGACTATGAACAATAAAAGTACTAGCAGGCTCAGCTAAAGTGAGGCAAGAAGATAAATGAAGTCACGTTCATCTTCAACATATAATATGTATGGATGGCAGCTGGCAGTTTCCATCTAAACTAACTGGTGCACAAAATAGTTAACATTTTTCATGCAAACTGTCAACTGCGCATTTGAGCATACAATTATTTTCATCTTATAAAGTAGGTTTGGTGGAGGGGGAGGGATTATTTCTATGCAGGATGCAAATTACTTTGTAGCCAACCTGACTGTTTGGCAGTTTGAGGTTTGGGACTGAGCCTTGCTGAGTGCAGAAGCTATATATTTTGATCTATTTTCTGCGTCATATCCTTGTGATCACTCCGCAGCTCTGCAGGAAGGGGAACCAATTAACAAACAGTGCTACAGAAATGTAGACGTAAAATGTGCCACTCAAATCAACAATTATTTTGCCATGGTATTCCTCCTAATCTTAAAATCCATTGACAGATAAAACAATGAAGCTCTATTCACATATTAAGCTGAAAGAAGAGGAAAAGAAAAGTGAAAAGCACTTTTTACTCTACAAATTATGGACACAAAGAACTGCAATAAGTCTAATACTTCATGAAGAAACACAAGTAAAACCTAGCATCCAGAAAGTTAACTGCACAAGTTTCCCGCAGCTTTCTAAACTCATATACTTCCATAAATCAAGTAGCTTCCCTATATTCATCTTGGTTTCACTAGATGCAGACCCAGCCGGACCGTCTACCATCTAACCTGTATACTTCAATGGTTGGAGATCTGAATCATTCTTAAGTCTGGGAGTGCTATATAAAAGTCAAAACAAGGTCATGCCGGTAACTAATTATCCTGATTAAATTTTAACAGATGAAACTGCACAAGAAAACTTGTATGGGTTTATATTAATCTATGTCCACCAACTGAAAAAAAATCTATAAATCAAAAGCAAAACAAACCACAATCTAGAACATAGCCCTTTCACTCTATGATCACAACATTCAACATACTTCAAATAATTTCATGAACATCAGTACAGAAAGAGATTTAATACTTGCAAGACCACGTAGCTTCAAGAATTTAAAATATATACTTGACTTAACTAAACACATCCCAGTACATCAGTCACATATCGTTGCAGTATCCAACCAAATCCAAAATGCACGACTGTCGTACTACACTTGAGGCAATGTTCAATTTGATTTGACAAAAACAGGTCTCACAATTCGATTTGACAAAAACAGTGGCACTGGTGAGCTGAGCCAACCCTTCATAGCTCACAAGATCATAAAAGACAGTTGATGTGAACTTTAAATCATGATAGACAGCTAAAACTACGAGAGGTGCAATTAAGAATTAAGATGCAGATACACAAAACAAAGACTTTCCACACACATTTACATAAAAGAGTGGTTAAAAAGCTCACATTAGGGTTTGTGTAACATACCTTTAGGTCGTTGGAAGGAAATCGTCCAATGAAGTTCTGGTTTAGGTCAGGAAGAGCTCATCAAATGGAAGCCCCTACTACAGCCGTCATCCGCTACTAGTCGACTAAGCCGTCACGAGTTTGAGCCAAGCAAACTACAGAGGAAAAAGAGATATAAGGGGTGGGAGGGGATAATATGGAGAAGACCTAGGTGGGGAGAAATTTTGGGGAAAACTTACGTATATGGAGGGAATTTTGGGGATAACCCGTGTGGCGGAGAGAGCGGAGAAAAAATAAGATTTTTCCTTGGTACGGGTAGCAAAGAGGTAATTGTGACCTAAAATTTGGTACAGGTAGTACAAGTGTCTTAAAACACTAGTATTTGGGTCGGTTATTACACAACAGTCCCAAATACTAAGTAATTGTGACTGCAAATTATCCCTTCCCAAAAAGAGGTATTTGGGACGGTTTTTTAGCCCTCCCAACTAACAGGGTCACAAATAGTCCTTTTCTTGTAGTGGGGAGTTGGCCGAAGCTAAGCTGAACTGAGATTTCTAGTCTTTGGCTATGGAAGCAACGAGTGTGTTCGCCTCAGATGACATGGGGAGCGCTTGATAAAGTTGACGAAAGCCACGATGGAAGTTTGAGCAAAAGTTGATCCTTCGAAGAACATCATCCAGAAAATGAAATGGATCATGGTGAGAGTGAATGTTGCAGGTTCGGATGGAAGCCAGAATGTTTTGATTCAGATGGTAACTCGTCGCGGCTTCAGATGGTAACTCAAGGTTAACTTGTTGCGGCTTCGGATGGTAATTCGGTAGTTGCGCGCACACTCGGTGGTAGGCGCTACTTTAGATGGTAAAGATGCGGATGGCAGCTCGATGGTCGATTGCCACGGCTTCGAGCAGTAACTCGCGGTTACTAGTCAAACTTGGCCATAATTTGGAACCTAATCTTGATGTCATGTAGTCGGCGCATGAAGCTCGTCAAAGTTGATGTTGCTACGGATGAGCCGCTCGTTGGTGGTAGAGTTTTAATCTTCGCTTTTTTCCAATATTGGACTTCAGCTTCCACAACCTCAGTATATGGGTGTATGAAAGGATTTTGTCTCGATGAGGTCTGCATTACAAAGATTGTAGCGAGACAAAAATCCATGCATACACCCATATATACTGAGTCATGAAGCATACAAAAGTCCCGCGATTTGGAAAAAAACGAAGATTAAAACTCAGCCACCAACGAGCTTGGCTCATCTATAATATCTTATGCAACAACATCAACTTTTCCCATATCATGAGCTTCATGCTACGGACATCAAGATTAGGTTCCAAATTATGGCCAAGTTTCGTGACTGTGCACAACCGCCACCGAGTTACTCTCGAACCGCAACATGTTCCTCAACCACCGAAGTTACGTTAATCGCAAACGCAAGCCTTGCAACCACTAAAGTTGCCATCAAAATGACATCCAGCCTCGCCTCGCCCACGAGTTACCATCTAAAGCGCAGCCTCACCCACCCAGAGTCGAAACTTGCGACATCCGGCCGCAACAAGTGCAACCTCACCACCGACTACCATTACCGAAGTCAGCAACCCACCTCACTGAGTTACCATCTAAACAAAACCCGCCTCACCTTGGTCTCGCCACCGAGTTACCATCGAACTCCACGAACCTACAATAGGTTCAGCACCAGGATCTTACCATTATCCATTCCATTTTCGTATGGATGATGTTCTTCTAAGGATCAATCCTTTTGCTCAAACTTCCATCGTGGCTGTCAACTTCCATTGCGCCCCCATGTCATCTCGAGGCGGCAACACGCCGCTTGTTTCCATAGCTTCAGCACTAGAAACCGCAGTTCGCTTAACAGCAGCCTCAGTCACGGCCAACTCATGAGCATGCTGCTTTGCAGCTATTTCTTCTTGTACTCTTGCTTGTTCTCGGTACTTGTCCATGAGAAGCTGGATCCTTTCATGCTCTGTAATAAGATCACCATATCGCTTCTGTAATGTTTGCTCCAACTCCTTCTATTTCTGAACTTCTTCCCAGAGACTGTTAATCCTGTTTGAGGCTGCTAACTGCTCTTGCCTTCGCAAAGCTTGGAAACATTCATATTCCGTTCCTGCAGTGTCCATCTGCTTGAAGGTTGCCTCAATTTGTGAACCAATTTTCGCAGCTCGCATCTGCGTATAAATCAATCATTAAGAATCCACAGCTTTGACACACTCAACTTAGTGCTCGTTTGTACAAAATCAGTAACATAAACTGATGCAGTAATCAGACTTTTCCAGAATCAGGTTTGCAGTCATTATGAAATTGAAACATAATTTAAACAGATTATAAACTGAAGTTGAATCTGTAATATACAGATTTTAATTTCCAGTCCAGCAGGTTCTGTAACACAGGTTTATTTTGAAGCAGAAACAGAAACAGGAAGTGAGACTGAAACTGAAACTGACTGTGTGAAACAGAAACAGAAACTGAACAGTGTATGAATATGTATTTGTAACAGAAACAGATTATGTATGTTCTGGAATCTGTAACATAAACAAATTAATGTAGTTATGCAGTAATGCAGTAAGCAGGCCTGAATCTTGTAACAAAACAGATTAGAACTGAAGACAGATTAAGGAACAGGCTTATTACATTCAAACTAAGTAAGCAGGCTTTTTCCAGAATTATGTAATCACTGAGCATGCAAACAGACTGAATTAAATCCAGAAAGGTGACTGATCAGATTTTTAAAATTGGCTGATCAGTTTCAGAAAAACCAAACTGAAGACAGAAAGGGGATCTGATTATGTAACATGAACAGCCTATAATAGAAGACAGAATCAGATTTGTCCAGTTCTGAATCTGTGGAGACAAGCAGATTTTTGAATCTGTGAACAGTGACAAACAGATTAAGTTATGGTCTGATTCTGTAACAGATTTATATGTGTTCTGAATCTGTATCTGTTATCTATAACATAAACAGAATACAGATTAATGCAGAACAGAAACAGATGAGAAGAAGAGGATATGTCCTGTTGCTGGAAACGAAAAAACCAAGCCAAAAGTTTGTCTTAAGATTGTTAGGAAGGTATGGCCTGATTTATTTCAGTTTTCGGCAGTGTGTGTGTGTGTGGACATAATGATTAGGATCCTCGAGGCAATTAAGCTCTTTCCTTAAGACAAAAATTGGCGGTTGGCTGTCCGAAAACGGACACAACCGTAGCAGTTACGGGTGTCTGAAACGGACACACCGTTTCAGACATAACTGTCTGCTGAACATGTTTTGTAGAAAAGGTTCACACTAAAAGGGTCATATGCCAAATGAACTGGTAGCAAAAAGATAAGGTCCAGTCAGGCAAGCAAGTAAGCCGGCCGACCAACCAGCCAGTGAGCCGAGCCAAGTGCGCGTGTGTTTGGACCTGCACCTAGCTAGGTCTTCCCTCATACACAAAAGTGTAGTGGCCCAAGGGCCGAAAGTAAAGCCTCAAAGCTCTACCTTATAAGGTAGAGCTTGTTTCATCTTGTTCCCAATGTGGGATTCCCACTTTTCCCTTTACATGACTTAGCTTATTCAAGTTATTTGAAACCCAAGTTTCCAACAACATATATTCTCACTGCCGTAGCTGCTCTTTCTAAAGCACAGTTCTTTCGGGCGGGGGAGGAGAAGCTTATACGAGATTTATGGTCAAGCAAAGCCCAAAATGGGCGGGGCCTACAATCCATTTCAAAAGGAGTCGCCAAAGGCAGAAGAAGTTCTTCCATTCTTTCTTGTTTGTTTTCTCGTCTTTCTTGCTGGACAGCCTGGACTCAGCCTCTGCCGGAGTCTTCTTGTTGTACATGGCAGCTTAATATTTTTGACTTCGAAGTAGGATGGATCTAATGACCCCTTATTCTTCTATTGATCAAAAGGACAATACTACCCCGTATGTTTCTAAGTAAACCCCTCTTACTTTTTCATATAACCTAAATCCTCTAATTAATCTCTCAAAACAAATATACTCCCTTCTTCCATATTCATTCGCATGCGTTTCTGAGCAATTATCAAATGTTTTCTTTCCAAAACCTTCAATCTTGATGTGAAAAAAATCAAGCGCGGAACAAAATCAAGCATTTCTAATCATTTTATGCTTAAAATTGTATAAATCATTTTTCAAAAAAAAAAAATGAACTCCTCGCTGTGACTGTGAAATGTTCGGACCTCATCGAAGGAACATTATTCAACTGTTCGTTTGGCTCCAACCGAACATTTGAGCAATGTTCGATTGGCTCTGGTCGAACAATTGATCAATGTTCCAACAGCCCCAGTCGAACAGTTTGAATAAGTGTCATCAACTTGGATTATTGATGTGTTATTGTTTTTGTTAACAAGGTTTAAACCTGTTGTTTACGGATTCTAAAGTTGTTGGTCCTCCAGATAATGAGATTGTAGTGGATACATTACTTTAAAAAATAATGAGATCTTGCATATCGTTCCATTGTGGTTGATGAAACAATTTACAAATGTTCCACCATGAATGGTGGAACAGTTGACAAATGTTCCACCGAGAGTGGTGGAACAGTTGACAAATGTTGCACAGTTCAAGGTCGAAAATTTAAGCAAAATTGATCAAAATCCTCATAGTTTTTTTAATATGTCGGGCCTAAAAGCACTCACAATCAACACCAAAGTGATCATAATTCATATTTCAGCCCTAAACACTTCACAAACAAATTACATTTTAACAAAACACCAAACTCAAATCAATGAAATATATATATAACTCGATTCTTCATTTTGCCAAAAAGAAGATAAAGATGAGTTGTGATAAAGATGTGTGGTCTCTCATCTTCAAATTTCTTCAAATATGGTTGTAGAAAAAAGTGAGAGGAGAGTAGGGTATGAGTTTTCCGTTTAGTATGCGTATTACAAGAAAATGGGGTATTTGGGACCGCTAAAAACCGTGTCAAATACTGCCAAACCCGTCCCAAATAGTATTTGGCACGGTTTTGGCTCCTTCCTAAATAATTGGGTGCCAAATACATTTGTCTCGACTCAAAACCGTCCCAAATACTATTTGGGACGGCAAAGGGGACGGTTTGATAGGATGGTGTCAGTTAGCGTGCATTTGGGACGGTTTTTGTTGAACCGTGCCAGTACTTGCATTTGGGACGGTTATGTTGAACCGAGCCAAATAGTATTTGGCACGGTTTAGCTGCCCTCCCAAATAGTAGAATTAGGCACGGTTTTGATTCCGTCCCAAATAGTTTTTTGGCACAGTTGGGTTGCCCTCCCAAATAGTATTAGGGACGGTTCAGTTGCCCTCCCAAAAAGTTTTTGGCACGGTTTTTTTGCCCTCCCAAATAGTATTTGGGACTGTTGTGTTTGGCCTCCCCACGTAGTATTTGGCACGATTGATGCCCTCCCAAATACCATTTGTGACCAATTATTTTTGTATTTGATATCGTTTTAATATGAGATGCCAACCATTTGTTGGAGACAAATATATGCTAATTATCAAATGAAAAACAATTACATTTTATAGAAATGAATTGAAGTCATAATACAAACTAATTATATAAATATGTTTCTAATTGGTACCCAATTAGTTAAAAGCATAACTTAAAAAACATTCAAAATTACATAAAAGCACAATAAAAAAAAAAGATTCTATATAGATCAACTACCCTTCAAAAACTAAAGTTTCAATAAGTGTCTTTCCTAAACAAAAGTGTTTATTGAAATAGACAGATCAAGTCATCCATTATTGAAATAGCTAGCTCAAGTTGCCCATCGGTGAGTTGGTCCGAGCCTACAACAATAATTATATAATTAGTATAAATAACGCCAAAAAAAGAAAAGAAAAGAAAAGAGTACCTCAAGAGATCTACGCTAGTAATTACACACTTTTTAACACCCACACACGCTATCCTTCAATTTTCACTACGCTACCCTGTCATCTACGTACATAACTCTATATATTTTGTTGCATGCATGACAAATTTATAGGTGTAGTATATGTGTGTGTATCGAATACTGACATAAAGAGAGAGAGATGAGAGAGAGAGAGTACATATACATTATATATACTTACATGTTGAGTTATGGGTAAAGATCTTGATCCCACTCTTTTGATTCTTCTTTTGATTCTTGATGAATATCAATCAGAATCAATTAACACATTGTGGACTCTAATGAAATTTCTTTCTCATTCTTTTATTCTTTATTTAATTACTAGTCATTCTCCAGACTCAAGAGTATTGAATTGCTTTCCCTTTTTGTATTTTGAAGATGAAGATGTGATTTCAATTTTTAAGCTTGAATTGACTAGTGCTTGGATTGTGCAATAGCTAAAATGGTCTTGAGGTGAAATATGAGAGTCGATGCTAGGACAAACGGTTGACCTGCTATCCTATGTAAAACTAATTTCTTGGTTTTCTTAATGTTTGCTCATGGGAGGCATTTGTACAGTCAAATTGCGCCGTACAGTTAGCCATTTATTTAAATGGAGACTAGTATTCTCCGTCCAAAAAATATGATTATGTTTTCATTAGAATTCAATCCATAATCAGATTTTGCTGAATGTTCTTAGGTCAATCATGTGGTTTACCCTTGAAATGATCTTACTTGAATTTTTGAGCGGGAAGACAGTTTGGAAGAACCCTGATGGTTCTTTACTTGGGCTCCTCTAATGAAATTCTACATGAGTATGTCTCTTGTGTATGTGTTGCTTAGTGTCATCTGGTTCTCCCAATATGTGAGATTTTGGAAGGACATATTGCAACTTCAGCATTGCATCACATCTGTCATTGGTCTTGGATTGTTTGAGATGCCCCTTTGGTACATTGAGTATGCACATTTCAACAGCACTGGGATAAGGCCAGTTGCAATTACAACTTGGGTTGTGACTGTTGGGGCTATAAGAAGGACACTTTCACACCTTCTTATCCTCTATGTTTCAATGGGTTATGGTGTTGTGCGACCTACTCTTGGTGGTCTCACCACCAATGTTCTGCTTCTTGGAATAACTTACTTCTTGGCATCTAAATTGCTGAATATTACAGAGTATGTGGGAACTTGATACATATTCGAAGACCTGTCTAACTAAAGGAGTAAACTCGAAGGGATCAAATGGATTGAGCAGTCTTGGGGTAAAAGAAATGGGTTGGGGAATTGATACGAGGTTGTAAGTAATTTTTAAGGAAATGTGGGCTGGATCGCTGATGCATATTTGGTCACCAATAATGTTGAAATGGGAAACTTACCAAAGGGGATGATCGGGTCGAGCAGTGCAAGACCTAAAGAAGGTCGTTATGGGGCTGTTAAAAAGGTGGCTACGGGAATGGGATTGGGTATTTATAAGGGTCTTGGTTCGGCAATAGAGACCAAGAGGATACAAGGCAATGTGGGCTTCACAAATAGTTGGGTTCGTGGTAGGCTTGGAAAAGAGAGCAGGCTATGGGCTTGGAAGAAAAGGTTTTGCATAGGGTTTGTATGGTTCGGTATGTATGGGAGCACTATGTAGGTTATCCGTGTGCATGAAGCTAGGAAGGAGGGCAACATCAATACAACGGGATGAAGAGTCTTCCTGTTAAAGTTCTAGTTTAAGTTTACTTGTTTAAAATAAAGGTCCTTAAAGGATTATAGATTAGTTTCTTTACTTTCCTAGATAGATTAGATGTTTGCTCTTAGTTTCCTTAAAGGGTTATCCGTGTGTGATTATGGCTGTTAAAGAGAGATCCAGTCAGCCCTCTTTCAATTTAAAATTGTTTTGGACAGCTTGGTTTTTGGGCCTGTATTCACGTATCAGAACCATAAGTGACATAGCTGGAAGAGCTAGAGTCATGCTAGTCCTTCCAAATGCACTCCTGGATGCATTTTTTATCTTATGGATTTTCACTTCTCTTTTAAAGACACTAGAACAGCTACCTGCTATCCTTACTTTTTCATTTGCAAGCTTTGAAGATGCTTTCTCGAGAAAAAGTAGAGTTAGACTTTGGTGTTACCTAACGGAGGATGCTCAATTTTGGGTCAAGATACCCCAGGATATGTTTGGGAGTATGAAGCTAGTCTTAAGTGGATTTATGTAAACTACACTGACCAGTATTATCAACATCACGTGGATGTTTCAGTGCCGATCAAAACTTACTAAGAGTAAACATGATATAATATGTTCTATTTCCTTGGCTTTTTTCATTCAAATAAATGACTTGAGCTCTATGTTTTTACTTTTATTTGTTCTTATGCAACACCTTCAGGGACAGGAGCAGAATGGTGCAGGTTTCACTAGCGCTTCACGAAGTTCTACTAACCTGACCGAATTTTTAGACATATGGGGATGCCAATGTTCCTAATTGGAAAGAAGTCACAATGAAGTTGTTGGAGAAGGAGGATACGGGTTGGATTGATAAGACAATAGGGCGGAATTTCAAGGTAGGAGGGCTAGACCTTCAGTTGGCAAGATTATAAGTTGGACAGAATTTTCACTTGCCTTTTACTTGTTCATGAGACAAAAGGAAAGTATCATACGAGGCAGTCACAAACAAAGACAGAAAGTTCAGGACTGTTGTGGTTCGAAAAGGACATCATGGGACTGCTTTAACAAGCAACGAAGATGCAAAGTCAAAAAAGGAAGCGGCAACGGGTATCACAAGAGTTAGAGTCATGCTAGTCCTTTCCAATGCGCTCCTGGATGCATTTTTCAATTCTCTTTCAAAGACACTAGAAAAGCTACAGTTCTCATTTTTCGCTCACTTTTTATTAAAATGAGGTTCAACAAATCATTTAAGCCAAAGCATTTAAGTACAACAACAAAACAATGGTGCACACCCATCAAACGAGGGCACCCCAACAAAGCATTTACGTACAACAAAAAACAATGGTGCACACCCATCAAGCGAGGGCACCCCAACAAAGCATTTACGTACAACAACAAAACAATGGTGCACACCCATCAAGCGAGGGCACCCCAATAAGCATTTTAGTTATGTAGCTTACCTCTGCTCGAATATTAGCGTGTGAAGTCCTTCCGGTCCTCTGTGGGAACTCGAGTTGCTTACAATTTGCAAAATTACGTTCAGCTTCAACCTAAAATACAAATCATATTCACATGAATCACATCACATAAACTTTGAAGGTATATTGCATTAAGGATTTCGAACTCAGATTTGAAGGTATATTGCATCACAGCTTTAATTCTTTAACATGGACAGACTTTCATTATGACTGACATGGCTCGGAATAGGAAATATGGAACTGTACCAACTTGGGGCGTCTATAGTTTTAAGCCACCGTGGAAAGTGGAATGGTTTGCGAATAAGTGCACTGGAAAAGAAGAAGACAAACAGCCTGGGGCTGATTTGGTGCAGAATGAGAAACCTATTCAAGCAATTGAGAACAAGATTGAAAAGTGCAATTCGTGTGCAACGTTGTCGATTCATAATTTTTTATGTGAAAATCTTGGATTAAAGTCTAACCAATTTGCGTTACAAACCAATGGCCAAGCTAGGAGGAGAACGGAAATTTTATTCCATTTTTCTTCGTTCGTAAAACGCAAAAATAAGGAACTTAGGGATGTTCCAAAATTGGATAACAGATGTGGAGTTGCTGAAAGCCACTTGATTAATAGAAAGGACAAGGTTGGAAAATTCGGTACAAGAATCACAGCAAGGAAATCGGAGTTGTTCTTACAAGCGGCCTTGTTACTTAGGAATAATGAAAGCAAGCGTGGGGCTGCTTTGTCCAAAAAAGAAGGCCACCTACAGGGCGTGGAGTTTGATGTTGTTTCGAAGGACATAGTTAAGGAGGCCTCAAATTGGGGAAAAAGATGAAAGGTGGCAGCAAGCTTGAGGTTGTAAATATGCAGGAGAGACAATAAACACAAGGTAACACGGGTAACAAGAAGAATCCAGGATTGAGGACAATCCTCTTCGAAGAAAGGGGGTTTGAAGCCATGTATGCGGAAAGATCCTTTTCATTCGGAAGGTCTATGCTATGGTTGTTCAAGAATTTGCTTTTTGTTCAGGAATGCGTACAATATGGTTCTGCATAAATTTGGAGATAAATTATACTCTGGACTTGAGTTGGCCATTACTTCATATCTAAAAGATATAGCAGTATCAGTTGAGGCATCTCAGGGAGCCTTGTTCTGGAAGAACTGAACAGGCAACTGACAAAGCATAACAAGGCTTCAGGAAATTGACAGATTAGTTATTTGGTAAGTTACTAAAACCATACCAACACCGACCCTTGTAATCAACCTCTCTCTCTCTCTTTTGCTCGCTCTTCACTGTCTTACATTTTCAAAAAATTACGTGTTGCTATCATGTACCTCTCTCATTCTTTGTTTGGTTAATCTGTGCAGCTTTCGGTACTTGCCATTATTCGTTAAGGCTAAAGAGGCAAGAAGATTATGGCTACTACTAATAAGCTAGTGTACTGATTGACATATAACTTTAATTTACATTATTATGTATTAATTATTTACAGATACCCCTATACATAATAAAATTAGATGGATTAAATTTGTTGGTGAAATTGTTCATGGAGTATATTATATGATCTATTCTTCAGGCTCCCTTCTTATGCAACATATTAGTTATGATCAAGTATTTTGTTATTATAATCAACTTCAATTATATTAATACATTACTTAATTATTAGATTTTTCAAACGTTTACTTTTTGGGTGAAACGTATGAAGAATTTTTGATTATTTTTTTTATTTTTGAGAACATATAGTTGTTTTTATGTATCATATTTTTCTCAAAAATAAATATCAATCTCTGGATTAAAAAAATATAGAGCAATCCAAAAAGAATAGAGAAAAGTTAAATTACAAGCTTTTAGTTTTTGATGCACCTACTAACTTGTTAAATATTTAATGATTTGACCTTTCAACCAACTGCAAGTTGAGAAGGTCAGGATGTAGCAATTGTGAAGGCTGAGCGACGAATTTAAATGTGTTGATGAGTAAGTAGGTAATTGATAACATGAGTATAAATAAGTGGATAATTAATGGTTTAATCAGAATATGGGCATCCAAAAATAAACCAGCAATGTGAACCTTATTGGTAAAAACACAGTTGAATGAAAATAAAGACAGAGTAAAATATTTGTTGATTTGCCAGAATGGGCGAAACTTTCACTAGCAAACTTGTCGATATCACAATACAAAAGTAAAAAACAAATGAAAAACTATATATGAAGTAGATGTAAACTATTCATATTCAAAACTAATCATCGAACAGTGTAGTGTACGATTAGGAACTATAGGATCTAAAAAAGAAACATAGATGAAAACAAAACACAGCAGTACTTTTGTGGATAGCAATCTGTCTAGTTGAATATCACAGCAGAAGATGGTCTCTGAATTCAAGTCCAATAGCCTTCTGAATGAATAACCTCTTTCTAAGCCTTTTACCATCTTTATTTGTTCCAAAAAATTGAACTTGAAAACAGTAATATCTAATCAAAGTTAGCCAGAGCGAAAGTACGTACGTAAATTAACTGAGTTGTGCACAGATTATTAATTTGAACGGCAGCTTCAGTTTGCTCGAGCTTGTTCTTTTGGTAAACGATCCAAGCTCGAGCGCCAAGTAATCTGAGCTGACAAACTTGTGACTAGTATACGACTACATACCCATATGGCATATGCTTATTACTCATTCTTCGTGTAAATGAATCAAAACTAAGCATAAATTAACCATGCAATTACAGTATCAAAGCACTACTGAATATTGAGACCTAAAGATATGTGGATTAATATTTAATAGCATTGATACAAGAATAAGTCACTGAGGACTTTAACAAACAGGGGTATACACTTGGTACCGTTTCAATTAGTTCAGTTTCAATCCAATTATACAACAAAAAAGGCAGGAAAGTTTTCCCCAAACAGCAGTTTTTTAGGAGAATTTTTCTATGAGATTGGAAGAGGGGCACCATTCCATCCTTCAAGACACTCCAACAATGGATCGATGATCTCCCCCTTACACATTGCCGTAAATACCTTATCAAACTCTTCCCCTGGTTCTAGAATTACAGATCAACCCAATTCTAGCAAAATTAGCCTGAGAAGACTTCCATGCAATTTATCATTCACTGGGAAATTTTGCAACTCCATCAATTCCACGACTACTTTCCAGTGTCTAGGTGTTTAAGCGGTCTTGGTGGGAAACTGGTTTATATAGTACACTAGTACTGATAGAGACAGACCCGTTGATCAAAAAAGAAACTTAAATGATTGTCTACAAATTTGTAGACATTTGCTACCCAAAACACTAGGAATTTTGGATTCAAGAAATGGAGACCGAACTTGTCTACAAATTAGAATTGGTTAAATATAGAAACTTCTAAATTCGGGACATCAATCCAGATCAGTAGCTTATGTATGCATTGAAGTATTGAGGAAAAAGATGGATTAATAGTTGGCATGCATGCTAGCTATTATCAAGCAGTGAGATCTCGCGAAGATGGAGAGCATGTAATTTGTGAAAATCAACTGCTTGTTAAAAACTAGGTCACTCTAACTAATTAGCCCCATATACATGAATCTCAAGAGAGAAGGAGATAGATAGAAAGAAATAGACGAACCTTGAACTGATGTGTACGGAGGAGGAAGTTTGGGCAGCCCTTCGGAGTTTGAATGGAGATAAAGCGTCAGGTCCGGATGGTTTTTCAATGGCTTTTTTCAACACTGCTGGGAAGTTCTAAAGGACGACATGGTTTACAACTATGGGAACTTGGGCAGAGGGTTCATGGCTTCATATGCTCAACTGCACTGAAGAATACCAAACCAAACTAAACCATCAAACCAAGTTGACCACTCTTTAACATACCATCAATATGTAGTGACAGACCAAAGAATCAAACAGAGTACTACACACCTACTCACTGCCTCTTGCATTGAGGAGAATCTCACTATTATTCATTTTGCTTTTGTGCTAGATTCTTATTTTTGTTTTTAAAACCATTGTTCAGAATACAACAAATAATAGTAAGCTGTTCTGTATCAATTTGCTTTTCAATAGATAGGGAAAACAGAAAACAAAAGCAACACATGTTCCCTGTCAATCAAATGGGCACTAGAAGTTTATGCTGATCTTCAAACCGTCTACAAATTATGTCTTCCGTTGTTAAGTCACGCAATGCCAAATTAGCAGAATACAAGTGCATTGAAATCTTTACTTTGTATTTATTTATTTTTGAAGTAGAAATACTTCCTCGGGAAATCCATTAGAAAAATAGGCTTCAGTTTAACAATACGCCAAAAGTTGAGGTCTAAGCATACCCATTTGCTGACAACCAAGAGGGACAAAGAACAAGGGAGGCAGCGACATAAACGTAAGGATGAAACAGATAAAGAATCAAACCAGAATCACGAAAGTACTTCGTCAAAGCCTACCTTCAAATTTTCTTGTTTGATGATTCTCTCACAAATAAGGCGTAACCTCTCCAATTCAACCTACAAAAGATGTGTCATGCGATCCTACTTATTACTGGGAGCATAGTAAATTTCAATAGAAAAACGAAGCAAAAAACATCCAGCAATCTGTAAACTATCATGATATTTAGCAAAGCATAAATGTGTGCACAATAAGCATCAATTCTGGTGCATACATTGATACGTCTATAACCAACAATTAAAAGAAATTGTAAAATTCAATTGAATATTCTTCTTACTATTTTAGGTCCGAGAACTATACAAGGCCTCTAGTTGTTTTGTTATGTTAATAGCAATAACAACTTCAGTTGAATTTTCCGCTCATCACTCTCTATGAATATTTTAAAAAGCTTTATTCAGATGTCCAGGTAGATCATAACATGAGTGTCATATTCTTCCTCAGCAGCGCGTCTGCCCAAGTATTTTCTGACGTGGCTCTCTGTCCATTTGAAGTCGTCAAAGTTCGTGTTCAGACACAGCCCAGTTTCGCAAAGGGATTGGCTGATGGGTTCCCAAAACTCTATGCAACTGAAGACATTTCTGGGTAAGCATGGTTATAAAATTCTTTAGACCTAAAGTGTTGTCAATCAGATTGCGACAAGTGATTGGGAAGTTGGTATCGGATTCTCAACATGCATTTGTGGGGGAGAGACAAATTATAGATGCATCGTTTATCGCCAATGAGGTTGTGGATTTAAGGATGCAACAGGGATGTCCCGGGTTGATGTGTAAACTGGATATCGAGAAGGCATATGACCATGTTAATTGGGAGTTTTTGTTGTTTTTAATGGAAAGGATGGGGTTCGGTGTTAAATGGAGGAAGTGGATTTTGTTTTGCATCTCTTCTGCTCGGTTCTCGGTTTTGGTTAATGGCGAACCTGCTGGTTTTTTTGCTAGTTCGAGGGGGCTGAGGCAAGGAGATCCTCTCTCTCCTTTCCTATTCATCATTATTATGGAAGCTTTAAGCAGTTTTATTGAGAAAGCTGTGAAAGGAGGATTTATTCGTGGTTTCGGGTTGGGAAGGTATAGAGGTGAGGAGGTTGCCATCTCTCACTTGCTCTTTGCAGATGATACTTTAATTTTCTGCGATGCTGAGATGGGGCAGTTGGGTTATCTTCGTCTTGTGCTCATTTTCTTCCAAATGGTGTCGGGGCTGCGAATTAATATTGCAAAGAGTGAAATCATTCCGATGGGTGTGGTGGAGAATATTCATCAGCTTGCTTCAGTGTTTGGGTGCAAGGTTTCTCATCTACCTTCGACTTATCTTGGTTTGCCAATTGGTGCGTCTTTCAAAAGTAGAGCTATGTGGAATCCGGTGATTGAAAGATTTGGTCGGCGGTTGACGGGGTGGAAGAAACAGCTATTGTCCAAAGCGGGTAGACTTACGCTTATTCAAAATACTTTATCCAGTCTACCCACTTATTTCCTTTCGCTTTTTGTGGTGCCTGCTTCAGTGCGCAATATTTTGGAAAAGATGGAGAGAGACTTCTTGTGGGAGGGTCAAGGGGAGGAGCATAAAATCCATTTAGTTAATTGGGATAAGGTTTGTTTGAACATCAGGAAAGGAGGCTTAGGTATCAAAAAGCTAAGTTGTTTCAATTCACTTTACTTGGTAAATGGTTTTGGCGATATATGGAGGAAGAGCATGGGTTATGGAGGAGGGTGGTGATCAGTAGATACGGAGAGGGTGATCATTTTTGGTTTCCTAAAATCGTTGTCGGTTCTTTTGGGTCAGGAGTTTGGAAAGGGATTCGTAAAGGGTGGGCGCAGTTTGAAAGGTTTGTTTCTTTTGAGGTTGGCAATGGTTCGAGAGTGAGATTTTGGAAAGACAAGTGGTGTGGGGAAGAAGAACTATGGAGAGTCTATCCTGAGTTGTACAATTTGGCGGTGGATAAAAACGCTATGTTAGTTCGGTGTTGCATATTGATCGGGTAGAGTGGTCCGGAATCCCTTGTTTCGTAGGGATCTTCAAGATTGGGAGATGGAGGTTTGTGGAAATTTTTTCACTTCGCTTTATTCGCCTGATTGACGGGAGTAGAATTGATAAGGCAAGGTGGGATGCATCGAACAACAAAAAGTTCTCTGTTAAATCTTATTTTTGTTCTATGTCGGGCAGAGTGGGGGATCCCTTTCCTTGGAAAGGTATTTGGAAGAGTATTGCTCCCAGTCGCGTTGCATTTTTTGTTTGGGAAGCTTGTCATGAGGCGATTCTTACTGGAGAAAACATTCGCAAAAGGGGGATGGTTTATGTGAACCGGTGTTACATGTGTAAAGGCGACGAAGAGAGCGTTAATCACTTGTTACTGCATTGTCCGGTGGCTCGCTCTCTATGGTATACTGTTATGGGTCTTTTTGGGATCTCATGGGTAATGCCCAGTTCTGTTCGGGGGATGCTTTTGAGTTGGTCCCGTTCCAATCATAGGAGGAGTAATATTCTTTGGGGTGCTATTCCGGCGGGTGTCTGGTGGACTATTTGGAAAGAGCGGAACAGGAGAATTTTTGATAATAGTGAGGTTACACTGGATCAATTGAGAGACTGTCTTTTGCGCACATTGTTTTTGTGGTGTTCAGCGACAGATGATTCTCTTGGGCATTCTTTTGTGGATTTTGTGAATAGTTTTAGAGCTGAGTAGTTTGTATACCCCTAGTGTACAAAGGCTGCGTCACCTGTTTTGACGCCTGTTATTTATATATACTCTTTACTTATCAAAAAAAAAAAAAAAGGTTATTTATCATCTTCTGCCATCTTTATTTGAATGGTTCACTCTCCGACTCTAAAGCAAAAACTTATTAAAATTTACTATAGCTTTTACAAGGGACTCATTCTGTTTTGGAGGTGAAATCCTCCATGTAAAGTTTCTAAATCAGTTCTCTTGATTGTCATTCAGTTGTTGCGGACATCATAGCTTTTTTTCCGATTGGATGATGTAAAAATTAAATAAAAATGGCCAGTAAATTTTTGTAGTGGCATTCGACTAAATGAAGATCATTTGGGCGCGACTTCTCTAAAATAGGTTCTTGAAAATGTTGGGGGGAAGGGAATACCAATAAAAAGAGGGAGATGCATGTGAGGAAGGAAGACATAGACCAAGACTGCCCCATTGGATCTAGACAACTTTTGTTTGACATGGATATGTGAAGAGCCTGGAGTCTGGGCACTTCGTTTTGTTTTGGAAACTTCTTGTGGTACGCTAGATTTCTAAAGAAAACGAGTTGATGTTTTGAATAGGACTTGGCTCCTAATAACGCCTTGCTCATTTCAGATTCTGACGAGTTAGATTCAATGATTACTTCACTCATTTTTACGGTGCTAATTATATACAACAAACAGACGAGGGACGGTATTTAGACAACAACCCCATAACAAATTGGAAGTTATGTTGTTTTTTTACCCTAAAATCTACATAGTGACCTACATCACTGTCCATTTGTATACAATTATGTTGCCACTTCAAGCAATTTTCAGTGAAATCTACCCAAATGTTCTCTCCAACAGGCAGCAGCTGTTGTTTATTCTCATATTCCAACCAGCAACCTATCAGGAAATCACCTTTGCACTGTACTGGCAGATTCATATTGCACGCTCGGGGGAGTGAAATTGCTAGTTGAGTGCAGTCCATGCTAGTGCTCATGAGTGACTTGAGTGAATTGCAGCAGGCTACAGTTGGTGAAACTTCGTTGCCAGTACTTCCGGTGATGAACTTGAAGCACGGTGTGAAGCTGGAAATCATCGAAGCCGTGCACGGGGTGCTAATTTGCCCATTTACTGAAACAACTGCAAAAATTAACAGCGCTGCCTGAAGACATGGAAAAGCCTTGAAAGCGTCCATGAGTTTTCTGGAGATGGGACAGAAATGTCGTAGTTATGAGAGTCTTTTAAGGTCTATAAGTAGGTTTCAGATGTGACCCTCGAGGATTTATAGACTGATTAGGTTGTAAGAAAATTGGCAGTTTTGGAGGTACAACTACCAAAACTAACTCACTTACAAGTTACAATGAGGTAAACCTTTTGTTGATCTGTATTGACTTGGAAAAAAGGGAGTTAAAGTTATGTATAACTTTTGGAAATTGCTTGTGCAGGAATATCATTGAACAGTTAATGTTCATATGATGCAGCTATCACTAGCATTGTTTTGGTAGCTTGATAAATCACATAAAAATTTCCTTTCTAGAGACGAAGAGGGAACATATAAGATTTCATGTGCTTTCAGAATTTTGAAAAGTTCCATAGATTTAAGGTTTACGACAAATGAAGTACCATTATGACTTATGCACTCTAGTTTCTTTTAACTCTGTAGTTTGATATTGGTGATTTGGCTAGCATCAAGGGAAGAATCAATTAATAAATGCTCTTAGTCTTACTTATCAAAAATAAATAAATAAATGCTCTTAGTCTCCCATATTCAGGGTACCAGAAGAGTAGAAGTGTAGAAAGGTAGACCCAATTTCTGGCATATATGGACAAAGAGGCTGTTCTTTTATTTCAATTTTCAACCTTTGCCCTCTGCCAACCCCAACATTTTAGCGTAAAATTTCTGTAAGTTTGTGCAGCACGGACGAGTTGTACCTAAGAATGAGGATTATATCATTCTTCTGCACAATACATCATCTTTTAATTTATTGGAGCATATTCATTTTCCTAATAATATCCTCTCTCCATCATCATCTATTAGCTGTCATCTTTATTGGACATGGATTTCAGGATGACTGTACTTCCTTACAAGTCGTTGTCTCCTGATGCTATATTTTAGTCTTGCACATTTTATATTAGTCTGCACTTGTGTGCATCTACTTTTTCTTTTCCGTATTGTCCTTTCACCTGCCTTCTTTTTTTCTAGGTTTGGCTGATAGTGTTGGCATCCCTTGCCGGTTAGTGAAAGGCCATCAATATATGGGTTCTAGTGATGTGGCAATGAACTTCATAAAGATTGGTGATGAAAGGTTTTTCCTACTTTATCTTTTCTTAATACCAATAGTCAACATAAAAAACTGTGGTTTTAGTTTTTATGTCTCATTACCCCTTTAGAAGAATGATTTTAGTTGCTCAAATATAAGATTTAGGTTCTGCCACTAAGCACAATGGATATTTGTTATAACACAGGTAGCATTGTTTCGACCCTTGTTATTTGAGCGACTGCCTAGGCGCTCAAATAGTAAAGATGAGAGAGGGAGAGAGAGAGATTCAAAGTTTTTTGAGGTTGATAATGGATAGCATGCATTGGTTAGCAATGATAGCAGAGAAGTTAGTGGTTGGAATATGTTTGTGTATAAAGTTTTTCAACTCATACTAAAAGTGGGTAATTGGAGTGAGACCATGGCTCTGCTGGTGTTTGTGTCCACGCTAGAAAATAGTCAAAAAAATGCATTCACACATATACACTTTATTGTTTTGTTTTACATCTAAGTTTTGAAATTTTTAATGAATGATTCACTTAAAGAAATGGACCAATCCACTTGGTTTGATTTACTGTAAATAATTTTTATTCTCGTTGGTGCTTCCATGCTTCCATATATTACAACAGCTTTGGTAACACTATGCTATTAATTTTTTCAGGCATAATGGATGGCTGCAGAAGTGCTTAGAAGTGAACCATCAAATGAAAAGTGAAGTCCTAACTTCCATTTATCTCTCTTAAAAATGTGAAAGCAGTCATTATATTTACTTATCAAAAAAAGAAAAAGGAAGCAGTCATTTATTTGGGTTTGGTTAACACGTGCCCTAACCTTAGGGCACAAGTTAAGAGCCTAAATATATTTTTCCTCGATAGTCATACTTTCACAATTTTCACACTTGCACAATCTGCAATCCGACTACAGTGGTTGTCGAGACAAAGGTTGCATTAAGTAGGTGCTTATCGTGTGAGTTAAGGCACATGTTAGCTTTTACCTATTTAGTTTTCCAGTCATACTGTCAAGTTTGATGTTTTAAGTTAGGTCGTTACAAGTTTGGGAAGGATCTAATAATATACACGCAGTAAACACTATACAGAGAGAAATTTCTATAATTTGACTCTGTGATCTTTACCTGCAAGCTGAGAGTAGTTTGTCATATAATCGAGCTTAGTTAGTATTTTTTTTGTTTCTTTTTCCGGTTATAAACAATAAGTTGGTTACCCACATTAACCTACTACCACAAACACCTTCCTATTTAAACCCCCTTTTCCTCCTGACTCAAACTTCAAATCTCATCCCCACAAATCATCCAAGTATTCCTACTCAAATTCCTATCCTATCTCTTCACTTTTCTTAAGATTGAAAAGACCAAGCAACACAACAGAAATGGCTTCTGGAGGGATTACTAACATGGGGTCGATCACTTTTCTTAAGATTCAAAGGAACCCAATAAAGAATGAAGACCATATTTTCTATGGCCAAGCATACCTTTGAGGGTTGTTACACCATGAGAAGCTCATAAATTATTCTGCTTCCTCTACTCTCTCCTTTTCAAAGATGTCCAAAACCATAAACAGGACTAGAAATTACCCATTTCAACGCCTCCAAGGAAAAAGAATCCCAGATTGAGAAGCCTAATCATGGATCATGGCATCTCAAAAGATTCTTAAACTACCAACAAAATGTTAATAACAACTTTGTAGAACACCAAAACCAGCTCCTATCTCCCACCTGGTTCACTTAAAAGAAGATCTTATCAAATCCTTACTGCTATACCAAGCATTTGAATTTTGTTTTTCTTATTTTGCTCAGAAACAAAAGATTTATTAGAATTAAAAGATTTACACCAAAACAGCACCAGAAATTCCCACCAAACTAATTGGATTAAAGACTAACCAAACAAGAAAAAAGATAGTAAATGGAAAGAAAGGCGGCACCATACAATGCATAATTAATGCAACAAAATAGAGCAAACTGGAGCAAAAATGACAGCAACCCTGAAGTATATATTCATAAGCTTCAACAACAGTAGAACACTCAACTTCTATTAACCTTTGGACAGTTGACTACATTTAGCCTCCAAATACATCTACAATCAGCTCCCACAAACCTATTTTCCTAGATTGAGTTTTCTTTGGCTGGGGTAGAATGCAAATCATAAAAGGCTTACAAAAACACAAAACACAGATACCACCTTTTCAAAGCAGGCTCAATTGACAACCCCCCCCCACATTCCTCATTTACATACTGGGTATAAACCATTGGACTATATTAATTTTTTTTATTTTTGTGCCATTACTCATTAGACCGATCACTTCAGGTGGATAAAGGTTTCATCTTTTTTTTTTTGAACAAGAATGGATAAAGGTTTCATCTCGACAAATAGGTCAAGTTTTTAGTCAAGTTAATGATTTCCTCATTTAATGTGGCCTCAGCATGCCTATCATTTCCGTTGAAATTCTGGAATCCATCTTCTTCACTTGAGCACTGCTAACCATTCACTTCAACCATAAGCTCAATCCTTCACTCCATCTCTCACTTCCCATAATAACTAAGCCACCCACAGAATACGAACCAGACAGCCTATGCACAATTGCAGCACCAGGATAAAAGGTACACAAGGGCATAGAAAGACCCCACCACAACTAATGCCACTAGCTTCCTACATTGTCCACAAAGTACAGAAAGCTAGGGGTGCACATTGGAATCACGGAACCAAACCAGTAGGTTTGGTTTTGGTCGTTTGGTTTCGGATTCAAAGATTGAAAAATTTAGAATATATATAGGATACTTACTTATCAAATTGAATTACAAGTAGTACTCCAAACTCGTAAGACTAAACCGAAATCTAACAAAAATTGCAGGCATACAGAACCAAACACAACCATTCACACACACACAGGCCCGAAAATTAAGCATCATGGGTTTATGAACTAGGGTTTAATAGAGAAAGAATACAGGAGGGAGAGAGAGAGGTTCTTACAAAGGGATTCCCAAGCAAGTAATCGAACGATAGAGAGACTTTCTCACAGATTTCGTAACAGCCGTAGCAAGCACGAAGAGAGTGTGCCTGTAATTTGGGAAAACTAACTTAATTTGTTTCACTTGAACAAATTAATTTGGAATCACATATATGATTTTACCGAATCAAAGTGTCATCGCCCAAACCCTAAAAGGCTAAAACCTATCATGAGCTTTGGTTTTCATTAAAGCTATTTTAAGCTTAGACCCTTTTGCAACCCAAAAACCCTAGAAATAAAAATCAGACAGAAAGAAGAGCTCACCAGACAGATAGAGAATGAATCGAATCTGTGAGAGTAATCGGAGAGCACTATCTTCTGGCTAAACTTGCCTCTTGGCTGAATAGGGCACAACGTTATATACTCTAGACCGTACGACCATGGATACCTTGGCTGCTTCACTCCATGCCTACACAAAATCATTTAACGTTAATATGAGCGGGCACATGACTATATATCAGATAGAGAAGAGAAGCGTACAATAGCAAGATAGTAATCAGATCGATAGAGATGTGCCGGTGCCGGTGCCGGTGCCGGAGAGTAATCAAATAGAAATGTGTCGGAGCTGACGACGTGAACGAGTACACGAGCTAGAGAGAGTGTGATAGTGGAAACTAAATTTTGGGGAAAAACTGGCTGGGGGAATTTTGGGGAAATAATATATACGGTGGTGGAAATTTGGGGGAAAACCGTATGGCGGGAGAGGAAACCGTATGGCGGGAGAGGAACGCGGGCGAAATAACAAAGAGGAAATTTAGTACGGGGTTGCACAAGGGTCCCAAAATCAAAGTAATTGGGAAGGCTATTACACAATTGTCTTAAATACTAAATAATTATGACCGTTAATCCTTCCTTCCCAAATCAAGGTATTTGGGACCGTTTTTTAGTCCTCCCAAATAACAAGGGTCACAAATAGTCATTTTTCTTGTAGTGATATTAAGGTATGGAAGGGATGGGTAATCAAGTTTTGTTAGGTTAGGGGTAGAGAGGGGTGGTGGTTTAAAATGTGAGTTTCAAATTTGAAAAGGACAAAATAGGTAAACATGATAGGTATACTCAGTGTTTTGAAGCACTTTAAAATCAGGCGAGGATATGCTTAAAAAGAGGGTCAACTTATAGGAATTGGGAGGTCAATATTGCGCCACCCCCAAAAAACCTGGAACAAGAATTACCAAGCAAACTCAAGAAAATAAAAGTAAATTTGTGACTTGCGGTTTATTTACAAACTCTAGGGGTTCAATTGTAAATTGTGATAGGTTTGATAAAATTTTATTTTAACCGTTCAATTGTAAATTGTGATATGTTTGATAAAATTTTATTTTAACCCTTAGTAAAATGCACACGAGTAACTAAACGGCATTTGTTTAATGATGTACATCAAAAGGACTGCGATTGTGAAAATTTTATACTCTTAGGATCTAAATTTGATAAAAATTTGTTAAATGACTAATATTAAAAATGACTCAAAATCAAGTGACCAATGGTGCGATTAACCCTAAATCAATTAGGTATATGTAAAGTTACTCTTCTCAAAATCACGAAAAAATCAATTATGTAGCTCATCAAGTTTCGTATTTTTTTTAATTTACCTTTTACTTTTTACCTTATCAATTATCATTACACAATTTTGAAAAATAAAAAACTCGAATCACAAAAAGTATCTCTCCATACCACCAAAATTTCAAAACCATAGAAAATGTTGCGTACGAACAAGCATTAGAAAATCTAATAAGTAACTTAAATGATACAATAAATTAAGAAAGAATTAAGCTCTAACAACCAATTCGAGAGGGAAGATTCACAAAACACAACAAAGCAAATATGTGTTAGATTGAAATATATATATATATATATATATATATATATATATATATATATATACTGCTCCTCCTAATTGACTACAGTTAGAATAAACACAAGGGACTAGTAGTAGTTGGGCAAGAATTCATGAAACATTGAACAACCTTAATAATATACTAGCAGTTAGTTTGTTTTGAACAAGTCTGTCTTGCCAATTAGCTCCAAATTGGATTCGGCTGAAAATGGTGACATCTGACAAGAGTTCCTTTCGCTGACGCAGACTCCCTTCTAAATTGAATCTCTCCGTTCACACACGAGACAAAGACGATGGAAAAGAACTAAAAAACGGAGGACCGGAGGACCCAACCCGAACTACATACGACCAGACAAAAGATACTGAAAAGAAAGGAAGACAGATAATATCGAGCTTTGCATCCAAAGGGAAGATGGTACAGATGATCAATTCGCGAGTTACTCGTAAAATGACAACAATAAAGAGAACTATTCTTGGCATTACCAACAAACCGAATGAACGCCTTGATTTATCTATCTAGTTCCAATACAACTACCCCCAACTCTGATTATTCATAGTTTTATGGTGCACTGGTATTTCAACCCACATCATCTGACAAAGATTGGATGAAGAATGTAATAGTGAACTGTGTTTCAATCATTCATAGCCAAATTTATATGGATCTAAGATACAAAATACATGAACTTACTACACAATGTTCACAATAAGTCGCTACAATCTTTGTAACATACCTCATCGAGACAAAAATCCTTGCATACACTCATATACTTGAGGTTGTGGAAGCATACAAAAGTCCCACGATTTGGAAAAAAAAAGAAGATGGTAAAACTCGGTCACTCAATGAGCTTGGCTCAACTATAATATCTTCGCAACAACATCAACTTTTCCCGGCTCATGAGCTTTATGCTCGGCCGACTACATGGACATCAAGATTAGGTTCCAAATTATGGCTTGAAGTTTCGGGACTAGGCACAACCGCCACCTTATTTGAGTTACTCTCCGAGGCTGCAACATGCGAACCTCGCTCTCAACCATTGAGTTACCATCCGAAGGCTGCACAAGTGCAGCCCACCTTGCTCTCGCCCCAGTTGCCATTCTCGGTTACCATCCATTTGAGTTACCATCGGAAGCTGCAACAAGTGCAACCCACCTTGCTCTCGCCATCTTGAATTACCATCTGAAGCTGCAACAAGTGCAACCTCACCATTGAGTTACCATCTGAAGGCTGCAACAAGTTTAGCCCCACTCTCTCGATCGATAAGTTACCATCCGAACCTTCAAAACATTATTCCGCCCCACCTTGGTCTCGGCCACGAAGTTACCATCCTGAACCTACAATAGTTTCAACACATGAGGATCAATCTCACCATGATCCATTCCATTTTCGGGTATGGATGATGTTCTTCGAAGGATCAATCCTTTTGCTCAAACTTCCATCAGGGCTTTGGTCAACTTCCATTGCGCTCCCCATGTCATCGAGGCGGCAACACGCTCGGTTGCTTCCATAGCTTCAGCACTAGAAACCGCAATTCGCTTAGCAACGGCCTCGGTCACGGCCAACTCATGAGCATGCTTTGCTTTGCGACTATTTCTTCTTGCACTCTTGCTTGTTCTCGGTACTTGTCCATGAGAAGGCTGGATCCTTTCATGCTCTATAATAAGATCACCATATAAACGCTAATGTTTGCTCCAACTCCTTCTTTTTTTCGAACAACTTCCCGAGACCCGTTAATCTTATTTGAGGCTAAGCTAACTCGCTCTTGCCTTCGCAAAGCTTGGAAACATTCATATTCCGTTCTGTCACCGCAAGTGTCCATCAGCTGAAGAACCAATTTTACGTTGCCTCAATATGTGAACCAATTTTCGCAACTCGCATAAAGCGCTTTATAAATCAATCATTAAGTAACAAATTAATAATCGAGTTTTTGTGTTGGAGGAGGTTTAGCACGGCTTTGACACACTCACTTAGTGCGGAGAAGCTCGAAAGAAATTGTTTGTAGCCGGGCCTCTCAAAAACGGAAGGAAATAAATTAACATAAACTAATTTTCTTGTGCTTGTGCGTGAAAGTATTTGGGCGCATAGTATCTTAAATTTTTTGCTTTGGTCCTCGGTTAGATCTGCTTTGTCCTTTTAAAAAGCATTTGTTAATGTTTTAAGCGATATTTTATGTCATATACATACCGAGAGGAAGAAATGGGAGTGAGTGCGATGTATAACCAGCGACTGCTGTCATGTTTGATAATGATGCAGGTCTATAACATAAACAAATTAATGTTAAGAAAGCAGAAGCGAGCCAAATTGGATTATGTATGTTACGGAATCAGTAACATAAACAAATTAATGTAGTTATGCGATTATGCGATGCGATGCACTGAATCTTGTAACAAAAGCAGTTAGAGCGAAGACAGATTAAGTAACAGGCTTATTACATTCAAACTAAGTAAGCGAGGCTTTTTCGAGTATGTAATTACTTAGCATGCAAACAGACTGAATTAAATCCGAAAGGTGAGTGATCGATTTTTAAAATTGGTGATTAGTTTCGAGAAAAACCAAAGCGAAGACAGAAAGGGGATATGATTATGTAACATGAACGACCTATAATAGAAGACATAATCAGATTTTGTCCAGTTCGAATATGTGGAGACAAGCGATTTTTGAATCGTGAACAGTGACAAGCAGATTAAGTTATGGTCGATTCGTAACAAATTTATATGTGTTACGAATGCGTATCCGTTATCTAACATAAACGAGAATACGATTAATGCACGAAGCATGATGAGAAGAAGAGGATATGTCTGTTCTTTGAAACGAAAAACCAAGCCAAAAAGTTTGTCTTAAGATTGTTAGGAAGGTATGGCCTGATTTATTTCAGTTTTCGGCAGTGTGTGTGTGTGTGTGTGTGTGTGTGTGTGGACATACTGATTAGGATCCTCGAAGCAATTAAGCTCTTTCCTTAAGACAAAAATTGGCGGTTGGCTGTCAGAAACGGACACAACCGTAGCGATGGTGTCAAACGGACACATCGCTTCAGACATAATCGTCTGTGAACATGTTTTGTAGAAAAGGTTCACACTAAAAGGGTCATACGCCAAATGAACTGGTAGCAAAATGATAAGGTCCAGTCAGGCAAGCAAGTAAGCCGACCAACCAAAGTAGTGGCCGAGCCAAGTGCGGCGTGTATTTGGACCTGCACCTAGCTAGGTCTTCCCTCATACACAAAAGTGTAGTGGCCCAAGGGCCGAAAGTAAAGCCTCAAAGCTCTACCTTATAAGGTAGAGCTTGTTTCATCTTGTTCCCAATGTGGGATTCTCACTTTTCCCTTTACATGACTTAGCTTATTCAAGTTATTTGAAACCCAAGTTTCCAACAACATATATTCTCACTGCCGTAGCTGCTCTTTCTAAAGCACAGTTCTTACGGGCGGGGGAGGAGAAGCTTATATGAGATTTATGGTCAAGCAAAGCCCAAAATTGGCGGGGCCTACAAGCCATTTCAAAAGGAGTCGCCAAAGGCAGAAGAAGTTCTTCCATTCTTTCTAGTTTGTTTTCTCGTCTTTCTTGCTGGAAAGCCTAGACTCAGCCTCTGCCGGAGTCTTCTTGTTGTACATGGCAGCTTAATATTTTTGACTTCGAAGTAGGATGGATCTAATGACCCCTTATTCTTCTATTGATCAAAAGGACAATACTACCCTGTATGTTTCTAAGTAAACCCCTTTTACTTTTTCATATAACCTAAATCCTCTAATTAATATCTCAAAACAAATATGCTCCCTTCTTCCATATTCATTCGCATGCGTTTCTGAGCAATTATCAAATGTTTTCTTTCCAAAACCTTCAATCTTGATGTGAAAAAATCAAGCGCGGAACAAAATCAAGAATTTCTAATCATTTTATGCTTAAAATTGTATAAATCATTTTTCAAAAAAAAATAAAATGAACTTCTCGCTGTGACTGTGAAATGTTCGGACCTCATCGAAGGAACATTATTCAATTGTTCGTTTGGCTCCAACCGAACATTTGAGCAATGTTCAATTGGCTCTGGTCGAACAATTGATCAATGTTCCAACAGCCCCAGTCGAACAGTTTGAATAAGTGTCATCAACTCGGATTTTTGATGTGTTATTGTTTTTTGTAACAAGGTTTAAACATGTTGTATACGGATTCTAAAGTTGTTGGTCCTCCAGATAATGAGATTGTAGTGGATACATTACTTTAAAAAAATAATGAGATCTTGCATATCGTTCCATTGTGGTTGATGAAACAATTTACAAATGTTCCACCATGAATGGTGGAACAGTTGACAAATGTTCCATCGAGAGTGGTGGAACAGTTGACAAATGTTGCACAGTTCAAGGTCGAAAATTTAAACAAAATTGATCAAAATCCTCATAGTTTTTTTAATATGTCGGGCCTAAAAGCACTCACAATCAACACCAAAGTGATCATAATTCATATTTCAGCCCTAAACACATCACAAACAAATTACATTTTAACAAAACACCAAACTCAAATCAATGAAATATATATATATATATATATATATATAACTTGATTCTTCATTTTGCCAAAAAGAAGATAAAGATGAGTTGTGATAAAGATGTGTGGTCTGTCATCTTCAAATTTCTTCAAATATGGTTGTAGAAAAAAGTGAGAGGAGAGTAGGGTATGAGTTTTCCGTTTTGCATGCGTAAGGTATGGAAGGGATGGGTAATCAAGTTTTGTTAGGTTGGGGGTAGAGAGGGGTGGTGGTTTAAAATGTGAGTTTCAAATTTGAAAAGGACAAAATAGGTAAACATGATAGGTATACTCAGTGTTTTGAAGTACTTTAAAATCGGGTATGCTTAAAAAGAGGGTCAACTTATAGGAATTGGGAGGTCAATATTGCGCCACCCCCAAAAAACCTGGAACAAGAATTACCAAGCAAACTCAAGAAAATAAAAGTAAATTTGTGACTTGTGGTTTATTTACAAACTCTAGGGGTTCAATTGTAAATTGTGATAGGTTTGATAAAATTTTATTTTAACCCTTAGTAAAATGCACACGAGTAACTAAACGGTATTTGTTTAATGATGTACATCAAAAGGACCGCGATTGTGAAAATTTTATACTCTTAGGATCTAAATTTGATAAAAAATTGTTAAAGGACTAATATTCAAAATGACTCAAAATCAAGTGACCAATGGTGCGATTAACCCTAAATCAATTAGGTATATGTAAAGTTACTCTTCCCAAAATCACGAAAAAATCAATTATGTAGCTTATCAAGTTTCGTTTTTTTTTTTAATTTACCTCTTACTTTTTACCTTATCAATTGTCATTACACAATTTTGAAAAATAAAAAACTCGAATCACAAAAAGTATCACTCCATACCACCAAAATTTCAAAACCATAGAAAATGATGCGTACGAACAAGCATTAGAAAATCTAATAAGTAACTTAAATTATACAATAAATTAAGAAATAATTAAGCTCTAACAACCAATTCGAGAGGGAAGATTCACAGAACACAACAAAGCAAATAGTTGTTAGATTGAAATATATATATATATATATATATATATATATATATATATATATATATATATATATATATATATATATATATATAGCTCCTCCTAATTGACTACAGTTAGAATAAACACATGGGACTAGTAGTAGTTGGGCAAGAATTCATGAAACATTAAACAGCCTTAATAATATACTTGCAGTTAGTGTGACGACCCGACCCAGATCCCAAGACGAGATCCCAAGGTCGTGCCGTCAATACAAGCTAAGAGACAGACAAGCACCTGCTAAGCATAATGGTGCGAGTCAAAAGATGAGCCATCAATCTCGAAACAGAAAGGTAAAGCCATAACGGCGAAATGAACCAACAAAAACTAAAACCTGCGGAAGCAAAAACAAAATGGGACCCGAGCTAACAAGCTCCGAAATAAAAACAACCAAAGAGATAGTAAATCTCTCGGCCCAAAAATTCAACGCATGTGACGCAACATTAGACACGCGCAACAAACCATCGGCAACCAAAGGCTGACAACTAACAAAATCCCAACCTGATAAACACCACTCAACGACTACAACATGCCGGAGGGACAATTCAACTACAACAATATAATATCAATGTTAAACCACCAACCAAGATCTCACGACTAAAGCTGTCGGAGGTAGGAACAACAATAACACAATACTAGAATAAACGAGCCACACATGCTCGAAATGACAACGGGAATAATTTCTAAAGATACAATAGCTCGACTATACTAACCGGCTCCCAAATACATAACAATAATATATTACTATAATCTACTCAAGTAAAGTCTACATAACTTTACATCCGAGTCTCACAAATAAATAACAACATTAATATTAAATAACTCCAAGCTTATAGCCCGGAAGACCACCTGCTAGAAATCGCTATCCGAAGTCGTCGCGCGTACTAACGGGATCACTGCACACACTAGGGAAAACAACCACACGGAGTGAGTCATAATGACCCAGTAAGTTACTAAATGCAACTGTATGGCATATTATGTCATGGCATGGCATAATGCACAATCATATAAAAATCATGGTATTATGCTAGTATACCAACAAGAAACATGTACTTAATTTTCAAAGCACATAAACTCACATAAATCATGTAGCATAATATCTTCCATATAAATGCTCATAAATAAACATGTGTAACAAGAAACGTAAATCGAACCGTTACAACCAAATCCGGGTCCAACACCCAACCAAACTTACCATGGGATCCATCCTCAAACCAAAATCTGGGTTCAACACCCAACCAATCATACCTTGGGTTTCATTCCCAAATAATCACAACTCATCAGTTTTCCTTTAATGAGTACTCGTTACATTCATCCAATCCCCGGATGAGAAATGGGAGCTCGAAATTAGGCTAGATGGCTCTATCTCGAGACCACATCCCACTATTGGCCAAATAGTGAGGAGAAAGGGAACCAATGCAACGATTCATAGCGATTATTTCCAAAGACTATGAATCGTCCCATTGCCAACACTACGACCAAACTCGCCAGCTGGACTTAAACCAAAATGATCAAGTAGATATTTACTTGCATAAACCAATGAGACCAAGTTCATTAATATCGGGCTCATTAAATCATGTAGGACATAATACTCTACAACATCTCGTAAACCATGCACATAATTGCATATAAACAAGAAGGACATAACGCTCTACGAAGTACCATAATCCATGCACATATTTGCATATAATCAAGTAGGACATAATGCTCTACAAAGTATCATGAACAATGCATATATATATTTACATATAATCAACGTGTTCAACTAACTCACAAGTTTAGTTCAAGAACTACATATTGAGGTACTCATTCTTCCTCAAGTCATCACCCAGATCAAGTATAGCATATAAGCTTAATAAATCATAATGTGAGGCCTACAACAATCCTCCACTCAAAACCAAACCAAAGACTATTATATTAGTCTAAGAATATCCACAACCCAAGTCTTGATATTTTAATCTTTATTTTAAGTACACCGGACTCAATCATAGTCCTAATCATCATACATGATCGACATCACTAATTCCATACTCAAGAACATCATGGCTACTTCGTAGTCACTTTCTCACAAGTGCTTTTATATGCACGCAACCAAAATAATTAAGGAGAGAATTCTTTCTTAATATTCTCTTAAATATATTCGTGACTATACGTGGGTCTCTATTGTCCCATGCTCTAACAAGCATGCTCAAAAATATATTTCTAGTAATTCTCCAAAACACGAACGTCTCAATTGGACACAAACCCAAAAACCCGGTGTGCACGAACATAACCCTAACAAAACCCAAACATTGTAGGGTTTCAACCCAAGGCTCATTATCATTTTATTGGCCTTATAACGACTCCGTTGAGTCTTACTACTACATTTCATTCTTTATGTGTTTCATAAATCCATACCGTAATAATTCATTAAAGTTTACAACAAAATCCCAATATTCATTCGGGCTTGATTCCCAAGCCTAAAAATCCATAAAGTTCATCATAATCATAATTCCATTTAAAGTTTGGAGATTATGCATTTCACAACATTGATCAAACGAAATCCATTCGTCGTAGGATTTCAACCCAAGTTCGTTTAGCACATTATTGAACTTATGATGACTCTGTTGAGTCTTAGTGCTACATTTTATTCTTTATGTATTTCGTCAACCCACACTTTACCATTTCATTCACATTCACAACAAGGATCCAAAACTCTTCCGGGCTTGATTCCCAAGCCTAAAAATCTATAAAGTTCATCATAACCATAACTCCATTAATAGTTCGGAAGCTATATATACTTCACAACATCAAACAAGTGAAATCCAATCGTCGTAGGATTTCAACCTAAGTCCATTTAACACATATTTGAATTCATGATGACTCCATTGAGTCTTAATATCAAGTTCCAATTTTTACCCATTTCATTAACCTAACATTAACACCCACTTTAATTAACGACAATTTCTCCAATAATTCGGGCTTCATTCACAAGCCCTAAAATTCACCAAGAACTCAACATAGAGCATAACCCATTTCCTACAACATACAATTTCATTCAAATCATCATATTCATGATATCAACATGTTCATACTTCCAAAAATCCCCAAAATGGGCATACATAGCATATTAAGTGTTCATTGCCCTCAAATAACACTTAGATTGTTTTTCCTAGGGGCCAATGAACCAAAATCAAAAGAGAGTAACTTACCTAGCTTGAGTGAAAACTCAAGAGAATCAAAATCTGAACGGTGAAGTTGTTCCACCACGTGATACGTCAAGAATCCGGTTTGGCGCACGGACTGGTTGATCTTCGTAGATCGATGGAAGAAGAAGCTAGGGCTTAAAGCTTCAAGCCCCCAACTCTCACTCTCTGAATACGTCTGATTTAGAAGGAGAAATGAAGAGGTTTGGCTGAATTTGTGAAGAGATTAGGCTATTTATACTTCCCAAGTAATGAGGGCACAATAGGAACTTCCAAGGTACAATTAGTGATTGTTAGTTGTAATTAACCCCTAATCAAACCTTAATCCACTCCCCAAACATGTTAGGACTTAGATTAGACTAATAAGGCTCTAATACAAGTGGTTAAAGTCACTAATGATAGAGGTTTCGTAAGGGTACAACCGTAATCAACCGAAGTTGCAAAAAATCCTCGTTTTGCTGGAAATCATCTTTGTTCGGTTGTGGAGGCTGAACCTCCTTCATAATGTTCGGTTCCCGAACAATGCCCAAGATGTCTCTTGGCATGGTGGAACAACCAAGCCATACGTTAGGTCAAACAGTCCGATTTGCACGTATAACGCATATAAGGCATAAACAACTCAAAGAAGCAATGGAAGGAGACTTTAAGGCAAGTCTAAGGGCTAATGTAGAATCTTGAATACTTCTAGAAAGTTTAATAACAAATAGGGAAAGAAAAACTCCAAAGGAGAGACGATTACACGACCCAATCCCCGAACTACGCGATAGAGACGAATGCTATCTCCAAAGCTTCCAAATCATCGATAGACTAAAGGAACAATTCCAACTTGAAGTCTAATACATCTAAACATGTTATTTAATCATCATGTAAAGATCTAGGACCAAACGAAGGAATTTCAATCCAAAGCATTTCGGATTATCAAGCCGAAAGTTAATACGACTTGTTACTTTAACAAGTCAACATCTATATGGCATCTCTTAATAGCATTTTGGTCTTAATGTGATCTCCCCTACACATCCAAACTCTCTCACAAACCCAACGAGCAATCAACCAAAGAAGAAATGCGAGCATTGCACGCAATTCAAGCTAACCGAGAATCGGTCTTTATAGTTTGTTTGAACAAGTTGCCAATCTCCAAATTGATTCGGCCAAAATGGTGACATCTCGACAAGAGTTCCTTCACGACGCATACTCCCTTCTAAACTAAATTTCTCCGCTCACACACTAAAACGTAGACGATGGAAAAGAACCA
>CM028378.1:163773863-163856317 GCA_013146195.2 Codonopsis lanceolata
ATGCTTTAGCCGCTGAGTTGTTGTTTATCGTGCTGGTTCTTGTTGCTTTGCCTTTAGTTGCCGATATGGTTTGTTGTAATGCGCGCAATGCGCCACGCGAGTCGTAGATTTGCGAGATAGTCGCCTCTCTCCTGGTGTTCCTTAGTTTAAAACTATAGGTTTTGGTCCCATTTATGATTTGCTTCCGCAGATTTTAGTTTTTGGTTATTCGGTTTTGGCCGTTATGGCTTTTTCATATCTCCTTAGAGTTTGTTGGTTCAACTCTTGACTCGCACCACTACGCCTTAGCGGGTGCTTGTCCATCTTTTTAGCTTGTCTTGACAGACGACTTGGGATCCCGTGATTGGGGTTCGGTCGGGTCAGCCACAGCTTGGTATCGAGCTATAGGTTAGCTATTTCGCCAGATAGGTTCCTTGGCCTAGCTGGGTTGGGTTTATTGTTGAGTTATTAACGCCGAGTGTTCTTTGTAGGCGTATTATGTCGGGAACTTGGCGTGGAGCTAGTTCTAGTAGACCCGGCTCGATGCAACTCGTGACGAGAGGGAGAGAATGTTAACGATCCGCAGTGACTCCTCAAATGTATGTTTGGACTGAAGACTCACCTGCTCCCTGCGAAATTTTGAAGTTTAAACCGAAAGTTTCAGATGTATACTATTGAGGCGAAATATCAAGGAAAGCATGGGGAATATCTTTGCAGCTTGGGTTGTACATCGAGAGATGGTTACCTTAAAGTTGTTTGGATTGATGGTGGCGAGCAATGGTGGCTTGAAATACGAGATCGTTGGAGACGCATGGAGTACCTCGAAAGTGTGGGAAAACTTTGTCAAGGAGTTTATGTACGGTTTGGTCCCGGTAACTCGAGGAAGAGGAGAGATGGAATTCCTAATGTTAGAACAAGGAGATATGACCGTGGCTCAAGATTCACCAAAGTTTACTGAGTTGGTTCGCTATCAGAGTTAGTTTGGTGCCGATGAGGCCGAAGGACCAGGTTTGTGAAAGGCCCGAAGACATATATCGTAGCGCCTGTTCCATTACTACTTACGGATTTCCAAGGGGTCGTGGATCGTGCATGTGCAATAGAGTTAGACATCGAGAGCAGCTCAAAGAAAATTATCAAAAGACTAATAGGGGCCTTGAGGATAAGAGCGATCGGCACCTCAGGCTTGACTAGTCAAGGAAGGTGCGTTCGGGTGGCCGGAGTGGTGTGCCTACTTACGCTCGGGGAAGGCGAGGTGGCGTGTTGACATGTAACTTTTGTAAGAAAACTTAGGACACACGAGGGATAGGTGCTGGGGTATGGCAGGGGAAAATGTTTGTTTGTGGCGGCGATCATGTTAATAAGATTTTGAGAAGGAAAAGCTAATGGATGGAAGTACTAGTCAACAATCCGGTGGCTCAGAGAGGCAGGTGGTGGGCGGCCTAGAGTTTGAGGTCGTGCGGCGCATGGCGGATGGCCATTGCGGGGTTTTGAGGCCTATCAGAAATAGGAGGTATATTCTTGTATATAAATATTCGTAAATTATACCGTTGTTACTATTACCGTTAATATAGTGCAGTTTTTGTTGGCTAATAATGTTCATACATACATTATATGGTGTATTGTGTAATATTGGTTATTTGCTTGATAGGGATAATACCCCAATGTGAATTGATATATGATATGGTTTATTTTGTGGATTACAGGTAGGTAATAACACGCGTGTGATAATAGTTCTTGTCTTGTTTGTCTATGTATATATAAGACTATCTTTATATATGGAGTTGTGGTTTGTGCGGATATACATAAGGGCCATAGTATGTATATGTATATATGAATATATATAAAGTATGAATTGTATATTAATACTTATCGGTTTGGTATGATGTTTGTATATTCTATGAAGATATGTTTATGTAATGAGTAATATTACTAGCTATATTGTTGTTAAGGCGATAATGGATTTACTGCTTGAGGAAGAGAGATTGGCTTCCTGAGTGAGTATTGAGGCGTTAACGTTACGTTAGGATGCTTAGTGTATGCATTGGTTGTAGATTCGGTCTAGAGCACGAGAAAGGATAGTTTTGCGGAGTATAGGCGTTTGGGGCATTAGTAGCCTTAGATTAAATCGTGATTATTAATAAATTATCTTGGTGAAGTGTACTAGATACCGAGTTTGTGATAACTATGATTGTTGTTTGTCAGGGTAATAGACCTTGTTACTTGGTTTGAATTTTATTAGGTTATGTGCATTAGTTGTAGGAAACACCTACTTGATGCATTTACATAGTAGTATATTAAATTCTCAGCTCATGAATTCATGTTCATTCATTTCCTTAGCATAGGAGACTATTAAAGGATGCTTAGAACCTTTTTAATCATGAACCTTCGCATCCTTGCAACGAAAAGCTTTTGAAATCCAATTTAGTCGGTACCCTAAATTGGTGATCAAAGGTTCGTTGGTGGACTAGAATTGGTAGTGAGTAGGTTAAACATTGACTATACCCGTTACCAATGGATGGACATAGATGGAAAGAATTTTCAAAACATGGCATTGTGTGCTCTTGTATGTGTTCTTACGCGACGAGGAAATCGCGGTATGATTTGCATAGTTGAAATGCCAATTTGGTTATCTTTGATTTGTTTGTAAATTGCTCCATAAGCAATTATTAATTCTTGTAACTTAGAATCTTTTGTGCTTGAATTTCATGATGTGCCCCGAAACAAATAGTTTCGGTAGTTAAATGTGTTCTTATGTTGAAAGTTTGGGATTTTGCCACATGTTTGGTCTAGTGTTTGTTAAATATATGTGTATTCGCGACTCAAGAGAAGGTCATGTTATTGTGGTGGTAGACTCGGAGATCGAGTCTAGATAGATGGTTTGAACTTCGAGTGTTGTGGTTTGTATCATGATTTAGAATTAGGGGCGAATTCTTTTTTAAGAGTGGAAGGTGTGGCCCGCTCCTTCGTTGTCTCGGTTTTGCGTGCTATATTGCACTTCTTCCCTTGTCGGCGGTATGTTTGGGTTGCGAGAGGGTCTAGATATGTTTGAGAGACCATATTAAGACCAAAACATTATTAAGAGACTCCATATAGTTGTTGACTTGCTAAAGTCACAAGTAAATGACCGGAGATAGTCGGAATGCGGCAGCGATTGAGGGTTTACTTCCGTTTTGTGTTCGTGACCTCGGTTTGGGTCCTAGACCTCTTTAAATAGTTTATTAACATGTTTAGATGCATTAGACTTCAAGTTGGAGGTGTTCCTTAAGTCTATCGATGATTTGGAAGTTTGGAGATAGCGTTCGTCTCTATCGCGTAGTTCGGGGATCGAGTCGCGTGTCGCCTCCTTTGGGATTCTTATTTCCCTAAGTTGTTATTCAACTTCCTAGAAGTATTTAAGCTTCTTCATTAGCCCTTAGACTTGCCTTAAAAGTCTCCTTTCATTGCTCGTTTGATTTTGAGAGTTAGTTCGTCGTCCGGTTGCACGTTGTTGCACCGCTTCGGTTTCGCTCCGAGTTGTTTCGGGAGTTGTTCGGGTGTGTTTTAGACTTGTTTTGAGTTGGGTTAGACCTTAGGATGGTTGCCCATAAGTTTGGATCATTTAGATCAAGTTTAGACCAAGTTTTGGAGGTTCGGGAGGAGGCGGCCGCGTGGGATGGGATGAGGGCCGCCTCGAATCTTGAGTCTTGCACCCAATGCGGAGAAGAGGTGAGGCGGCCGCATGGAGAAGGTTGAGGCGCCCGCCTCAACCCAAACTGCTACGGGATTTTCTTCCCTGTTTTTGAGTTGTGGCGTGTTTTACCTATTCTACCCTCCTTAAACCCCCTCTAAACCCTTCCTAACCTCTCATACTTAACCCTAAACATGTCCTAACATTATTTAGAAGTTATTTAAGGTTGGATTAGAGCTTGATTACCCTAATCTCCACTAATTGCACTTGAGAAATGTCCTATTGTGCCCTTAAATTTGGGGGTATAAATACCCGAACCTCTTTGCACCATTTCTTTGAAAATCTTCATTTCATCTCTCCTCACATACGTATTAGAGAGAGAGTCCATGGGAGACTTCAAGCCCTAGCTCTTCTTCTCTTCGATCCAAGAGCGATCCGACCACCCGATTTCCTCCAAACTTCGGATTCTTGAAGCCCTCGGCAGTAGAGCGACTTCACCGATCGGATTTGTGTTCTCTTGAGTTTTCACTCAAGCTAGTAAGTTACCTTCTTTTGATTTTGGTTCATTGGCCCTAAGGAAAACAACTTGTATGCTATTTGTGGGCAATGAACACTTGTATACTATGTTTGCCCAATTTTTGGGGATTTTTGAAGTATGAACTTGTTAGGGGTATTTGTAGATGACTCTATGATTATTGAAGTATATGATTACTCTTCATTTTGTGTTTCTAGGCTTGAGCATGCTAGAAATCATGCCTTTATGCTATTTGGGTTTATGGTGGAATTATGCCTATGATTATTGGGGCTTTGGGTGTATGAACTCACATGATAATATGAGTGGAAACATTTAATTGAAATTGTATGACTTATGAAATGGTTTGATCTATGTTGGGATTAATTGTGAATTTTAGGCTTGGGAGTCAAACCCGAATTATTGGGGAAATTATGGTTAAGTTGAAGTGGGGTTAATGTTGAGATCGATGAGAGGCCGTAAATGATGAAGCTTGGTGTTTAGACTCAGCCGAGTCGAAATATGCTCAATAATGTGATTGTGAACTCGGGTTGGAATCCTCGATAATTGGATTTCGTTTGATTATGATTATGATGGATTCTTGGGTTTTAGGGCTCGGGAATCAAGCCCGAAGGAACTTTGGGAGTTTGTAGTTTATATGAATGAAATGTTTAATTGTGGGGCTATGAAACACATAAAGAATGGAATATAGAATTAAGACTCAACGGAGTCATTGTGAGGCCAATAATGAGATAACAAGCCTTTGATTGAGACCTACGATGTTCGGATCTCGTTTTGCTTATGTTGTGCGTATCCGAGTACCTTGTTGTGTCCTATGGAGACACTCATGTTATAGAGACCCATTGGGAACTTGTTTAGAGCGTGCTTGTAAAGCACGGAGTATTAGAGACCAACCCGTGGTCTCGGAAGTACCATTAGTAATGTTATTCGAATAATTCACTATAAGGAATTTAGTCGCGAGCATATGATACTTGCGTGCAATTTAGACTACAAGGTAGTCTTGTCATTCATGAGATGGGTTTGATGATGTCGGCTATAAGGACTTTGGCTAAGTCCGAAGGTTGTGCCTTTAAGCGAAGCTAAATGCTAAGCCTTGAATTGTGATGGTTCTTAGACTAAGTAGTAGTCTTTGATTTAATCTTGAGTTGAGGACTTTAGTAGACCTCATGTTGTGAATTATGGAGCTTATATGCTATTCTTGAATTGGTAATGACTTGAGGTTTATGAATACTTCAATACGTGGTTTTGAACTAAACTTACAAGTTAGTTGAATATGTTAAGTGTGTACAAGTATGTGCATTGTTTATTGGGTTTTGTAGAGCATTATGACCTACTTGAATTAATAAGTTCTTTGTGATGAACTTGGTCCTTATTTTATACAAGTAAATAATCTACTTGATCATTTGATTTTGAGTCAGTGGCGGCGTCTTGAGTCGTTGGACTTGTCGGCAATGGGACGATTCATGGCCTTTGGAAACATTCGCTATGAATCGCCGCATTGGTACCCTTTCTCTCACTATTTGGCCGATAGTGGGATGTGGTCTCGTATTAGCGGCTCCTAGCACGATATCGATAAAAGCTCCCATTTCTCATCCCCGGAGTCGGATGAATGTAACGAGGAACTCATTAAAGAGAACTGGTGAGTTATGATCATTTGAGGATTGAAACCCAGTTTATGATCATTTGAAGAGCTAGACCCAGATATTGGTTTTACGTGCTTAGGTATAAGCACTTATATGAAAAAACGTGTTATGTGGTTTAACGGTTTATGTTACATGATGATCGATACAAGTTATTATGGGTGGACTATAAAGATACCATGATTTTATATATGTTGGTGCATTATGCCATGCCACGATATGCTATGCCATACATTTGCATTTAGTAACTTACTGGGTCATTATGACTCATTTCGTGTGTTGTTTTCCTTAGTTTTTGCAGCGATCCCGTTATGCGCGTGGCGGCCGGATAGTGATTCCTAGAAGGTGGTCTTAGGGCTCTAAGCTTGGAATTATTATTATTATTATGTTATTTTGTATTTGTGAGACACGGATGTAAAGTTATGTAGACTTTACTTGGGTAGACTATGTTAGTATTGTGTTATTGTATTATTTTGGTAGCCGACTCGTTAGTCGAGCGGTTGTATCTTTAGAAGTTATTCCTTTGTTATTTCGAGCATGCTTTAGCTCACTCGTCCGTTATTGTTAGTATTGTCATCTCCAGACGACGTTAGTCGTGAGACTTGTGTTTAGTTGTTAGAATTTGAATATCTATTCATTAGTTGATTTATCCCTCAGGCATGCTTTAGCCGTTGAGTTGTTGTTTATCGGGTTGGTTCTTGTTGCTTTGCCGGCCTTAGGTTGCGATGGTTTGTTATGCGTGCGTGCGCAATGTTGCGTCCAGCAGTAAAAGATTTGTCGAGAGATAGTAGATCTCTCGGCTTGGTGTTCCTTAGTTTAAAACTATAGGTTTTGGTCCCATTTATGATTTGCTTCCATGATTTTAGTTTTTGGTTATTCGGTTTTGCCGTTATGGCTTTTCATTCTGTTTAGAGTTTGTTGGTTCAACTCTTGACTCGCACCACTACGCTTAGCGGGTGCTTGTCCATCTTTAGCTTGTCTTGGACGCGCGACCTTGGGATCCGCATTGGGGTTCGAGATTCGGGGCTCATCCTGATCTACCGCCATATATTCTGGATAACGGTGCACGTGTCCCTACTTATCTCCAGCTTCACAGCCATGGGACGGATTGGGTCAGGAATGAGTTGCTCCCTGCCAAATTGGCTCAAGATGTTGTCCGCCCGATAAAAGGTGGTACGTTCAATACCCGGCAAAATTACTTGCGCATAAACCCGTTATCTTGAAGAAAGCGGCGGTGATCGCGTTGGTGATAACCCATATTATATCCATGGAGCCCCTACGCAAGAAACTCTCGACCTAGTCGGACGCCAAAAAATTGGTATGGGGATAATGACCGCGAGAGACATAGAGCCCTGGGTCATACCGTGCTATCGGCGGCACTAGGCCCATCACCCAATTAAAATGCTCCTCTAACCACATGTGGAACAGAAGAGGGCTACCGGAAGGGAATAGCTCGTCGCCACTTGCAAAGGCATCCATGCCGGTAAGGTCTCTGCCAAGATCACCGGAATAATGTTCACCCGGCGATCCCGATCCTACAATGCTAGGTCCACGACCCGCACATCGATATATCTGGGCTGGCCCACCAGCAGGTACCTCCCCATAAGGCAAAGTAAAAGAGATGACAGCCGATGTCGCAAATAATCATGGCCATCCTCCCTGTACTCTGTAAAAGCCCCAGGAAGGACGGTTAGATCAAAATTTACTCCAATATAAAAGCCTGGAGTAGCAGCGCGAGTGGTGCAAAAGAGCTCCCTTATTGACATATATGGATACCTCCGATGAGAAGGCACGACAATAAGACTATAAGGTGCCATCCCCACCATAGCACATAATTCTTCAAAAGTGGGGCACATCTCGTTCATGCCAAAGTTAAAAAGATGGTCCTGAGCTGACCAAAATCTGGAGGCTCCCTTCAGCATATCCCAATTGATGATTAGGGTCCGCCAGGATAGCAGACACCTGTATCCATAAATATGCTCGAACCAGTCACGTTCATCTGATCGTAGGGAAAGGATCCAGAAATCCAGCGTATTTTTATAAATTTCCATCTCTAATGCTGTATGTGGTGGTGTAGACATTTTTGAAGAAAAGCAAAAAGTTTATCTGAATAAAAGATGGCGAAATTGAGCAAAAGAAAGATTGAAAGCTTAAGCAGGAAAGAAGGCAAGCGAGCTGATGAAAATTGAGCGCTGCCCCGTCCGCCATTTATACCGAAAAATTGAAGAAGCGGACAATTTCTTTGCACAGTGCACGAATAGTACATGAACAAGGATTGCAGAGAAAGACTCTGGCGCCGCCAATAGCCTCTCCTGGCGCCACGCCCATAACCCTTATGGGTGGTGCTAGGCTCCTGCCTATTGTTCCCTCAAACTGGCTTGTGTCCCGGTATTGGTTCCCACCATCCACTGCTGCTCTGTCTGATCGCGAAGAAAAATGCAGGGGCTATGAAAATAGCATTGCGCCAATTCTAACCCTGTGCCAATTATAAGTTCCAGCATAGGAAGAGGCGGCTGCCTCTTCCTCCCCGCAGATTGTCAGAAAAGCCCGTTCGAGCCCGAAGGTATATTTTTCTAAAATCCATTTCTGAGCTACAATGTGCCATTACCCCTAGATAATGGTCTAGCTTTATTTTTTGCATGAGTATTGATTCTGCATTTTTATTTTCTTGCATCATATGAAATTATATTACATTGCATAAACTAAACATCTATACAGATTTTGGTACAAGAAAAAAAGAAAAAAAGAAAGGGATAATAAATGCAGGTATCTAAAAGCTAATGGGCACGGGAAGACTGGCTCCTGTCAAGATTGCCTCCCATGACTCGAGGGCCCTGTCCACCGCCAGTCCTATATGCTCGTCCTCTGCCCTGAGCGCGACTCGATCCGACGGCCGCTTCATCATCATCGTCATCATCTCGGCACCTGGTCTGCCGCACTGTGTCGTTCCCTCGGCAAGAGAACTCGTCCACAAGCTTCTGATAAAGCTTGTTGATGCTGAAGAAACCTCACAGCAGCTTCTTATAGGTAGACATGTTCACCTAAAAAAAAGTAGTGAGACAAAAAAATAAAGAAGATATATTAGTATCCAAAAAAATATATATGCATGAAAAAAAAATGAAAAAATGAGATGCAAAAAAATGAAATGTGTCTACCGAGCGAACCTGCTCTGGGACCTGGCACTCCTTAGGAATATCACCATCAGGGAGAACTTCCTCCACCATCATGCCTCCTCGATGATATCGAAAAGTGGAGAAAGCATCATCAGGTGTAGTAAACTCTAGATGCTCATCAAGAAATGGAATAGAAGGCCTCGGCCTAGCAGAAGCATTTGAAGCATGCCTGGCTGCTGCAGGAACAGGAGGGGGAGGATGGAGCATAGTCCTCAGAAAATCCTCATATGCCATAGGCGGGAAATCACTTAGAGGCATGGGGAACTTTGACAGGTACTGATACCTGTTTGGCAGAAAGTTTGGTGCAATTATCCAAATGGGAGGCATAGGAAGGCACCACTGGAGGTGTCAAAAGTGGAGAGCGCTGGCGGTTGACCCGCTCGCCCATATACAACGAGTCAACCATAATGGATGCCATAAGTATCCAGTAGTGGCTCATCTACAATGTGAAAACATAATGACCTAAAAGGCCCCTCCAGGGAAGGAAATGCACGGTGCCCGCCGAATCGGCAATACGCCTCGCACTCCAATCCATGTTGCTACTGCCGTCTCGGTCCGAGAACTCGCTTTTCATCCACAAACTCATCCAAGTAAGGTGGCTCGTGAAAACGCTGATGTAACCGACCCGGCGTGAAATGGAAAAATGAAAAAGCTCAAACCTGCAAGGAAAAAAAAAAGTTAGAAGAAAAAAAATCATCATCAGCAAAAAGAAATAATATGCTGCAAAAAATAGAAAAAATAATAAAGGCAAGGAAAGAAAAGATACCTCCCACGCCGGAGCTAATCCATTAAGGTCGGTGAGTCATTGCGGCTAGCCCTATCCATCGAGGAATAAAGGTTGTCCAGGCCTGCCTGCCCCCAGTCGTAATCGGAAATATGATCAAAGTCTGCTAGACATGCTAAAATAGAGACCCTCAGAGTGGTGGAAGAATTGACAAAAAGAGAAGTGCCAAGGAAAAAGAATAGAAACGCTACGGCCGCACTGTCATTCTCTAGAACCCTCCCGGCACTATCCAGGAACCATTTCCGCACGCTGCCAATAAGGACCTCATCTGCTGATTTATATTCGGGCTCGAAGCCCAGAAGGTCTTCCACCACGTCATGATGGTGACGGAGGGTATAGTTAGGCTCCAAAGTCCTACCGATGCTGGTAGGAAGGCCGGTAATAGCAACAAAATTGCAGAGAGTCATGGTAGCCTCCCCCCAGCTAAAATGGAAGGTGTGGATAGTGTCCCACCACTTCTCTCTCAGCACCTCGTAGATGGGAAAATAGCTGCAGAAGGGTCCGAAAGCCCGTAGAAAAGTGTTGAAACCAGAGCTCTCAACCAAAACCTGTGCCGCCTTGGGCATCAAGCTATAAATATCAAAAACATTTGCCCAGGTGGCCCGAATCCGTGTCAAGGGCGTACGCATCTGCAAAAAGAAAAATGGCATATCAGAAAAAGAAAAAAAGAAAAGGTAAGTTTACTATCATTTTATTTTTTCCCTCGCATATTATTAAATATAAGCATGTTGCATATGATAAATAAAATGTTTGCATAATAATTTCTATATTACACTTTTGCATTTTGAAAAAAAAAAGAAGAAGATTTTATTGCATTCAAAAAGAAAAAAAAAAAGAAAAGAAAATGCATCTTTTTACATTTAAAAAGATTTTGAGCATTTCGAAAAAAAAGAAATAAAAAAAATGCATCTTTTTGCATTCAAAAATATTTTGGCATTTCAACATAATAAAAAAAATATATAAATATAAAATGTATGTTTTGCATTTTTACATTTTTCTTGCGCATAATAAAAAATGTCATGCATAATATTAGCAAGCATCCCATAAATTTTCTATTTTCGCATTTGCATCAATAAAATGATATATGCATGCATGAACCATTTATCATTTGCATTTATTATCTAAATAGCATTTTAGCATTCGCAAAAAAAAAAATATTTTCATGGCATTTATCATGTCTATGCAGCATAAGCATTATATAAAAATGAGTTTCATCGCATGAAATATCCCTGTTATATTTTGCATGCATCCGAAATATATCCGAAAAAAATGCATCATATTTCAAAAAGTTTATTTCAATAGGCATGCATCATATTAAAATATTTTATCAGTCAAAAGCATGCATCATATAGCCAAATTGCATTAATCATATAAAGCATGCATTGTAGGGTCAAATAGGGCCAACTAGTTAAATTATGCATCGCACAAATAAATTGCATAAATTTAATGAATAATCACCAAATTGCATCATTTTAGCATATATATTGCATGCATAAGTATTATAAGCAGGATCAGGAATTCTCCAACAAACCAAATCCGTACGAAAATCTAGCAGATCTTAGAAATCATCCAAATGAGTTTAGAAAAGAAGAAACTTACAGCAGAATTCGGAAGATTGGATATGTGGGTGCTCCAATCGCGATGAAGATTACTCCAATCATCCTTGGAGTAACGGTATTTGACGTAATTCCGGGTCAAGGGAGGGAGTTCCTTCCTCTTCTCGCTTGATTCCGGATGAATCAGAGCTTTTCCTTTCCACGATCGCGAAGAAGAAGTCATCTGCTAAGAAAGACACGCAAATTGGCGAAAGAAAATCAAGAAAAGGAAAGAAAATGAAGAAATGAGCAACAATGGTAGTGGCAATGTCGCAGAAGAAACGAAAGTGAAGAAAGAAGAAGAAGTGAAGCAGTAGCTTCACTTCCTTCCTTCCCGTCACCAATTATGGGTGGGAAAAGGAATTTTTCCTTTTCCCCCTCCAAAGTTTGAAGATTCAGCACTTAAGTCCTCAAATTTTCAAAGCTGCAAAATGGCCCCTAAAGCTTAACGGAAAGTTAACAAAGTTAACTTTGTTAACCAAATTTAGTGGTCATCCATGCAAAGGCAAAGTAAAGCTCATATCCCCATCAGATCAGCCGCAGAATGAGCAGAAAAGCCTGAAATATCAGCGGCAAATGTAAGATTCTGCAAGAAAAAAATGCAATAAAAAAAAAAGCATGCAAAAGAAAAAATAAAGCATGCATGAAAATAAAAGCAAAAAATCATATAAAAAAAGAAAAAAAATGCAAAGCGGAAGAAAAGAAAAATGCATGCATAAGAAAAATGGAAGAAATAAATAAATAATATATATATATATATATATATATATATATATATATATATATATATATATATATATATATATGCATTTCCAAATGTAGCAAAATTTTCGGCTAAAGCCGAAATGCAAAGCCAAAAGGGGAAAGATTTCCAGCAAAAGCCGAAAATGTAGCAAAGAAAGAAAATCCCCAGCATGAGTTTGTAAAAGCAGCAAGTGCGGCAAGCGTAGCAAATGTTGTGTGCCGCAAAGGCAGCAAATGGCGCAGAAGCCGCAAAGGTAGCAAAAGCGGCAGAAGCCGCAAAGGCAACAAATGTGGCAGAAGCCACAAAATCAAGGCAATGGTAGGAAAAGGTAAAGTATTTTACCTTTTGCATGCATGATATGTTCCACTATCGCATTCGACGAAGGATTGAGTTCCTGAGGACGCGATGTTTTCCTGCTTTATAGGAGTTGCTTAAGATCATTTCCTCGCGGGGCGTAACCCCAAGAGGAATGATCAGCCCATTATGTGTTCCACCTAGTTGTCGGATCTTTCCCTGAAGGGGCTGCAACCCCGGGTCAGAGGGAAAGGCTATCGTTCTCTGACGAAGGTCGAGTTCCTAAGGAGACGATGCATTCCGCCATCGCATTGGATGAAGGACTGACTTCCTGAGGATGCGATGTTTTCCTTGCTTTATAGGAGTAGCATAGGATCATCTCCTCGCGGGGCGTAACCGTAAGAGGAATGATCAGCCCATTATGTGTTCCACCTGGTTGTCGGATCTTTCCCTGAAGGGGCTGCAACCCCGGGTCAGAGAGAAAGGCTATCGTTCCCTGACGAAGGTCGAGTTCCTAAGGAGATGATACATTCCACCATCGCATTCGACGAAGGATTAAGTTCCTGAGGATGCGATGTTTTCCTGGTTTATAGGAGTAGCATAGGATCATCTCTTCGCGGGGCATAACCCTAAGAAGAATGATCAGCCCATGATGTGATTTGTGTTTGGAAACTTTCCCTGAAGGGGCTGCAACCCTGGGTTAGAGGGAAAGGCTATCATTCTCTGATGAAGGCCGAGTTCCTGAGGAGACGATGCATTCCGCCGTCGTGTTCGGCAAGGGTTTCGACCCTTTAAAGGATACAACATGCATTTGATGTGATTTGTGTTTTGCCTTTCTCATGAAGAGGCTGCAACCCCGGGCCACAGAGAGAGGCTATCGTGTTTCAAAGAAGGATCCTGTCCTGAGGACATGATGTTTGACCTTGGCATCCCACTCAACACTGTTTGTTTGCATTTGGTGCGAACTATGTTCAGTCTGATTCCTTGGATAAGGATACGTAGGCAGCCTATTTCGGTAGGCACGACTATCGCAGCACGCTTGTTTCGGCTTTGGCCGAACTACGTTTGGTCTGATTCCTTTTATTAAGGGATACGTAGGCAGCCTACTTCGGTAGGTCCGACCATTAGAGCATTTAATTTGCATATATGTTTAAAAACTATGATAACCTGCTATAACCGACTAAATATGTCTAGGATATGTGAGTTTTGGTTAGCATTATAAAATGTTACATTATAACTGCTACATATTGCATTTCTTTCCCATTATAATTGCACGAAATTAGAGAGTCTATTTCTTATCAACGATGTTCGTCTACTCAATAAGCTTCGGGTTACCCGTAGACTCCATCATTGAGGGGCTCTGTAGACACCCCAATTTTTTACCCCTGGTATGCAACTTCGGCATGTGATATCAAGTCCTGTTAAAACTTAACAAATGTCAAGTTACAGGGTTTAAAAAATGCAAAAGGCAAAGCAGGATGCGCAAAACAGTAAAATGCAAGGACTAAAAGTGGTAAAAAAAGGCTGAATTTTGGAAGGCTGGCCCTGAGCCAAAGCCCCCTGGCGTGGTGCCCAAAAGGGCTGACTCCGGCACCCAGAATTGCTACAGTGGCACCCAGCTTGCTACAGTGTACCCAAACTTAACGCATTGTGCAATTCATGAAGCACGCGGTATAAGCAAAAGCAGCACGAATGAGGGAAAAGTAATTCCCGCGGTGTCCCTCTCTCAGCCTATAAATAGAGGCCCCGGGGTTCGCTTTCAGCACAATGAAAAACGCCCAAAGCTTTCAGCGTAGGTGTTACGCTGTGAGAATAGTGAGCGATCGAGAGATAGTGAGTGGCCTCTCCTATAAAGCCTCGAAGCCCTGCCAAAACTCCTCCAAACGCAAATCCAACCGGTTAAAGGGATCCTTAGCCCCCCCAGCTAGGTATCCACCCTATTTCCCCGGTCCAAAAATCTCGGAAAGAGCCGTTACTTTGCCAGAGTAAAAAGGCCATATCCGCCGAAACAAGCAATTGTTCTGCCCGATTTCAGCAAGCACGCAACAACAAAAATGTAAGCAGTTGCTCCACCCATTTTACTTGCCCAAGCAACTTCTTCTAAGTAATTACCCCGCTCGAACAGCAAAGCAAAGAAAGCAAAAAGACTCTTTCTCTCGAGAATGACAGAGCGAGCACACCATGCTCTAAAAGGTGAGCCTTTAAAAGCGTTATTTTATAAAAAAGCTATTTTCCATCTGGCCCAATGTAAAAATATAAGCCGTTGTGCTGGTCGGATTTATTTAGAACATAGCATTAAAAAGAGCCATGATTATGGCCAAATAATTTTAAGTATATTTGTAAATTATTGGAAGGAGGTGGCTGCAAGTCCGTAAATAATGTAGACATTGATGTATTGGTTTTCTCTTCTCTCTCTTTAATTCTTTATAATGTCAGATAAGTAGTGTATAGCCCTTGTCTTAAAAAATTTCCTTCCGCGAAGAAGTCTAAAGGCAAGCAAAGAAAAGACTTGACTATAGATAGTGAATGATAGGTAGAAAAGGGAGAATGAGAATGAAAGGGTGATGTATTCCTATATCCTGGTATCCCCTAGATAACTTGATATAGAAAACCCAAAGCGCTCATAGTGATCCGAAATAGGCCTTAAGGTAATTTTTATAAAGTCTGTGATGGGGCCTGCAACATCGTTTCTTGCACTTTCCATTTTCCTCTACACAACGGAAGATGCGAATGAAAGGGTGATGTATTCCTGCATCCTGTTATCCCCTAAAAAAGGGATAACCTGATACAGAAAATCCATAGCTCCCATAATGGATCAAAAATCACTGAAATGACCAAGGCGTATTCAACACGCTTTTGACAGCATCCCTTTCCGCATTTTTAATTTCATCTTCCCCTAGACAAGGGAGGGTGGAATGGAAAGCATGGTGTACGCACTGCACGCCGCATTCCCCTAACCAAGGGAGCGCGGGCGAGATCTAGGGCACCCACACCTAGTATTGTGCCCTTTGGGACTAACAATTAGTATCAGAGCTTAACTCTTCGAAAACAAGATTTTCCAAGATTAACCTCTTGAGAGATAAAAATCCAATGGCACAAACCCATTATATGCTACCTACGCCAAATGCGAACCACGTCCCAATATTGGACAAAGGCCATTTTTATATTTGGGAGGATAAGATAATGCATCATATGAACTATATTGATGACATGTTATGGAAATGCGTACTACAAGGACGTCACGCACCAATGAAGGCAAATCTTCTTGCAAGCGTTGGTGGTAATCCTCTAGATGTTGCAAAAGAAGAATCTAAATGGACAGAGGACGAAAGGAAGCTAGTGGAGCTAGACAGTAGAACAATAAACATAATTATAAGCTCTCTAGACACTATCACCTTACAACAAGTGATCCGGTGTACATCTGCCAAAGAGATGTGGGAATCTCTTGTAGAATACTTGGAAGGAGACCAAGATACAAGAGACAAAAGGAAGTACACCTTCTTCCAGCAATTTGACTCCTTCAAGAAAGATATTAAGGAAACTTTGAGACAAGCATATGATCACTTCCGCGAGGTAATTAATAGTTGCTTTTATCTAGGTAAAACTTATGGCAAAAAGGAAATGAACATGAGATTTCTAAGCTCCCTATGTAGTCTTTGGCATGTTAAGACTACCGCCATGAAAGAATCCAGGAACTTGAACGAAATGACTCTTCGTAGTCTTTATGCAAGTTTGAAGGTTTATGAGCTCGAAGTCAGTCAAGCTCTAGAGCATGACAAGCAATTCAAAACTCTGCCCTTGCCAGCCATGGTACAAGAAACCGTTCCAGCTTGATGACAAACCCTCCATTTCCTCCAGCAAAAATGATTTTCTTTCTGATGAACGTTTTCTACGTTTGTAAAATGTTTTAAGAAATTTACAAAATCTGGAAGGAAGGGCACACACCAGCAGCCTCTTAGAAAGTCTACTGAAACCTCATCTAACAATGAGCTTGCATGTTATAACTGTTGGAAACCTGACACTTTGATTCCAAATGTCCAAAGCCAAAATTTGAAGCCTACCAAAAACCTCCTTATAAAAAAATTTCAAAAATAAAGAGGTATGCTAGCTAAGGACATTGAAGAAAAGTAGGTTGCTACATGGTTTGAGACTGATTGAGAAGAGGATGAGGACGATTTTAAGCCAGCCAATATATTCTTAATAGCTCAAGAATCAAGTCCCACCTATGACTCTGAACATGAAGTCGAGATCTTTGCTTATCCCTGTGAAGAGGTTGAGAACAACTGTGAGAATTCGGTAAAGAAGAACTGCTCAAGGATAATCAAGATATGCTTGAGGAGTTCAACACCTTCAGGGTAGCCTATATAAAGCTTGCTAAGAACTATGAAAGAATTGCTACTGAGAAATTTGTGCTGGCGGTTGAGATTCAAACTCTCAATAGCTGTCAACATGAGAGTATCAAGCTAAAAGGAGAAAACAAATTTCTATGTGACAAAGTTGAATGTTTAGTTTAGCACATACAAGGACTAAACTAGGAGAAAGATGTCTTGCAAAAGACCATTGACTCCTGGAACAGCTCCAAGGAAACATTTGAAGGAATCCTATCTAGCTAAAAGCCAAGTGGAGATAGAAAAAAAGGATTAGGCTATAATGATGAGCGCAACTTAGAAAGCTCTTATGTCACAAAGGAAAGTGAATCCTCTAAGACTGTTGTTGATCTTTCCTTATCCAAACAGACCTTTGGTAAAAAAAGGTAAAAGTTGGCTATACAAGTGTCCCATATGTTTACCCCAAGGCTCACAAAGGGAAAGCCAAAGTTGTTGCTCCTGATGAGAAGCTTGGTAAAGGAACAGTAGAGAAATCTAAGTCTACCGATAGCAGCTCTGCTAAGGCAAAGTCTGCTAGCGCTAAACAAACGAAATCTTTGCTGGTTCCTGTCGAATTTGTCTCTGAAAAGGCCAAGGCTTCTAAGCTAGCTAACACTAAACTTAAAGAGAATTTCGGTGGATATTCCTAAGTCTCCTAACAATAGATCAGCCAAGGCTAGGTCTACTATTAATAGACCCAGGAACACTCACAAGAAACCTCTCAAGCCTATTATCAATAAGCCTGCTGAACCCAAGAGTGTTGTTCGAAAGAAAGAAAGTCACAAGCACTCTACAACAAAAGCAGATCACAGTTCTCCATGGAACTTTCACCTTTGCCATTCTTGTAATTGTTTAGGCCATCTGTCCCAGAATGTCTGCTAAGGTTCACAACAAAATGTGAGATACCTAGTTCTCTTAATGTAAGGCAGGTATAGGTCCTAAAAGGTTGCTAATCCTCATGACCCGAAAGAAAGTAAATGGGACCTTGTTCTTTTGACTTTTTTAGGTCTGCTTCATGGTTATAGATTCAGAAGATAAGGACATCCGGTACCTTGATAGTGGCTGTTCAAGACACATGGCAGGGAACAAAGTCTACTCTCAGATATAGCTAATGCTAAAGGTCCAATGGTTATATTCAACTATTAATCATTTGCTTCTTATTGTTGTAAACTTTACTATTCTTCTACACATTGAATATTCTGTTTCTCCAGTTATTCAATTTCCCCAAGCCCGAAACACAAGTCAAATATTTTGTACATGATCCATTGGATATTTCTGTAATAGAACTAGTGGAAAACATAGTACACATAAAAATCCAAGGTTGACTGCCTTGGTGGTGGACGTAGCACTCATTATAGTGTGAACCATCTCAAAATACATGTGTTAATGTTCCTCTGTTGATTACTGTTTTATGTTGTCATTCTTTCCCTTAACTTATTCCTTCACCAGCAGACTTAAATAATCAGCTAAGTCTACCGGTAGTGCTTCATTGGCAGACTCGAACTGTCTTGCTTACAAGACTTCCGCTGCTTCAATCTTTTTAATAGATTGCAAGTGCTTGTTCTAGGAATCATTGTGAAAAGTTTTAAGTGTTTAATAAGCTATTCAACCCCCCTTCTAGCTTATTATTGTGCCCATTGGGATTAACAAGCTCCATCTCAAAATCAATTGACTATAAGAGATGTGGGGCGTTGGGCCTGCACGTATAGATACCATATTAAAGTTAGGGGGGAATACCACATTTTTTATCACCGTACAAATTGGGGAAATCCAATTTGACCAATGACATTTCATAACGATCAAATTAACCAACCAACTTTTAATTTGGTTGCAATGTCGTCCTCACCGTTTCATAAAGACCAAATTAATCAACCAACTTCTGTCAATATATTCCATCCATGACACTTTCTTGGCCCGATATTGACAGAAGTTGGTTGATTAATTTTGTCGTTATGAAACAGCAAGGACGACATTGCAACCAAATTAAAAGTTGGTTGGTTAATTTGGTCGTTATGAAACATCGTTGGTCAAATTGGATTTCCCCAATTTATACGGTGGTCAAAAAAGTGGTATTCCCAAGTTAGGGGTCTAATCTCAAAATGGGAATACCACCTTTTTGACCATCGTATAAATATGGGAAATCCAATTTGACCAACGGTGTTTCATTACGACCAAATTAACTAACCTACTTTTAATTTAGTTGCAATATCGTCCTCGCCGTTTCATAAAGACCAAATTAACCAACCATCTTCTGTCAATATCTTCCTTCTATGGAAATTTCTTGGCCCAATATTGACAGAAGTTGGTTGGTTAATTGGGTCGTTATGAAACGACGAGGACGACATTGTAACCAAATTAAAAGTTGGTTGGTTAATTTGGTCGTTATGAAACGTCGTTGGTCAAATTGGATTTCCCCAATTTGTACGGTGGTCAAAAAAGTGGTATTTTCTCTCAAAACCTATTGACTACGATAGGTGTGGCGCCAAGAGTTTATTACTCTCTCTATTCCACCCAAAGAGACCTCATTTCAAAAGTCTAATTATTAAAGGGATATACTAATGTTATTGAAGTTAGTCATAATTATAAAAAATCTTAATCACAAGCAATGTGCTTACAACAAAAGTGGATGGTAAACATGAAATGTTATATAAATTATAAACATAACTTTTGAAAATTGACTTTTAAAGTGAAACATTCTAAAATAGTATAGTGAACTATTTGTCTAGAATGGAGGGAGTAATTGATTGCTAGTCTTGATTATTCCTGATGTGCGTTAGTGTTTCAATATGCCCCCTAATGTGTAGCCGCAATTGAGGCTTACAACGTGTATTCATTGGTTTGGGTGGCGTGGAGCAAGAACGTGGGCCGTTGGGCCTGTACGTGTAAAGACTATGTTAAAGTATATATGGGGGTACTCCATGTCAAAACCAATTGGTTGTGAGAGGTGTGAATGTGACCCCATGATCTTTATTAAGTGATTTTTGTTTGATCATTCCCGATGTGAGTTCAGTGTCTCAATATATTACTTAATCTCACTAAAATGATGCATTTTTTGTCTAAAAGATCTTTCACAATCTCTTATCATTATGATTTAAATGTTACACTATAAAGAATATTCCAAAAATATCCTATTATGCCTACCACCACCACTCACACGAAAAGATAGCACCCATTTACTTTATTTTGGAGTACTAGCACAAGAATTGGAGATGCCCTTAAGGCCATCTTAAAGGGAGAAGTCAAATCTCCAACATGACACATAAATCATGGAATCAGAGGAGACGCGCCATTTTGAAGCACCACTTGAATATGCGCCATTCCTGTTACAAGGAGAATCATGCTCTATCTCCATTTCTTTCACTCATTTTTTTCTTCAAAAAGGAGTTCTAGGCTTCAAAATGTGTGTTTAGTGTCTCTACACACCCCTGTCCAGATCCTTTCTTCCCTTTTCGTTTTGGTCGTTTAAAATTTTTGTTTTGTCCGATTAACGATTATAAGTAATTTTGGATATGGAATTTGTTAAAATTTCAGATCTAAATGAGGGAGAGATTCTCACTATCGCTGCTGACGATGACGTTGATCTGGATCGGAGAAGACGTCGGAGACACTAATCTGGACGACTAATTTTGGGACAGTGTTTGACGTTAGGGCAGTCATGTATAGAGACCGAAGAAATTGGGTTGATGAAGGAGTTGACTGTATAAGGGTAAAGGGTAAATTGAAGATTTCAATAAAATTTTAGTGAAAAATCGACGGTAAACATGTGAGGGTGAATCTCTTAGCAAAAATCGAGTTTAAGGACCAAACACATTTCGAAAAAAGTCATGGGACCAAACACATAGTTTTTGGATAGTTGAGGGACCAAATAATTATTTAATCATTATAAATATTAGTATAATGTATATTTTTCTTTAAGTCCTTATGCATGTGTCCATAATTAAAATAGGAAGAAAAAAATAAAGGTAATGTGGTAATAGTGTTTCTTGAAAAAGAAAGTATAGAAATAAAACAATTTTTTTTTTTAATAGACAAAAACAAAACCATAACAATTATTTGCCATTGTTGAATTGGTTGGAGGAATAATATCATTGGCAATTTCAAGGTTCTCAGCCAATGGGATGCCCCCTAAGGGGTGGCCTAGTGGTCGAGTTGAGGCTTCACAAAATGTGAGGTCTCGGATTCGATCCCTTCCTACACCCCTTTAGAAAAACAAGTGAAAAAAAGCCAATGGGATGCCTTGGACCAGTGAAGTGGGTAGAAAAGTTGGAACCATGAAGGTAATTGATTAGTCAAAATGTTGTATTTCTTATTATAAAAATCAAACTTGTTTCTTACAATTTAATTGATAGACAAAAATAACCCTTCATCAAATAAACTACCCACCATTTAACTAAGGACAAAACAAGTAAATTTACCATGACAAAAAGTAATATTTAGACAAAAATAACCTTAACTATAATAAATCATTCACTATTAATTAAGGCTGAACATTTAATTTGTCATAGGCTAATTAATTCCATGAATAATTAAATAATAATTTGATCCCTTGACTTGTACATATTTTAAAGTTAGGTCCTACATTATTCAATTCTATTCATTTCGTCTTGTATTTTGATTTTGTTATCATTTTCGCCCTCCTAGCATTATCGTTACAAATATCGTCCAATATATTCTAAAGTGACAAAAATACATTTACTCAAGAGACTAAAACTTTATTTGAAACTAAAAAATAATATAATTTTATTTCTTTATTTCTTAATTATATATGTTCGGGAAAGACATTATTAGATGTATATAGAAAATTGTAACTATAATGATAGATTTGTTAGTGAGTATCAAACTATTAAGCAAATCTGTAGCGTGTTTAGTTAAAGCTAAGAGAAACGGGTTAGGAAAATGTGTCATAATGTCAAGAAGATGAAGAAAATGAAGAACCAATTGATGAATCTATGCGTTTTATTAGAAATGAATGCTAAAATCTATTATTTACTTCTTAAAATTTTCAGACTACTACAATAGCTTTTAAAACTATCAATGGTCCTTAACTTATAGATATTACAAACAAAACCAATGTTAGTAATCACAAATAATCGGATTCAAAATATTTTACTCATTTTCATAACTGAGTTCCAAACATCTAACCTCTTTTGGTCTTAATTTGCTTGCTCCTCTTCATCGGACTCGAGGTAGTTACATGTGAGAATCTCTATATTCCCTCCTCTGGCTATCGACTTTCTTTCTTCTACCGCAACTCTCCTTTTATTGAAATAGGTTGTCACCAATTGACATCCTTTTAAGTAGTCTCATCCATAAAATTAGATTTTCTCTTTTCTTAATAATTTGCACAAAAAGTGTATTGGAACTAAGAAATGAGAGATGTTTAAAGAAAGAAGTTCGACTAAACGAAAGTTAAAGAGATTTTATGTCTCCATTTGAGCAAGGCGAGGTGAGTGCGTTTCTTGGTGATGGTGATAACGGTGTTGACGACTGCAAGGATAGTGGTGTTAGGGGTGGTGTTGACGGTGATTGTAGGGATGACAGTGGTGGTTTAGATGAAATACAACATTGTGAGATTTCCAAATCATCAAATTTTCAAAGATCCATATCGGTTTCAGTTTCAATTTGAAAATTTGAAAAATTTAAAAATTGAATTTGAGTTTGTAAAGAGTGAAATTTAAGGTTGTGGTGGTGGTATGTCCATAAATGATGGTTTTTGCAAATGAGTTACTTTGAAGGTAGGAGTAAGGAATTAGAAAATGAAATAAAATCAAACCAAAAATTAACTTTTGTGCTAATGTGAAATTTGAGGTGGTAGTGGTGGTGAGTCTATGAATAATGAGGTTGATGGAAGAAAGTGAAGGATGAAATAATAAATTGAATAGAATCTAAATTTCATTTTTTTTAAGTAATGTATTTTTTTCGCATTTGAATTTAAAATGAGACAAAGTATAACTATTGAAATAATTATTTATTATTTTAATTAAAATGTATTTTAAATATCAAATGGCAAACTAAATTATGAAATTATAATCAAATCTCACTTTGCATCACAAGTAAAATATGACCAAAATAATCATAACATGTATGATTTTCCATTACTGTTTTTAACACCCATGAACGAGAGAGACAAAGTCGGACAAATATAAAAATTATGTATGAAAGTGAGACATCATAAGTTGGGAAAGACATTATTAGAGGTATATGAAAAAATGTAACTATAATAATACATTTATTGGTGAGTATCAAGTTATTAGGCACTTATGTAGCATGTTTAATAATTACTTGTGAATAATCTAAGAAAATACGTTAAGACAAGGTGATATAATGTCAAAAAGATTTTAAAAAAAGAACTTCGTTGACAAATCTTTGCGTTTTGTTAGAGAAGAACACTAGAATCTATAGGAGATACGTTTGAAGAAAGCAGTTCGATTTAAAGGAAGCTAAGTATATTTTATTTTCACATTTTAGCTAGGCAATGTGAACGTATTTCTTGATAGTGGTGATACCGGTGGTGGTAGTTGCATGGATGCTGGTGGTGGTGGTTAGGGGTAGTGGTGGGGGCGATTGAAACCATGGCAGTGGTGGTTTAGGTGTGGAATACGATATTGTTAGATTTCCAAATCATTAATTTTTCAAATCTTCATGTAGGTTTGGGTTTCAATCATCAAATTTAAAAATTCAAAAAATTGAATTTAGATCTGTAAATAGTGAAATTTAAGGTTCTAGTGGTGGTGAGTCTATAAATGATGAGTTTTGCATATATGTTAATTTGAACGAAGGAGTAAGAAATTAGACAAAAAAATTAAATTAAATTAAAAATATTGATTTTTAGGTTAATGATGTTATTTGAGGTGGTAGTGGTGGTAATGGTGGTGGGTCTATTAGAGATGAGATTGATGGAAGAAAATGAATGATAACAAAATAAATTAAATAACTTCTAAATTTCATTTTTTGAGAGTAATGTATTTTTTTAACTTTAAATTTAAATTTGATACAAATTATAATTATAACATTACTAGCCTTACAACTAATTTTATAGTTTTTCTTACAACTACTAAGTCTTGTAAGGATAGTATTTTCCTTATAATTATACCAAATTACAATCCCTTCCCCAAAAGTATTCACCAAATCACATAGTGCACCCCAACCTAAGGTTTCTCCCATAATGATATCCGACATTATATTTTTTCATATTTTCCACTCTAGCCGCAACAACGGTTAGAAAAGTTACGTTAAATAACACGTGGTCTTCTACGATGTTAACTCGAGGAAATATTAGGAATTCGATGTAAACTTTGGGGTGCTTAAAGTTCAAATGTTAAAATGGAGTGGAGTCCACAATTCCATTTTTTCCTACTGAAAGAAAATCTAGAGAAAAGACCAACCATTTTTTCCAATCTTCACTTTCCACAACAAAAATTAACCCATAACCCGATTTCGGTTTTGTCCAATCTCTCCAAATTTACTCTTAAATTTCTCTCTTTACCCAGATGATAGATATGCATTTCTCCATTTCATTGTCAATTTTCTTATCTTGATAATTAAAACAAAGTAAACGAAAGATATGAAAAAAAAAAACTCTTACCCATAGTTACACGTCTCCATCTTCAATTTCATGTATGAAATTGGATCCACGTACCCACCTTCTCTGGTGAAACTCATCCACCACCGAAATCAATCAATTTCTCATCCCCCTTCATCCGCTTACATGGCTTTACCTTTACTTTATCTCTCATAATTCTTTAAATAAACCAACCCGACCGCCATGGCAACTTCTATGAGGTCAAAATCATCTAAAGTCGTAGCTTCTTCAACATCTTCTCAATTTTGATACTTTGTTTTAAACCATATGCATATTGTCCGTATGCCCAATTTTCTCCCGCAAAATTGATGAGTATTTCAATAAAACCCATAACTATTTCTCTTCATTTAAGTCCGTCTCTCTCTCTTTGATGAACTCGTCAATAAGGTTTATGGGTTTTCTGTCAATTGCATGTTTTTTCAAGGGTTTTTAGTAAGTATACTCTATAGCCTTTGATTTCTACTTTAAGCAAGACTTTTGCAGGGAGAGAATGAGGGAGATCGGAGATGGAGCTTGGCTAGAATCGAAGGAGGAGGACGCTAGAGTTATGATAGGCGTGACTAGAGTCGGAAAGGTTTGGGCCACATATGGGAACTTGCACCCTGAGATGGCGGTGGCTATGGTGGGGCTCACTAGAGATTGCGGCTATTACGGTGGACCCGGAGATGGGAACTTACACCGTGAGAAGAGAGAAAGAGAGGGTGTGAGATTAGGGCTTGTACTTTTAATACATTTAATCCTTAACCAGATAAGAGAAATGACTTTTTCGCCCCGTACGTGGAATACCACGTGCTATTTAACGTGAATTTTCTAACGTCCGTCAGTGGTAGGGTGGAAAATGGGGGGGCGGAAGTAAAGTCAGATACCATTATGAGACAAACTTTACATAGGGGTAAACTATACGATTTTGTGGATACTTTGGGGGGAAATTGTAATTTGGCCTTATAATTATTTTTGAATAATTCAAATATTTATTTTTATTTTTATTTAAAAACATATTCTAAATACTAAATGGTTAATTAAATACTGAATTTATAGCCAATTCCCATTTTGTGTGCCAAGCAAAATGACCACAATAATCTTCATGTGACATGCACATACCATTTTCCGTTACTATTTTTAACGCCCATAGACGGGAGGGGGCAAAGTCTGACAAATAGCTAAATAAGTTATGAAAGTGAGACACTTCGTAGGTTGGGGTGCAATATGAGATTTAATGTGGAATTTTGGGAGCTAATCATATTTTGGCTCCATCGAAATTAGTCCAAAATACAAATTTTCCCACAAAGTATCCACCAAATCCACTTTGGCCCACAATGTAATTTTTTAGCATTTCCATATTCCATGTCAAATTTGGTGATGAGATGTCATGTTTGGTAATCATAGTGATAAACATGGTGTGGCGAATAATGTTTAAAATCAAGAATTTACTCCAATCAAACTATAAACAATATTAACAGTGTCGATGAGAAATTTGTTGGAGTTGAAGCTATGGATGAATAAAACGGATTGAACTATGGTTTGTCTCATCATTGTCGTATATGTATGTGATGGATTCAAATATGAGATTTGAAATTCTTGGTGTATGCTTGGTTATTATGTTGTACGAGAGAGAAAATGGAAATTCTTGGTGTATGCTTATGTGTTATGTTGTACGTCTTTAATTTTTTGGTGGGTTTTTATTCGTGGCGGTCTTGACACCTAAGTGTGATTATCTGATCTTGAGTTCAATATCTCTGATATGATTCCGCTGTATTTTTATTTATTTTCTATATAATAATTTGAATAAAATATTAATACACTTTTGAGTTTTATCTCACTTAAAATTTACATACGAGGTCATTGCTGGAGAAGATGCAGAGAAAGCATTATTGGAGAAGATGCAGAGAAAGCATTGCCGGAGAAAAAGAAAAAGAAGTTTCTCTTTGGGTAATAAAAGCAGAGAAATCATTGCAAAAAATGACTAAAATGCCCTACACGTGAAATACCATGTCCACATTAACGTCAGATTGGTAACCTTCGTCGTGGCTAGGGGAAAACTAGAAAATAATTATAAAATGAGATATGAAAATGATACAAAACTTAGGTTGGGTGGTACAGTGGGGCTTTACATATACTTTGAGGGAATTTCATATTTTTAGTATAAGTATATATACTTTGGGGTTGAAAGTTTCATTTCTCTAACATAATATATTATTTTCTATAGGGAGTCATAAATTTCAGAAACGACATAAACAAAGTCTCCAACAACAATGTGTTTATCTAAGATAGTAAGTTTGAATTATTTTCAATTCACACTCATAAAAGTGAATGAATTCATGTTCGCTAATAAAAAAAGAGAATGAAAATAACCAACAAAAAAAAAGGTAGGATAACTTGCTATACAATGACTAAAAGTATATATTATAAATGACCAGAAAACAAAGTATCAAAAAAGCTAAAAGCACAACAGCACAATTTAAAAGTTTCAAAAATTGTAATGATTAAAATACAAAAAAATCCAATAATTAAAAGTAAACAAAAAAATGAAGAAACTAGCAAATCATTTTTAAAAAAAATCATTAACACCACATGCAACGCACGTGAACCTTACTAGTATATAAAAATGTCAAATGCATAGAAAATTACCACACAGTTTCATGTGTCCACCGAAACCCTTTCTTATGAGCTACCACAAACTCCTTGTTCATAAAATTAATGATAAATTCAATTTTTGAAACAAATAATTGATCATTTTAATATTTAGTAATTTTATGTTAATGGTCAAATGAGCGTCAATTTATACTCTTGTACGTTGTTAAATGGGCCTTCACCTACCCTTTTATTTGCACCCGCTACTCACATGGGTGACGCCCATGCCCGTTGCCACCTCTAGCCTAAACCTTCACATGTTGTGATCTTGATTTTAGTTATCTTTTTAATATTGTCAAAGAAATCCATTCTAAACAACTCTCACTTGAAGATAATATTGAGTTCAAGCTTGTTCAAGTTTGATAGTCTATTTGTGGTAGTGTTTTTTTTTTGTTGGTTTCTCAATGTACTCAACCCTAAAAGCTCAATCCCCCAAGCCAATAGTTGCATTATCATAGGTTTTGAACTTGTGACCTATAGTTAAGCTAGAATAGCTTATTTAGGAGCTGATTTACGCGGTTGTTGGTATTTGTTTTGTCTATGTAACATCACAATTCTTCAGTAGAACTCCCAAATTGAAATGAAAATAGTACTTCCTTTGTTAATAAATTATATAAACTAGTATAGAATTATGTATGTGTTTTATGATTTTGAAAACAATTGTAAACGTTCTGTTTGTATTTGAAAAACACTCAATTTGCCTCAAAAACTTACTGTAATACCCCAAACCTTTGTGTACTTGAACCTTTCCATGGGTTCCTTAGCATACTTGGAATTTACCTTGTATGCTTGTCATACTTACTATGATTAGGTTGGGTTCATAGTTTCTTAATGAGTTTCTATGCATTGCATGATTCATGGCTTAGCTTACATTGGTCCTAACCTTGCCTTAGACCTTTGCCTTGGTGATTCTTGAGGTCTAACTAAGTTCACTTGAACCTTTTATAATTGTGGATGTTTGATTAGTTTGGTGTTGACCAATGCATGCTCATCTTTGAGTTTAAGAACTCAACTACCTTATGTAATGCCTTAGCAACTTAGAGACTTTTATATGCCTACTTTGTCTTGTTTTGTATCCTCTTTGTAGACTTGGTTGGCTTGAGTTCATTACTCATTTTCCTTAGTCCTTTACATGCTTAGATTAAGTAACTATGCTTGGTTGTTTTGAAGTTGATGATCGTTGGTTGTTTACCTTGCTTCACGACCATTGTTTACCTTCATTCTGGACATGGTTCGGGTGTGTTTCAGTTGTGTTTAGAGAGGGTAGATCAACCTCTTCGATTGTAGGGTTGTTTGGGTTCAATTCTAGGCCTAAAACTTGAGTTTTTATGACCTTCAGACCTTGCGGTCGCAAGGGGTTCTATATGCCCTCGCAAGAGATATTGGAAGTTTTCAAAGTGCAGGCTTCGAAGCTTTCGGTCGCAAGCTGTAGGGGGGATGCGACCGCATGCCCTATTTTCTTATTTGAGACATTTTCTCCAATTTTGGTTAAAGACTAGACTCAAGTCCGACCAAACCCCATCCTAATCAGTTAATTTGGTCTTGATTAACCTAATTTAAGCCTAATGGAAGTATATTAGCCCTAAGTCCTCACTTAGAGAGTTAATCCCAACTCTTGTGGGCTTGACACTTGTATTCCACTACCTCCAACTGGAAGAGATATTTACTTGCTCTTTGTTGAAGTCAAAGACTTCATTTTCCCAAAATTTTTCCTCCCACCATTGTTAGACCTTGTGTGTGGGAGATTAGAGGTGAGATTGGTGTGTGTGAAAGGTTTCCCGGAGCTCTGGTGGCCAGATTCATGATCCGAGACCGGCTACGCGTTCTCCTCGATGAGGAGATCATTCTCTATGGTTTGGAAATTCCTTTCCTTTGTTTTGTACGAAACTAGGTATGCTTCTACCCTTCTCTTCTTTCTTAGAACTAGCGACAAGTATTCTAAAGTGTATCTATCATGTCTATCATGATTTATTTTGTGATTTCTAAGACTATATGTTGAGGTTATGTTGTCTCATGCCTTGAAAATTATATCTTTAATATAAGAATGAATTGAGGGTGGTTGCTTAAGGGTTTTAGAGTCTAAAACCATAGCTTAGGTTTGATGACCTTGTTTGTTGATAGCTTTCATGTTATGTTCCATGACTTAGGTTATGAACTTAGTGTCTTGAGTCAATGGAGCACAAAAGGGTTTAACATGGTTTATAAGACTCTAGGATGAAGTCCTACGGGTTTTGGGAATGTTCGGGTCACAAACGTGTGATCTCAAGTGCAAGAACGTTTGAAATGATTTATGTGTGATTGTTGATATTTTAGGACTTCAATCGAAGTCCCGAGACTTGTAAGAATGTAACCTACCATATTTTGGAGCCTATGGATTTAGGGTTATTGATGTGAGAACCTCGACTCATTAGAGTCGCTTTGAGTGCATGAATGCACCTTAACTTGCCTATGAGTTTGTTTGGGAATTTTGGGTATACCTTGTGAATTCCGAGTTGATAAATTAGAGAATCCTCCTATAGGATGATTTGGGATGGCATTGTATTGGCACTCTATGTATAGAGTCCACTTGTATAGTCGCAAAGATAGCCAAGTTGTTATCTAAGACTTGCTTGTATTGTTTTGGCCTTGCAAATTAGTATCGCTCGGACACTTTGTGACCCTTGACCATACTTTAGGTGGTTTCCCCCTTGAGTTACTCGATATTAAGCGTATAGAGAAACTCTAAAAGGTCTCAAAGTGATGAGAATTGTAGTTACGACACAATTCCAAGGATTGAACTTATTATGGATAATGTTTTATAATTCATGATGGACTTCTATGGATTTTGGAAGATAGAATGAGTTATCATTCGAGGAAGATTTTATTATTTATAATCTAAGTGGTTTAATGATCCTAGACTAACAAAGTAGTCTTGGACAATATGTGATGGGTGGATTGTTAAGTTGATAACTTAGCTTGGTTTTATGCTAGAATATGAATTTCTATGCCTACTTGAGATTATGACTAACTACATAATTGTTACCTTTGTTAAATGTTGAATCTTCTATGTTGTTTAATAATATGACTTATGAAGCATATTGTATTTCTTCACTTCATACGTAATCTACTCTTGAATGCTTTAAGGTTCAATTGATATTTGGTTTGTCAACTTGTGTTGAACTTGGATTTCACTAATAGGTGGAATTATGAACTTGTTGAACTAGGGTTTATAAGTGAAATGAGAACATAGCTTTGATTGAACTGATAACTTAAAAAAGGGTTAGAAATGTATATAGCATTTATAACCTCTTTGGGATGGATAGCAGTGAATACTTAATGGAGTTGAGTTTAAGGAACAATTGGACTTTATGGGGATCGTGGTGAGATCCTACGACATTTAGAATCGATTTGAATAGATATACTAGCTTTTGAATCTTGATTGAACTAAGTGTACATAACATGACACTTGCGACTTAGAGACTCAATTTAGCTCCTCACGTGATTGTGTGATTATAGCAACGATATGCATAATCGTGTGAATTGTAGTAGAGTAGTATAGCTACTTGACATTTGACGAGTTCTCTTCATCCTTATTTGATTTCATGGCAAGTAAACATCTACTCGTGTATTGTATATAAGTCCAGGTGGCATTTCTTGATTTTATACGTTGATGGTGGGACGACACATCATCTTCACAAATTATAGGATTCGTGACTTCTATGTATCGCCGCATCGGAGACAACACACACCCTCCACTGTTGGCTACAATGGGGAAGTAGCCCATTGTCGTAATAAACAGAGCGCATGAATTTTGCTCTTCCTCTGAGTATCCCTATGTATGTCGAAACATCAACCACAAGCATCTGACACATGTTTTAGGGTTAACATTTGTGATTGTAGAAGCAAACGACACCACTTCGGTATCTTCTGGAACCATTATGTGGCTTACTATGAACACTTATGTGATAACAAAGTGTTAGTTGAAACATGAGATCTAAGTGAGCATGTTTGAATTGTGCATTATTGAAAGACATGATATGTATATATATACATATATATACTTATACATGATAATTCCATGAGTAACTTGTTGTGTATATATATAGATATACATACTTATATATGATGATTCTATGAGAATTGCTTTCTAATTCATTTGGCATGTGCAGGAATTTCACCTTAGTTCATCTAGACGGTTTGGTATATGAGAAGATTCGTATGGAGTATCTGAAGTATACGACACGTCTTCATGAGTTTTTGTTGTAGTAACGTGATGACATAATTATTCATAACAATGCATCATATTATTTTATATTGTTATTTGTAATAGCGTACTAGATCTTTATGACTCACTCCGTGCTTTGTTTTCTACTGTGTAGTTTCATTAGCCACGTTGTGGCCGAGTAGATCCTGACTATAGCAGTACAGAGTGGATCGATAGATGTGTTGAGGTCGTGTGGTTCGTGCTTGTCTTAGTTGCCGTTTCTTCCGAGTTGTAGTTCACGGAGTCCAGTTTCACGTTGTATTATTATTTGTCCATTGATTCTGTTGAGGACAACATTGTGTAAAGTTATATATACTTTACAGTCGGGTAGTATTTTTAGTCTTGTTGTACTATTTCCTGTAGCCGACTAGTGTGGTCTAGCGTATATACTTCACTCTATAGTATTTATTTAGTGTCTCTCGGGCAAGCAGTAGCTTCGGGACATTCAGTATTCTTGTTGTTGTTAGTGTTGTTGTTACCCCAACATGATTTAGTCATTGGGTCTTTGTTGTATATTAGGTTGGGACATTGTTGAAACGTCTCCCTGAAATTGCTGATGGTTCATTCTGTGCCTGCAATGCTATGGCATGCAAGTTTTGTTTTTCCCTTTGTGAGACAATCGTCTCTCTTGGTTTCTTTTGATTTTGTTTTCGAACTTAATAGCTCGAGGTTTAACTTCATTATCGCTCGCACATAATTCGATTTTTCTTGACCCGTATTTTAGTACGGCTTCACGTTGATGTTTAGAGCTAGATAGCTCGACTATTTGACTTGCACCATTGTTTAGCAAGTGCTTGTCTTCTATTTGTGTTAGTTCCAACGGCTCGACTTTGGGATTTCGTGTTGGAGTTCGGGTCGGGTCATCACACTTACACGAAGACAACAATGGAGGGAGTATATGTATGAAGGCTAGTAGAAGATACTCCCTCCATTTTGGGTAAAGAGTCACATTTGAAAGTCAATATTTTAAAAGAACATAATATCCCAAGAATGCCCTTCACAAGTTCAAACTAACAAACTCAAACTCTTAAACTCATTAATTCTTATTCTTCCTCTCTTAACCCCAACTGATCAGCGCCACCGCTCATTCACCACCATCTCTAGTTGGTAAAATTTCATTCCCATCAATTCATGTTATTGATTGAACCTTGATTTGAATCACCGTTTTGCAAAAATTACACATCTATCAAACATAAGAAAATTCTCTATTTGAATCCAATAAAGATCTCAGATGTATTAGAGAATATTATCTTTTTATTACTCTTGTTTATTTGTAATTTGTAATTAGTGGTAATTTCCTTGTTTAATTCTTTCCTTATTATGCTACCTTCCTTGTATAGGTTTCTTGTACCCTACTCCAAGTGTAACCCTAATTGTAACTCTCCCTATAAATATGTGATTCAATCAATGGAAAGGCTATGCCATTATTTCTAAAAATTTATTAGTTTCTACATGGTATCAAAGCACTACTCTTAAAACCTTCATCTTCTTCCTCTAGCCACCCCCCTACTACCCTCCGCCATGGCTAAGGGAAATTACTCCATCACCATTAAAAAACCCATTGATCCCACACAAACCTTCGACCTCATCAATATCTCTCACCACAACATCACCAAGCTCACGTCCATAGAATACATAGCTTGGAAACTCCAAGTTGAGGCCACCCTCATTCGCTATGATCTCTAGAAGTTTGTAGACGGCTCACACCCATGCCTACCTCCCACCGTCCTAGCAAAGGATGCTCAATCATCCAAGGACGTTCATGTCCTAAACCCACACTACCAACCCTGGATCCAACAAGACAAACTATTGTTAAGTGCCCTTGTTGGTTTCCTCTCTGCTTCCCTGGTCCGTATGATCCATTAGGCCACCACTATTAGAGAAGCATGGGAAACTCTGGCTCACACCTATGCTCGCCCGACTCGTGGCCACATCAAGCAGATTAAAGACTACCTCAAGCAGGCATCCAAGGGCACTTAGTCGGTCTCTGACCACATGCAATATGTCAAAAGTCTGGCAGATGAACTCGTGGCTCTCGGCAAACCGCTTGACCACAAGGATCTTATTGAGACCATCCTTGGTGGTTTGGATGATGACTACCGTCACATCGTGGATGTGGAGGAAGGTCGGGACACTCCCATATCATTTGATGAGCTCCATGAAAAACTCATCAATCGAGAACTACTTCTGAAGCAGTCACAGCCCGCCTCCTTCTTGCATCCTGTCTCTGCCAGTGCTGCTATCTCAAGGAACCACAGCTTGCATGCTCAGCACTCCTCGCAATCTCGAACAGCTCCCGCTCAACCTCGGCAACCCTCCCAACAGTCCTCGGCTTCTAGCCCCCGCCAACAACGACCTTATCTTGGTAAGTGTCAGGGCTGTCGCCAATAGGGTCACACGGTTCCTCACTGCCCCAACTTTTAATTGGTCATCACCACATCTCTGCCCGCTGACTCCAACTCGGCCAGTAACTACGCAAGGCACCCACGGGCACACCTTGAGACCACAGCGGACACCGGGACTCCAGGCTGGCTTCTCGACAGTGGAGTTTCTCACCATGTTACCAACGATCTTGGAAACCTCCATCTTCACTCCAATTATACGGGCACGGACGACATGGTCATTGGTGATGGTACAGGCCTACATATCTCCAAAACTGGTTCTTCTATCCTCCCTACCCCTGCACACACCTTTACTTTACAAAATATCATGTTTATTCCTAGCATGAAACGTAATCTCATATCCATATCTCAATTTTGCATCTCCAATAACATGTCTATTGAGGTCTTACCATCTTCTTTTCATGTGAAGGATCTACTGACAGGGAGAATACTACTGACCGGACAGTCTAAGGATGGTGTGTATGAATGGCCGACCACATCTCCCTCTCCTCACCCCTCTACTTGTGTTAGTTCCAAAGTCTCTCACCAAAATTGGCATCATCGCCTTGGCCATCCGTCTAGCCCCGTCTAAATTCAGATACTCTCTAGCCTAGGTTTAACATTAGACACTGCTCGCAATCATATTCATTGTAATGATTGTCTTTCAAATAAAAGTCATAAACTTCCTTTTCATCAAAATACTATTGTGTCTACTCTCCCTCTTCAAACTATTTATACTGATGTTTGGACCTTCCCCATTCTCTCTATTGATGGGTTCAAATACTATGTGATCTTTGTTGATCACTATACCCATTACATTTGGCTTTACCTGCTCAGACTCAAATCTGAAGTCGCCACCATCTTTCCCAAATTTAAAGCCTTGGTGGAAAACTATTTTAAAACAACCATTGTCACTCTTTACTCGGATAATGAAGGTGAGTACATAGGGCTTGCCCAGGATTCTGGCTTGGCCGCCTACCTGTCCGCCCATGGCATCTCTCACCTCACCTCGCCCCCTCACACCCCAGAACACAATGGGTTCTCGGAACGTCGCCATCGCCATATTGTCGAAACTGGTCTCTCCCTACTCTATTGTGCATCTCTTCCGCTGCCTTTCTGGTCATTTGCCTTCCAAACCATGGCCTACCTCATAAATCGACTACCAACATCCACACTTGCTCGCCAGTCTCCCTACCATAAACTTTTGGCTCTCCGCCCAACTACTCCAAGCGTTGTGCCTTTGGTTGTCTCTGCTACCCTTGGCTCCGCCCTTACTGTGCTCACAAACTCGCCGCTCGCTTCACTCCGTGTATCTTCCTTGGTTACTCGTTCACTCAGAGTGCCTATCTCTGTTATGATACGAGCACTACCAAGCTGTACATTTCGCGTCATGTTCGATCTGTCGAGTCTATATTTCCAATGTCCACCCCGACCACCAACCCTTCTCACCCAGATACCTACGCTAGTGTCTCTTGGCTACCCCCTCATGAACTGCTCGGCCACTCATACACACCGTCGGCTGTTCGTTCTAGTGCCTCCTTGCCAGTCTCTCTTAGCACTAATCAGAATGTGGTTAATCTCAGCTCGTCCATACACCAGCCTCCCCCACCCTCACCACTGCTCGCTACTAGTCCTTTTCTGGCTGCTCAACCATCCTCGACAACCAGTTCCATGCCCGAGGATAACACTATGCCCACTTGTAACATGTCTGCTGACCCTATTCCTGTACCCGCTGAACCTGGTCCTGTACCTATGCCCATGTCCGCTGACCTTGTTCCTTTGCCCGCTGCTTCTGGAACTTCAACCATAGTTACTCGATCTAAAAACAATATCTACAAACCCATCACCAATCTTAGTCTTTCGGCTCAACTAGCAGCGGACAATGAACCAACGTGTGTCACTAAGGCTCTGAAAGATGAGAAGTGGCGTCAGGCCATGTCGGAGGAGTTTGATGCACTCGCACGCAATAGGATTTGGGATCTAGTCCCTTCGGCAGATGCTCACAATATTGTTGGCTGTAAGTGGATCTACCGTATCAAAAGGCATGCTGACGGCACGATTGATCATTACAAAGCTCTCCTAGTGGCCAAGGGATTTCACCAGTGACTAGGGGTTGACTACCACGAGACTTTCAGCCCGGTGGTTAAACCGACCACTGTTCGTCTTGTTCTCTCACTGGCCGTTTGTCAAGGATGGGATCTTCAACAACTGGATGTGAACAATGCCTTTCTTCAAAGTAATCTGTCCAATGAGGTATTCATGGCTCAACCACCTGGGTTCATAGATAAGGACAAACCTCAACATATGTGTCGGCTTCACAAGGCTATTTATGGTCTCAAGCAACCTCCCCGAGCATGGTATAATGAGTTGCGTCAGTTTCTACTTGCCTCCGGCTTCAAAAACTCGGTGGCCGACACATCACTGTTTATCCTTCGTACTGCGGGCAACATCATCTATCTCTTTGTATATGTGGATGATATCATTGTCACCGGAACCACTGCTGCAGTTCACTTTCATATCATCGCCGCTAATCGCTCGCTCAAGGACCTAGGTGATCTTCACTACTTTCTTGGGGTTGAAGTTGTTAAGCGCCCAGTGGTCTTCTCGCTCTCCCAAAGATGGGTACATAGCTGATCTCCTTGTTTGCACATGCATGACTCATGCTCGCCCAGTAGCTATGCCCCTTGCTACCTCGTCTACCTTGACTCTTCACACGGGCACTACTTTCACAAATCCGACAGAATTTTGTGCAATGGTCAGGAGTCTTCAATATCTGTCTTTTACTCGGCCTGATGTTGCCTTTGCTGTCAACAAACTCTCCCAGTTCATGCATAGGCCGACCACTGAGCACTGGAATGCGGTCAAACGAGTTCTTTAGTATCTCTGTGGCACTATCAATGTGGGCATCCTCCTTCATCGCCAGTCTCCTCTTGCTCTTCATGCCTTTTCTGATGCAGACTGGGCTGGCAACAAGGATGACTACACATCCACCAATGCCTACATTGTCTATCTTGGAAGCAACCCGATCTCTTGAGCTCCAAGAAACAACAAGATCAGAAGCTCGCCTCGATCAAGCCGAATACCGGTCAGGAAAGGCTAGGCGACCCGACTGGCCCGAGGTGGAACCGAGGGTCGGACCGCCCAAATAGGGGGAAAACAAGTGGACAATAAACATGCAAGGACTCATTTTAAGAAAACGACGTGACGCAACATTAGAGGCGTAACACGCCTCGACCCTAAAAGGCCGGTATTTTTAAAACTTTTCAAACCTGATAAAACAGTTAAATAGTTAATCCAAGTCATCGGCGACACTACATGCCGGAACCCAAGCTAACAGTTTATGGACAAGAATTAAATAAGAGCTAATAGGATGCTCAGCGGAAGACTTATACGTAGTGAACTATTAAACATGATAACCAAAGCTCGGCTTACACAATGCCTAAGATAAAAGGGATTACAAGTACTACAAGTGTTAAAACTACTAGTAGTTAATAAAAGCAACAAGATCAAGTTCTATACAAATTCCCAAGCATAGTCTAATTGACTTGCTTTAACCCATCGTCCTTGCAAAATAACAAAAGAAGGGAAGAGGACATCTAAACCACCTCTTCAAACTGCGACGGCAACCAAAAGGAGGAACAAGGCACGAACACCGCAAGCCTCAATGGGAAGGACCTGTCTTGCTAGGATCTAAAGCAGTAAAGGGGAATGGGTAAGTCATAAAGACTTGTAAGCTATCAATCATGCATGTCATGGCAATATGCAACATACAAGGCAAGATATAGTCACATAAGCATAGAGATCATATATCCAAGATGCACATTGTTTCACATAGGTGCTCGTAATTAAATCACATAGGATAAGGATATATGGAGAGCCGGGCCGCTACGTAGTTCCTGCATACAAGCGTTATCTGGAGTGTGCATGTGTCGTATGTGTGTAAGTACATCGACCTTCCGAGGGAATGCTCGGGATAGACACCAATGATGCTCGTATTGATTACAAAGAAGGAGTTACTTCCACCGTGGCCACAAGTGGAGGCGTGTGTGAACAAGGACAGGATGCCAGCTGGACTCATGCAAATGCCATGTAGTGTCTACTTAACAAATTCTCAAGTAGGGAACGAGGTCGACAAGAGCGATCTCGTTCATGACAAGTAAATATTCTCATCAATAATCAAGCATGAATGAGTTCGACAAGAGCGAACTCAACATGTCAAACAGGTATTCTATTACATGACATCAAGAATCAAGCATGGTAATCAATCCAATTCAATAGTCTAGAATTATCATTCTTAGAGAAACGTGTTTAGAACGTCGTAGGGATTGATCATTGAGCCGGTATTGTTCAATGGCTCACTAAGTTTAACTCCGTTGAGTCGTCTCTAAAAATTCATCCAATAGAGTTTAAATGCTAAATGCATCCAAAACCCTTTTCTAAGTTCTCGAATCGAGTAGACTAGGCCATTAATCCACTTAACAACCATAGTCAAGAATTATCATTCTTTCAATATTTCATGTGAACTTTAGAATCATTATTTCAAAAGTTAACAGAAGCCAATGGTTCAAGAACATTAGTTAATCCTAGAAAGACATAGAACACATTTGATTCTAAGCATAGGACCCAATCAATAGGATGAACAATTCATAGCATAAGAAACCCTAGAATTCATAATCTCATAGAGTTATCAAAAGTCATTAGTCCAAGAACAATAGTTGTTCCTAAGAAGGCATAGAACATATTTAATTCTAGGCATAGGACCCAAAACAACAAGATGAAAATATCATTCAAAATCCTTACAAACTCAACTCATCATTAAGTATGGCATGGACAAGGTAGAAGCATGGGAAGCATGAGAAGAGGGGGACATGGCAAGTCTAACATACATCCTAAGGGGAATCAATAGCTTACCTTTCACCAAGGAAAAAGATGGGATGAGCACAAATTAATCGGATGGAATCGAGCTCCTCGTCGGTAGCTTCACTTCGGTGGTCTCGGTTTGGCAATCGGAGGTTGGGAGCTCAAGATATTGGAGAAACACACACCAATCTCACCTCGCCATTCACACACAAAAGCTTGGGGGAGAGAGAGGATTTTCGAGATATGGTGGGTTTAATGGCTGATCACAAAATGGGAGGTTTATATGTGGCATGCAAATGTGGGTGGAATTCCACATGTCACAAGGAGAATGCATGGAAATCCACTTGTCAAGTGGAGGATGATTGTGCTTAGGCTTAATCCAACTTACTTAGGGTCTAATAGGATGGTTTAAGTGAGGTTTAGGAGAGGTTTGGATAAGGGTTTGAGTGCCAAAAGTCGTACACAGCAGAACAGGGAAAAATCCCGTAGATGGTCTCTGATGTTGAGGTGGGCGCCTCACCAAAGCCCAGGCGGGCGCCTCAGATGCTGGGGCTTGGACTGATTTTGAATTGCTCTCAGAAGTTGAGGCGGGCTGGTGCACAAATTTCGATGCGGCCGCCTCGGCAAGTCCTTGAACTTGGTCTAAACATGACCTAAATGATCCCAAACTCATGGGCAACCATTCTAAGGTCTAACCCAACTCAAAACAAGTCGGAAACACACCCGAACAACATCCGGGACAAGGTAAAACAAGTCTCGAATCAAGCGACGAATGGTTAACGAATCAAACGCCAATCAACCACCAATCAAACTAGGATAACTTGGACATGGGAAAGGATTGATTAAACATGGTTATGACTTGAATACAAAGCCAAGAACTCAACGAACATTTCGCACGTCGAAATACAAGCAATACGGGCAATGAAGGAAATCGCTAAGGTCAAAACAAAGCAAAAAGGTTTATAAACTTCCAATCAAGCTTACTATGATCAAAAGACTCTAATGCAAGCATGTCATGAACAAATGAAGTATCTAACATGTTAAGATATATGACAAACATGTAATTATGGTATCATACAAGTAATGGGTTTGGGTTCTCACACTACCACCACGGCTGAGGTCAGGTGGATTGTGTCTCTTCTTGGCAAACTCTGTCTCACCTCCTTGACTCAACCAGTCATTTACCATGACAATGTGGACGCCACAAGTTTCTGCTTGAACCCGGTTTTTGATACTCGCTTGAAGCATGTGGCCCTGGACTTTCATTTCATTTGGCAAGAAGTTCAAGATGGGCTTATGCGAGTCTACCATTCTCCTCGGCCGATCAATTGGCCGATGCCTTGACAAAGCCTCTTGCTTTCCATTGGTTTCATCAATTACTTCACAAGATTGGTCTCTCCTCTCGGACGTCCATCTTGCGGGGGCATATTAGTGGTAATTTTCGAGTATAGTTCTTTCCTTATTATGTTTCCTTCCTTGTATAGGGTTCTTGTACCCTACTCCAAGTGTAGCCCTAATTGTAACTCTTCCTATAAATATGTATTCAATCAATGGAAAGGCTATGCCATTATTCCTAAACTTTTATTCGTTTCTACAAGATGAACAATCTTCAACCAATAATGATAACCGAAATTCGATCGAAATAATGATAAATGAAACCGTATATAATTAGTTGGTTGATACCCGCCGCCTCCATGGCCAGAAAAATCGTGTTTGAGATTCAAATAAAAACTCGGCAGCATATGAAAACTATTTCAAGAAATTTGCATAAATTCATGACGTGGAGAAATTTATGGCAAGCATGAATGGTGTGATCCAAGTAGCAAAATAGAAGCCTCTGAAAGCATGTGAACCCAAATTGTAGTGACGGTTCCTAATGTGGCTGGGTCGGGTTTCCGAATTCCGAAGACTATGTTGCTACGTTGAACCATTTTTTGACAAGAGAAATTTGAAATAGAGGGCATATTTGGAAGTTCAAGATAATTTATGCCATAATTAATTGACAAAAATATGAAAGACCACTGTTATAAAGCTCCCCGCCTAGCTCCGTTTAGGCCCCGCCTAGGCGCTAGGCGCCTCTCCACCGCCACGAGTTTCTTAGTCACCGCCTAATCGGCCAAGTCGACGTATACGCCAAACGCAGTCGACCTTAGTTTATTTTTGTAGCTTTCATTTTCTGGTGTGCGATGACCGGAGAAGGAAGGGGCCGAACCAGAGAAGGAAGGGGAGTGGTAATGGTGAGGAAGAGATGGAGGTAATAAGAAAATGTATTTGATTTTGTGGATATTCGGTGGGCTAAGAGAGATGATATATTAAAGGGCTAGATCTAGGAGGAAAGAGATTGGAGGATGAAAAAATGAGGAGAGTCGGTCTGCCGGAGAGAGAGAGAAGGAAAAAAAAGAAAGGAAGAAAAAAGGAATTGTCGGTTTGCCAGATAGAGAGAAGAAAGAAGAAGAAGAAAATATGAAGAAGAAGTGGGTTGTCTCGGTAGGATAAGTTAGACTATGAGTTGTAGGGGCAGTAGGTATGTGGAGTAATATATATATATATATATATATATATATATATATATATATATATATATATATATATATTTGTAGTTCTAAACTTAGCTGGTTTATTGTTGTGGAGTTGTTGAGAATTGGGATTAGTGGTAGATTTGTATATTTTTGTTCATTTTACAAACATAGACAAGTGTTTGATAAAATGACAAATATAAAAAAATTAAATTTGTAGTCAATGTGTTTAATCTTTGATATAAATTATTAAAAAAAATAGTAATTATGCATTAATTCTAGGCCCCGATTACGCCCCGACCAGTAGTCCCCTATGCGCTAGTTTGCCGCCTAGCGGCCGCCTAACGATTTTTAGAACCTTGTGAAAAACTGAAAATATGTAAAAACACCTCAAAGTAACCACTTAATCCCAAAATGCCCACAATGTTAAAATTTTCCCAAGTTCATGTCTGATGTACCAATTTGTCTCAGTTTGCACTCTAGCTGTGACGGTTAGAAAGATAACGAAAAGATACCTCTTAACCTTTATAATAGTAGAAATTATATGATAGAAAAAAAAAGTAGTAGATCAGACTAATATATACAAATAATACAACTTACATTAAAAATTTATGGCAGAAAAAAATATACATATATATTACTCCCTTCGTTTTTAAAATATTGTATATTTTGACCCAACAAACCGTTTAAGAAAAAATAATCGACTGTATTTTAAATATTGGTTAAATGTGTGGCTTTTTTAAATTCCTTGAGTATGTGGTCATAATTAAAGTAGGTAGAAAAAGTAAGGGTAAAGTGGTAAAAGTGTTTCTTAAAAAAGAAAGTTTTGAAAGAGCACAATTGTTTAAAAACGGACGAAAAAAGAAAGGTGGACGATAATTTGAAACGGAGGGAGTAATAAATTAATATTATGAATTTCTAATTTATAACCATAACCCTTAATATAAATAGTAAATTTTTTTTGTGTGCTTAATAACACTAATATTAAATATGAGTTTTATATGTATCCTTATTATTAGTGTTCTAAAAATCGTTAGGCGGGAGACAGACGCCAGACCAGGGCCTAGTGCCTAAGCGAGGTCAACACGTGGTCTAGGCAGGGCCTATAATTTAGACATAATTACCATGTTTTTAATATTTTTCTTAATATAACATAATTAACAAGTATTAAAATTTCAAATTTATTAATAACAAATATCACCAAAGTATATAAAAATAATGATTACAATATGAGGATAAATTTGAAAAGTAAAACCAATAATTTAATATCATTCAACGGTTCAAAAGAACAAAAATAAAAATAAATAGCTTAATAGTACTTCATCGGTCCATTAACAAATTACAAATTTACAATGCATAATTCAATAATTATGAATTGATATTTATTAAAAAATTAAAAATCCAAAATGACATTATTTTGGGCGAAAACATTTTAAAATAAATAAAATCATCAATTGGACGCATAGAGCGCCTAAGGTGTTGGACAATGCCTATAGTGTCTGGCAACTAATTGACATATATATATAAAAGTTTAATATTAGTGTTATTAAGCACAAAAAAATTAATTTTACTATTTATACTAAGGGTTAGGGTTAGAAATTATAAATTTCATAATATTAATTAATTAATATATATGTATAATTTTTCTCTGCCATAAATTTTTTATTGTAAATTGTATTATTTGTATATATTAGTTCGATCTTCTATTTTTTTTTATGTCGTATAATTTCTACAGTTATAAAGTTTAAAAAGTAACTTTTCGTTATCTTTTTAACAACCGTCAAGGCTAGGGTGCAAACTTGGACAAATGGATACATCAGACATGAACTTGAGAAAATTTTAACATTGGGGGCATTATGAGATTGAGTGGTTACTTTGGGGTGTTTTTCATATTTTGGCCTAATTAATTGGCAAAAACTTGTGTAAGACGGTATTACAGATATTTTTTGTAAGATAGATTCTTTTTACCCGATCCACCGTATATTAGCGGTTGAGCTATGAGAGAGTGGAGCCCCATCTTAGGAATTAAGATCTGTAAGAAGATCTTACAGGAGACCTACTCCTTAATTTTACTCTTTAGTTGAAATATCTGAAAATGAAATAGTATAGTATTTGCCTGAAACAAAAGGAGTAACAAAAATTTAATCGACCACTTCTCGCTTTTTAAGTAATCGTTAATTACTACTCTTATCGTCCCAAAATTATTTTCTGCGTTGACCTGAAAAACAACTATTAACAAAAATGCATTTGACTCGATTATTAATATCGATGATTGTATGATTTTCCACTTTTAGCCCTATATTAAAATGAGTAAATGTCAAGTTTTCCCTCCTAAATTTTGAATAATTAGAAATTTTTTAACATAAATTTAGATATTTCAAATTCCTCACTCCATTTTGTCGGTCCCATAAATTTAAAAGTAACGCTTGGACAAAATGTTAAAAATGTGTTCTTTAAAAAAAGACTGTCACATAAGACAATTTTTAGAACAAATAAAAAAGAATAGAACTCCCTCGTCCCTAAATTATTGTCTTGTTTTCTATTTTTGTCGGTCCCAAAATAATTGTCTTTTTTGAAATTTCCTTTTTAAGACAACACTTTTACCACTTTACCCTTACTTTTTCATCATACTTTAATTATGAGCCACATACACATGAGCTTTAAAGTAAACTACACATCAAACTAATATTAATAATCCAGTTAAATGTTTTTTCTTAAACCGTACGCAAATCAACCCAGACGATAATTTTTGGATGGAGGGAGTATGTGATAATGATTTTGGAATGGAGGTAATATATATTCCCTCCGTCCCGGATAAATATTTCTAGTGGACAAAACACAAGAATTAAGAAATATAATTAATGATGAGTTGTGAAATATGTTGTGACAATAATCCTATTACACATACCCTTACAATCACTCTCTCTCTTAATTAAGATGTGCAATAATGATTGTGTTAAATGAATGAATATATTAGGAAGAATGGTAGAAAAGTTTTACACCAAAAGTTTTTTGAAACATTAGTTGGGACATCCCAAAATGAAAAGTATGAATATTTATCCAAGACGGAGGGAGTATAATCATACTAGAAAGTAGTGCAATCATTCAAAAATTGTTAATTTTTAGGTGTTGTGGTGGTGCTAGTGTATATAGCTAGTACTCCATCCATTCCTAAATTGTCGTCCTCCTTTCTTTTTTTGTCTGTCCCAAAAAAATTGTCCAGTTTCAAACTTTCCTTTTTGGGAAGTGTTTTTTTACCATTTTTCCCTTAAGAGTATTACTCACTAAATCATGGAACCTACCCAATTTTTAACCCCAGTTCTCTTCATCAGCGTCTTCTCTGTTCTTCTTAATAAAATTGGTGGGATACTCAGTTTAATAACCAAAGAGGAGTGTTTCAATCTTCTCTCTCATTGTGGTCTCTCCATGAATTGAGGTTCATAACCTCCCTACTTCATCAAAATTCATCCCACTAGTTTATCCCCAATTTTCTAGGGCAACAAAATCTTGACATTTACAATCTGAAGCTGACTGAATGGACTCTGTTTCTCAGTCTTCTACTTCTTTGTGGAACCCCGAATATCTATGTGGTACGTTACTTTACTTGTTATTGTCCAAATTGTACTCTGTCTATGTGTATATATAGATAAATGGGGAAAATTGGAGAACTTTGTATTTTTCGACAAACTTATTTTGGAGATAAAAGGAACTTGGAAAATGACTTTGAGAAGGCTTAGTAATTGTAGTTTTATGCTGGAGAATTTAATGAGTGAGAGAGAGAGAGAGAGAGAGTCTACAATCTTGTGTTTGAGCAAACATGTGTGACTCAGTTTATTTCGTGAGAAATTAGAGTACTTTGTTTATTTACTTTGGAGTGATTATCAAATGCCATTTTTTGACAAGTATGTTGAATGCTAGCTAGTCAATTTTGTTTTGCAATTTGGGAGTTTTTGTAGTTCAATAGTTATCTTTCATTTGATGTTGTTGTTGTAGATACTTTTTATCTTATGGTGTATTTGGGTTTATGGTTGTCCCACGGTTAATATTTATTTCTTTTTCACCGATCAAAATAAAGTAAAATAAAAACCTTCATAAAGCCTTTCATCTGCAAATCCGCCTAAGCATAGAGATAGGCATTCTCACCTTTCAACAAACTGATTAATTATGGATCTCAAAATAATTCTCTTAACATAGGCTTTGATCTATTTCTCAAGCGTTTATAATTTTATATTATGGAACCCTTTGTCAAATTAAATTGTGATCCTCTGGAAGGTTGAGATAGAAATGCTTTACACTAGGATGATGGTGATTAGCCTTCAAGTTGGCTGTGAGATCAAAAGAAATATAAACAGAACGATGTAGATATAGACGAAGGAGGAGAAGGAAATATCTAGCTCAATGAAATTTGACACAACAAGTATTACCTAAATGATACTTGAATAACTTAATTATCAAAGTAGGATTCTTTTTTTTGCGACAAATGAACACATGCAATATACTCCAAAATGGCAACAAAAAAAAAAAAAAGATGATTGCATCACCCAAAAAACTGCTCACAATTACCAGCCCAATTCATAAAAAATCCAGGAAAGAATATGTAGTATTTATGTTTATTTAACCTCTGCATGTAACTTTTCTTATGCTAGTTTATCGAATCCAATAATAATCTTTTCGTTGGAAGGGACTCTTGTTTTTTTCTAACAAATTGCATCATTGTTGGAAGTACTTAAGACATCTCCACTTCCTTTTCACTAGGAATGTAAACTTTATGCCACCTTTAGCATATTGTCACTAAATGTTCCTCTTTATTTTACCTTGTGTTAAAATCTTTATTATGCTAACTATATGATTCGTAAATGTCAACAGGTGAGTCGTTGACTTTAAAACGGGTTCCCGGTTCAATAATGTTGTCGTATGTTTTAAATGGGCGAACAATATCAGTTGAGCAATGATCATTGGAACATGGAAAGATTATTCTTGGTCTTGTTGATTTTGGGAGACTTCATATACAAGGTCCACCAAGAAACCAAAGACAATGATCTTAATCACTTGCGAAAGAAAATTGTGTCTATGGAAGAAGAGATTGATAGGATGAAACTACATATACAAGAGATGGAAAAAATGATGTGGATGATGCAACAACAACAAATTGAAGAGATTGTGAAGATCCAATAACATATGCATGAGACGGAAGGACATACATTGATGATGCAACAACAAATGAATGGGATGGAACAAAAGATGGTGCTTATTGTATGATGTTGATGAATATAAACCAGCTAGCTATCATATATTTAATCAAACACTTTTGGGGAATAGTTGAGGAAATTCAAAATATTTTGTATCAATTTCCTTGTATAGTGCTACGTATTGATAAATATATCAATACTCTGCTACCGGAAGATTAAGGTTGTTACGTTATGTAAAGGTTATCTTTTGTTTTTGTTTCTAGAATATCGTGTATTGACTTGTGTGTGTGTGTGTGTGTGTGTGTGTGTGTATACTAGTAAGGTTCACCTGCGTTACACGTGGTGTTGATGATTTTTTAAAGTGATTTACTAGTTCCTTCACTTTTTTGTTTACTTTTAATTATTAGATTCTTTTTATGTTTTAATCTTTACAATTTTTTAGACTTATAAATTGTGTTTTATGTGTTTAGGTTTTTCGATACTTTGTTTTTCGGTCATTGTATAACAGCTTATACTACACATTTGTCTTTTTTATTGGTTATTTTTAAATCTTTTTTTTAATACCAAACATTAATTCATTCACTTTTATTGGTGTGTGAATTGAAAACAATTCAAACTTACATCTTAGATAAAAACATTGTTGTTGGAGACTTTTATTATTTTGTTTTTGAAATTTATGACACTCTTTAGAAAATATAGTAGTAAATTGTGTTATAAAAATCAAACTCTCAACCCCAAAGTATATACTTACACACTAAAATACAAAATTCCCCTAAATTATCTATAAAGTCCTACTTTACCACCCAATCTAAGTTTTGTGTCATTTTCATATCTCATTTTATAACTTTTTTCTAGTTTTCCCCTATCCACGACGAAGGTTACGAATCTGACGTTAAGGTGTACATGGTATTTCACATGTAGAGCATTTTTGTCATTTTTCGACAACGCTTTCTCTGCTTTTATTACCCAAAGAGAAACTTCATTTTCTTATTCTCTAGAAACGCTTTCACCGCTTCTCTCCAACAATGACCTCTTATTTAAATTTGAAGTGAGATAAAACTCAAAAGTGTAAAAATCTTTTATTCAAATTTTTATATAGAAAAATAAATAAAAATATTACGGAATCATATCAGATATTAGAGAGATGGAACTCAAGATCAGAGAATCGCACTCACTCAGGTGTCAAGGCTGTCGTGAATAAAAACCCACTAAAATTAAAGTTGTCATAGCTGCCGATGTTAAATGACCTAACTGATCCACAATTTATACCTCTCTTTCTCTCTTGTGCAACACAATGCACAAGCATACACCATGAATTTCAAAATTCATATTTGAACTCATCACAAATGTATACGATAATGATGAGGCACGTCATCGTTCAATCCTTTTTTATTTTTCGCCACCATTTCTATCACTACGATTACCAAACGTGCGTGACATCTCAATCACCAAATTTGATATTAAAATGCTACAAAATTACGTTGATGGCCAAAGTGGATTTGGTGGATACCTTACGGGGCAATGTGTATTTTGGACTAATTTTGATGGGGTCAAAATATGATTGGCTCCCAATATTACACACTAAATCTCACATTGCACCCCAACCTATGAAGTGTCTTACTTTCATACCTTATTTTTCTATTTGTCCCACTTTACCCCATCTTGTCTATAGGCGTTAAAATATGTCACGTGAAGATTATTTTGGTCATTTTGCTTGTGGTGCAAAATGAGATTTGGTTATAACTTCATTATATAATTAACCATTTAGTATTTAAAATATGTTTTTAAATAAAAATAATAAATAGTTATTTCAATAATCCAAAAATAATTATATGCTCAAAATAATTATATCCAAAGTATCCACCAAATCGTATAGTACGTGCACTCCAACCTAAGGTTTGTCTTATAATGATATCTAACGTTACATTTTTTTTCCCATTTTGCACCTTACCCATGACGGATGATATATTCACGTTAAATAGCACGTGGCCTTCCTTGTGTGGGGAAAAAAATATCATTTCCTTTATCTGGTTAAGGGGTTTTATTTAAATACTCTTCAATTTTACTAGAGAAAATTGGGCATATGGCCGGCATGCATATGGTTTAAAACAAAGTATCAAAATTGAGAAGATGTTGAAGAAGCTATGACTCTAGATGATTTCAACCTCTGAGCAGCTTCCATGACGATTGGGTTGGATTATTTAATGATTAGGAGAGAGAAAATAAAGGTAAAGTCATGTAAGAGAATGAAGGGGGGATGAGAAATTTGATTGATTTCGGTTGTAGTTGGGTTTCATCGGAGATGGTGGGTGGATCCAATTTCATATAGGAAATTGGAGATGGAGACGGATAACTATGGGTAAGAGTCTTTTTTATCTTTCGTTAACTTTGTTTTCATTATCACGATTAGAAAATTGATAATGAAATAGAAATGCATATCTATCTTTTGGGTTAAGAGAGAGAAATTTAAGAGAGAAATTTGGAAGGAGTGGACAAAACCCATATCTGGTTCTACGTTGATTTTTGTTTTGAGGACTAAAGATCGGAAACAATGGTGGGTATTTTCTCTAGATTTTCTTTCAGAAGGAAAAATGGAATGGTAGACCCCACTTCATTTTTTAACTTTTTAACTTTCCACACACATTTATATAATTTTTTAGAAAATTATATTTTATTTCTTAACTTTTATTAGGCTAAAATACATTTAGCCACCCCAAAGTTTATACCAAATTCCTACTATTTCCCTCGAGTTAATGCCTACAATGAAATCTCAATTATACCCCACACGTGGACGATCACATGTTATTTAACGTGACTTTTCTAATGGCTGTCACGGCTAGGGTGAACAATAGGAAAAAATATAACGTCGGATATCATTATGAGACAAACTTATTAGGTCGGAGTGCACTATGAGATTTGGTGGATACTTTGGGGGGTTGTAATTTGGCATAATTATAAGGAAAATAATATCCTAACAACTAATTATAGTAATTTCGTTACAACTAAGATGTGAATAAGTGCAAAGTTGTTTTGGACAAAGACATTTTTGCCCTTAAAGGCTTAGTTGTAAGGAAAGTACTATAATTAGTTGTAAGGCTAGCAATGTTAAATTTAAAGTTATGCATTACTCCAAAAAATGAAACTAAGATTTTATTTAATTTGTTTTTTATCCTTCACTTTCTTCGTCTACCTCATCATTTCAAGACTCACCAGCACCACCATCACCATCACTACTACCTCAAATTTCACCATTAGTCCAAAAGTTAATTTTTGATTTGATTTTATTTCTTTTGCTAATTCATTATTTCAAAGTAACCCATTTGAAAAGTCCATCAATTATAGACACACCACCACCACAACCTTAAATTTCACTTTTTATGAACCCAAATTTAATGTTTTGAACTTTCAAATTTTCAAATTGAGACTAAAACCCATATGTATATTTGAAAATTTGATGATTTGGAAATCTCACAACGCTGTATTTCGTCTAAACCACCACTTTCATCCCTATAATCGCTGCCACCACCGCCCCCACACCACCATCCATGCAATTGTTAGCACCGCCATCACCATCACCATCACCAAGAAACGCATTCACCTCGCCTTACTTCAATTGAGACATAGAATCTCTTTAGCTTTTGATTAGTCAGACTTCTTTCTTCGAACGTCTCTCATTTCTTTAGTTCCTATTCACTTTCGGTGTCAAATTACTAAGAAGAAGATAATCTAATTTTATGATGAGACTACTTCAAGGATGACGATTGGTGACAGTCTCTTTCAATTAAAAGAGAGAAAATAAAGTCGATAGTTAGGGGGGGAATAGAGAGATTCTCACATGTAGCTACCTCGGGTCCTATGAAGAGGAGCAAGAAAGTTAAGACCAAAAGATGCTAAAGGTTTGGAACCCAGTTATGGAAAGAAGTAAAATATTTTAAACCCATTTATTTGTTGTTACTAACAGTGGTTTTGTTTGTAATATTTATATGTTAGGGAGTAATAGTTTTTTCTTCTTCTTTTTTATAAAGAAACCGAAGCGGTACCCTGCTAGATTTTATTAATAGAAATAAAAATTACAAACTTGAGGGGGACAACCAGCCTTTCCCTTATAGGAGGGAGGATGGATGAACCAGGACCTCGAAAAAGAAATACTAACAACAAATAAAAACTAAGAAATCCGAATCCGAAGTAAACCTAGACATCCATAATGATATCATCGTGAATCGAGTGAGGGGGATCTGACAAAGAAGAGAAGTGGCATCCATACCCGTGTCCATAGCAAGATTAGCAAAACCGTCAGCTACAGTGTTAGCTTCTCTGAAACAATGACGAAATATAAAGTGACCGGAGAGTTTCATCGTCATAATGCCACGAATATAATAAGAGCATTGCCAAGGAGGGGAGTGAACTTTGGAAAGACAACCAAAAGGGAAACCGAAGTCAATCTCAATAATAGAATCATAAAAACCATACGAGAAAATCCAATTAACCCCTTGAAATAAAGCTTTAACCTATGCAACAGTGCTAGAACAAATACCCTAGCAAGAAGAGAAACCATAAAGAAAATGCCCATGAGAATCACAGACAACCCCACCCTCTTCGCTAATACCAGGGTTACCCTGACTACCCATGTCAGAGTTTAATTTACCAGTAACATTTACATTTACCAAATCTCCCGAGCCATGAACAGATAATAATAATTTTAGAAGGTGACAATCTAATAAAACTTTCTTAAGAGTTTCTTCACCCACATTTACACATTTCAAAGAGAGAGATTTAAGAAATTTAAACCCAAGAAATGTGTAGGGATTCAAACCTTTGATTTTATACAAAAGTTTAAGCGAAAAAGTATAGCAACACGAAGGTTAGCGAAGAATCTCACCGTATTCCAACAAGTCCACCTCAAGCCTTTGCATTATTTTTGATATAGCAAACTTAATCCATCTATCAATAGTAGTTTTCAATCTCTAATCTAAATTGAAACAAATCATAAATTCATCTATTGTTGGGACATTATACTGTTGAATGACGCAATTCACCCGATTGATATACCCCATTGGGTGAAGAATCTATGCTTTGCTATTGGCCGGTGGTGTTGACGCTGCCTGACGGTTTGAAGCTGGAGCTCTGGACATTTGGATTCAAATGAAATGGTTTAGAATTTAGAGAGATTAAGGGGTTTAGAATTGGGGTTTTAGAGAGAGAAAGAGAATGTAGTGGTTTAAGAGAGAAAAAGTTGAGGATTTGGAGAGGAAAGTAGGAGAGATAGCATAAAACAAGGGAAGGAGGGAGTTCAGATTAGATGACGGAGGGATGAACAATGTTATCTATTCGTTTTGCATTTCACCCAGTTAAGGGTACCTTGGTCATTTTTAGAAATATTTGATGGTAGTTGTAACAATAACAGGGAGAGGGTGAATCTAATAACAAAATGCAACATATAGTACCAAACTAATTTTTTTTTAAATGTTATGACCAAACAAAAAGTTTGAAACAAGTCGAAATATCAAATAATTATTTAAACCAAATTTTAATGGCAAAAATTAATATAGTTAAGGTGTAAGAAATTTCATTTCGGTCCTTGCCCAAATGTACGTGGGAGGCACATGAGATACATAATTAAATTTCTCTAACTGCATTCATCAAAAAGATTGACCGCTAATTATTTAAAAGTTTTAGAAGGAAATTGCTACAAAAAAGTCTTACGCGACAAATTTTGAAGTTGGCCCAAACTCTAGGGACTTGTAATGTCATTAACTCTTTTAAAAACATTGGTGCCAAATACGAAATTGCAGCCTTGAAATTAAGTTAGTACTTCATCCGAATTCAGATAATTGTCTTTTTTCAACTGACATACCATTTAAGAAAAAATAAGTCTCTATATTAAAAATATTGATGTGTAATGTGTGGTTATTTTTTAATGTCATTTAATAGGTGACCATAATTAAAGTATATAGAAAACGTAAAGATAATTATTTGAAGAAAAGTTTTGGAACGTTTTAAAATAAAACAATTATTTTGGAACGAACTTAAAAACAAATGAAGAGAATTATTTTGAAATCGGAGGGAAAAAAAGTTATGCAACTTTAGTCATTTATTGCTATTTGAATTTAATACATTCCTTTCGGCCAAAAAATAAAATAAAATAATCCGTCTTCTTTTGTGGTTTATTTTATAAAATAGTCTTATTTTAAAAATAAAATAAAATAATAGTGTAATTTTTTAAATGAACAAGCATATATTCCTACGATTTAAAAAAATTGATCTATCGAATGAGACTATTCTTTTTAGGCTGATGAATTAAAATAATAATGGTCCATTTGTTATAATTAAAAAAATCATTTCGGTTAAGCTAAAATTACTGGTACATGGGGAAAATATAAGTGATTCTAAACTACCATTTCAAGTAAGACAAAAACTTAGATATAACGGTTTTATTGATATTTTTTATAAAACAAATCTTTTTTATTCGACTTACTGTGTATTAGTGGGTTAAACTATGAGAGAGAGTGACAATTCATTTTAGGCATTAAGACATAGTCAACGTTACTATTGATTTCAATCCATAAGAAACGTTTAATTAATTAGTAAAATGCTTTTGGTTGAGTAGTATATACTCCTTTTGTCCCTAAATTATCATCCTCCTTTTTTTTTCGTCTGTCTTAAAATAATTATCCACTTTGAAACTTATCATTTTAGAATATCACTTTTACCACTTTACCCTTACTTTTTCATTCTACTTTAATTATGGGTCACATACATATGGACATTAAAGGAAACTACACATTAAACCAATATAAATAATTAAGTCAATTGTTTTTTCTTAAACTGTGCACCGGATCGACAATTATTTAGGGACGGAGGGAGTATATATAAGAAACCATAATACTCCAAATGAAGTAAAACCATATATTGCTGGACGTGGTTTGATTAAGACGATAATAATATCGGAAAAGAGGTTCCGGCTGGTCGGTAGATTAATGGAGTTCGGGGAAGACGATGATGTCTTAACACCGGTGAGCCCAACGGGTCAATACTTGAAGAGCTCGTTGATGTCCCTAACTATATTGGGTGTTTTTGAGTTGGATGTCGCCATTGACGACTCCTCTGAAACCTTGTCACTTCTCAAGGACATTTTCCTCCCCATCAACCCACGCTTCTCTTCTATCATGGTATTCTTTCTCTCTCTCTCTCTCCCTCGTACTGACGTGCCCTAATTGGGACGAAAACGAGGGAACTTTAACCAATGGTTTAGCACGAGCAACCTCTACTTGAGCAGAATATTAATTTGGTGTAACATCAAAACTATCTCTATTTGATTAACTTTATTGATGTGAGGGTTGCTGATGTTGAAGTATTTCTATTTGCTGATGTTTCTTTACCTTCCATACACGCAACATTGTTCGTGTGATCATATTAACGTTTCAAGTTGTTCTGATTTCGTCGTGGTTTGAAAAATTCCTTATATTTGGGTTGTACGTGACACTGATTACATCTATTATGTGGAAGCAGGTAGGAGAAAAGAATGGAAGCAGGTTCAGGTAAAGCTTGAAGACCACCTTACTGTACCCATATTTCCCCATGGAAAATCACCCAAATTTTACGATGAATGTCTCACCGATTATCTATCAAAATTATACTTGGATCCACTTCCCGAAAATCGACCATTGTGGCAAATTCATGTAATCAATTACCCAACAAGCAACGCAGCTGGAAACTTAATATTCAAGCTTCACCATGCATTGGGAGATGGATATTCTCTAATGGGAGCACTGCTTACATGTTTAAAAAGAGCTGACAATCCTTCTCTTCCTTTAACATTCCCCTCGCTACCATTTAAGCCGTTAAAATCAAAGGGTTGTTGCAAGGTTTTAAAGCGTGTTCCTGGTGTGCTTTCTGGGGTAGTCAATACTATATTAGATCTTGGATCGAGCATTTCATTGGGCTGCTTCAGGAAAGATGAAAGGACGCCTATCCGATCAGGCAATGCAGGTGTTGAGTTCCGTCCTAGAGATATAAGTATTATGACGCTTCCTCTTGATCAAATCAAGCAAATTAAGACCAAGCTTAATGTGGTAACTTTTTTAAGTATAGATTTATCATAGTATACCACAATACTCATCAGCTTCTTAATATCCTCGTTTACCATAGTATAATTGTTGATTTTTGATTTCTACAGACAACAAATGATGTGATCACCGGACTAATCTTGCTTGGAACTCGACTATACATGGAAGGAGAAAGCCATGGTTCTAGGAAGGCACGCTCAACTGCAATTGTTTTACTTAACACGAGATACGCTAAAGGTTACAACTCAATAAGTGAGATGGTAAAACCTGATACTAAAACACCATGGGGGAATTATATAGCATTTTTGGACATATCAATCCCCAAACTAATTGCTGCTAATTCTTCAAACCCGCTCCACTTCATCCAGAAGGCACATCAAACAATCAGAAGGAAAAGAAACTCTTTTGCAGTTTATCTAGTTGGAAGATTATTGGAGAATCTGAGAAAATTTAGAGGCCCCGAGGTACGTAATATGACTTTCAACTTTCTTATAGGAAAAAAAAAATAAAACTATTATCATTTCCTAAGATTGCATTACACTCTTTATACAAGAAGGTATAAAGGAATGAAACCTATTATCATTGACTATATTTATGTTGGTGGGTTAGGTTGCAGCGAAGTTCCTTTATAGCACATTGCAAAACACAAGCTTGGGGATCTCAAGTTTGATCGGACCATCAGAACAAATGGCTTTTGGTAATCATCCCATTAATGGCTTGTACTACTTGGTGGCTGGTCCTCCACAGGTTAGTTGTTATGATTAACATCATCAACTTTGAAGAAAATAATTTCAGTTCAAAAGACCTGCAATCGCACCCGATTCCCACACCGGCCCATTTCCCACAAAATAGTGAAAATACTATTGAATTAAACCTATTGACTTGATTTATTGGAATTGCATGCAGAGTCTTCAACTAACAGTTATGAACTATCTTGGAAAATCGAGGATCAGCTTGGTGGTTGAAAAAGACTTCATCGATCAACAGAAATTCAAATCTAGCATTGAGAATGCCTATCAGATGATATTCAAGGCTACCATGGATTCACTGTCAGTGTCACCTAGAAATTCAAAGAAAAATTACACCTAGGATGGATGCAAGGTTTACGGTTTTTATTTGAATAATGTAACTCATACCTAAGTACTAAAAGATTTTTGAATTAATGTCTTCGTTCATAATGCTTATGTATACTTATTCTGGTTCAATATTTCTAATTTGATGATACGTATAATCTATTCTTAGTATTAAAAGTTGTTTGATTCAACTTGGTCCGAAATCGCATGGCGCCTGTCAGCTAGGTATCTTCATGTTTATTAACTAGGAGATTTGGTATCTTTGTAGATTGGTTTGATATAAATGACACCGTGACCTATGACAAATACTTGTGTAAGAGCGGTGCTCAACTTTTTTAAAGAAAAAAAGAAAAGCCCCTAAAAATATATAAAAATACAATTTTTAGACCAATATTTTTTTTTTACTTTTTATCGGCATAATATTGAAAATGTACAATACCTATAAATGTATAAGAAAAATAAGCATTAAAATTTTATTGAAAACTACTATTTTGCATCAATTTAAACAATTTCTGACAAAAATGATATACCCCATCAATCTTTTTCTTTTTTGACTTCTGGATAGATATTTTTTTGATAACATGTTTGTACTAAAAAAATCAAGTTAAAAAAAAACACAATCACTAATAAAAATGAGTCATAGCAACAACAAAAAACTTGATTTTTGCTTTAAATATACTAATTAAACTATGGGAGATGGATGAGCAGGAAATTAGCTTGGCAGTTTAAAGGTTACAACTCAATAAGTGAGATGGTAAAACCTGATACTAAAACACCATGGGGGAATTATATAGCATTTTATGATATCATTCCCCAAACTAATTGCTGCTAATTCTTCAAACCCGATCCACTTCGTCCAGAAGGCACATCAAATAATCAAAAGGAAAAGAAACTCTTTTGCAGTTTATCTAGTTGGAAGATTATTGGAGAATCTGAGAAAATTTAGAGGCCCCGAGGTACGTAATATGACTTCCAACTTTCTTCTAGGAAAAAATAAATAAAAAATTACTATCATTTATTTAGAGGCGGCAATGTCCCCATAGGCCACAATGCACCAAATTGTGGAGTGGACAAACAGAAGAAGACGAGTCCCCGTGAGTCCGTTTTCAAGCGACTCGACTAGAGTTTCAAGAGTGTAAGGTCATGTTTGGAATTTTGGCTGGATATAGTTTACGAAATTATTTTATTTTCTACTTTTTTTAGCTGGTAGTATTAGTAAAAGAGAAATAGAGAGAAGAAATTAGTCAAATTAAAGGAAAGAAATTAAAAACTACGTACCACACAGTCTGCCATTATTAGAACACGGCTTAAATTTGTGAAAGAAAGGGTAGGGTTTGTTTGGCAGCTGTCTTTTGTCTTAGGAATGGGACCACGTGATATGCACGACGGACCCTCCTTCGAATTTCTGTCTTCAATGATTCCAATTTAAAACCTCAATTCTCACCTCTCTCACTCTCTCATATAAACAACAGAAGTGACTCAGTCACCATTAATGCTTGACTATCCTTTGAATCAGTTGGTCACTTATTGCCCTCAAAATGGCCTCCAAACTACCCTAAAGATATAAATTCTATGGTGGCAGGCAGTGTGTTTACATGGAGGATTATTTTGTCATCTCTTATGGTCCTAAAATCCAATATGGTATTATTATAGAAATGGAATGACTTTCCATTTTCGTTTTTTGGATACGGAAATGTGAAGAAGGACCTAAGATCTCCTAGAAAGGTTTTACGATGAATGACTTCGCAACCCAACGCCTTCGAATGACGACCTTGGAATTGTGAATGACGCCACAATTGAGATGATTCTCCAATTGATAAGTCGAATTTAATTATAAACAACGAACACGATGTTTATAATCCGAGCTTTCAATCCAGGACACGCAAATAAGAACACAATTTTCTAACCAGAAAATCAATTTAATTTTTATCAATCAAAATTTTGCCCAAACAATGTTTAATAATGCCTTTATATAGGCTTACAAAATAAATCATAATTCTTGTAGAAAAAGAAAAACTAAATAAAAGGAAACTCTAAAACCTAAACTTTAGGAACAAGAAACCTAAAAAAAAAAAAACTAAAACCCTAAAAATACTCAAACAAGTAAAACCAAAAAAACGGCAGCTTTTTCTAGAGACCTTGCGGTCGCAAGCCTATGGCCCCCTTGCGGCCGCAAGCTCCACAGTGTCTCCAATTTTGTTCCTGGTCAGGATCATATAATACTCCTCCTCTTGAAAAGGATTTTCCCTCAAATCTGCTCTTGGTCGGTCATTAAAGTGTCCTTTGATTCGAACTTGAGACCCATACCGTGGTTGATTATTCCAACCTTTTTTCCCTGAATCAAACACCTCATCGTCCTGAACACTTAACAAAACTTTCTTACCCTTACTCTCAACTAGCATCCTCCTTTGGTCTTCATGCACTTGGCTTGGCGTTAGTGGTACGAGTGTGATTGACTTCTGATTAAACATGAAGGAATATTTGTTGGTGAATCCATCATGCTTCACTTGACAATAATATTGCCATGGCCTTCCAAGTAGTAAATGACTTGCATTCATAGGAACCGCATCACATAAGACTTCGTCCTCGTAGACTCCTATACGAAATGTCACAAGCACTTGTTTCTCGACCTTCACTTCTCCACGATCATTCAACCATTGAAGTTTGTAAGGTTGGGGATGCCTTGATGTTGACAAACCCAACTTTTCCACCATGGGAGTGCTAGCGACGTTAGTACAACTACCTCCATCAATGATCACACTACCACCTTCTACCACCTCATTGCCACTTACCACCATAACCTCGGCTTCAATGTCTTCATGTTCATCATCTTCTTCTTCTACCACCTCATTGCCACTTACCACCATAACCCGTTGATTGGCACAATCCCGCGCAACGTGTCCCCACCTTTTGCACTTGAAACATTGCACTTCCTTAGACTTCAACCTGGGATTTTCAGCTTTCCCTTGGGACTCTTGCGAAATCATAGCCACTTTTGCTTCGGACTCAACCTTGCTTATGATCTTATCTTGTTGTTGCACCGGAGTTGAACTACTTGGACGAGTGGTACTCCTCCTTTTTGTTGTTGCTCTATCTTGACTGCCATTTGCACCATTTCACCCAAGTCCTCATATTGGTGTAAATCAACAATATCTGCAATAGTATGATTCAAACCTGCCAGAAATCTTGTCATTGTTACTTCGGCATCTTCACCCAAATTGGCCCTAGCAGTCAACATCTCCATTTCCTTGTGATAGTCTTCAACACTTTTTGAACCCTGTGTCAACTTCTGCAATTTATGTAGAACACCCCTATAATAGTGGTTAGGAACAAATCGATAACGCACAAGACGCTTCATTTCTTCCCATGTAGTAACCGCAGGCATCCCAATTCTTCTCCTATCAACTATCATTTGATCCCACCAGATACTAGCATAGTCCACGAACTCGGCGGCAGCTAATTTGACTTTCCGCAATTCAGTGTAGGTATAACAATCAAATACTTTCTCGATTTTTCTTTCCAATCAAAATACTCATCTGGATCACTTGACCCCTTAAAAACAGGAATCTTTAACTTAATTGTTCCCCAATTATTTTCCTCTCTACTTGGAATCTCTCGCCTTCCTCTACCATGATTTTCTCCCAAACCAAGCTCATTAAATTCTTCATCTAATTGGTTACCTCTTTGAGCTCTACGTTCCCTAGGTTCCTCCCTTCGCCTATCCTCCTCAAGTCTATCAAATCTCTCATCTATTTGAGCAAACTTAACCTTAACATCTTCCACGTGAGCGAACATCGCCTCCATAAATTGTGTCGGATTAACAAAAGGGACCCCTTTAGCTGGAGTTTCGTCGGTCATGGTGATTGTTGGTGATTCACTCCCTTGCGTGTATACACTCAAAGTCACAAATTTTTTTAATTTTTTTTTATAAATAACAAATCCTAGAACAATTAGGATTTCAAAAATTGAAAAACAACACGATTAAACAAGGATTGAAATCAAAGTTCACGACAACTAAAAGGATAATAAAATTACACTAACAATTTATTTTTATTTTTTAAGGCGTGAACAGTACCCCGTGAACAGTACCCGTGAACAGTAACCGTTTTTTTTATATAATAAACCCTAGAACAATTAGGGTTTAACAACTAGAACGATAATACGCAAAATTTTTAGATAGAATGGAATTACCGTAACTAGGATTGTTCTGATACCAAATGATGAAGGACCCAAAATTTCCTAGAAAGGTTTTAGGATGAATGACTCCGCGACCCAACGCCTTCGAGATGACGCGAACCTTGGAATTGTGAATGACGCCACAATTTGGATGATTCTCCAACTGATAAGTCGAATTTAATTATAAACAACGAATCCACGATGTTTATAATCCGAACTTCTAATCCAAGACACTCAAATAAGAACACAATTTTCTAAACAGAAAATCAACTTAATTTTTATCAATCAAAATTCTGCCCAAACAATATTTAATAATGCCTTTATATAGGCTTACAAAATAAATCATAATTCTTGTAGGAAAAGAAAAACTAAATAAAAGGAAACTCTAAAACCTAAACTTTAGGAACAAGAAACCTAAAAAAAAAAACTAAAACCCTAAAAATACCTAAACAGTAAAACCAAAAAACGACAGCTTTTTTTGGAGACCTTGTGGTCGCAAGCCTATGGCCCCCTTGCGGCCGCAAGCTCCACAGTGACTCCAATTTTGTTCCTGGTCAGGATCATATCAAAATGGAAAGTCATGGGGGTAATGAATTCTCTTCTAGGAAAGATTGAATTATTTTGTGTTTTTGACTTTTACAGCTAAAGTGGTTATTACTCCATTAAATTTTAAAAATTACTCCTATATAACATGATTTTTCAAACCTAGTACTTGTTTTAAAATTACTCGATTAAGCGATAAGGTTTAATATCTGCGTCACTTATTGACTATATTTAAGTTGGTGTATAGGTTGCAGCCAAGTACCTTTATAGCACAATGCAAAACACAAGCATGGCGATCTCAAGTTTGATCGGACCATCAGAACAAATGGCTTTGGGTAATCATCCCATTAGTGGCTTGTACTACTTGGTGGCCGGTCCTCCACAGGTTAGTTGTTATGATTAACATCACCGGCCAACTTTGAAGAAAATAATTTCAGTTCAAAAGACTTGTAATCGCACCTGATTCCCACACCCATTTCCCAGAAAATAGTGAAAATACTATTGAATTAAACTTATTGACTTCATTTATTGGAATTGTGTGCAGAGTCTTCAACTAACAGTTATTAACTATCTTGGAAAGTTGAGGATCAGCTTGGTGGTTGAAAAAGACTTCATCGATCAACAGAAATTCAAATCTAGCATTGAGAATGCCTATCAGATGATATTCAAGGCTACCATGGATTCAGTTTCACCTAGAAATTCAAAGAAAAATTTAACTTAATAATCAACGGCAAAGGTTTACGATTTTTATCCCACAACTAAGCTATGGGACCTGCAATTCTAACATACACACGAACTTATCTAAGCTTTTGAGTCATGTTTTTTCTATAATCAATGGCAAATTTTTAAGAAGTTGGTAATATGTTTATTGAGTTGGGCGAGGACATTGAGATCCAGAATCGGATTGTCCTCTTATGCCACTATATGTAAGTGATTCAATGTTTTATTTGTGGATTAATGTCTTCGTTCATAATGTTTATGTAATCTTATGTTGATTCAATATTTCTAATTTGATGATACGTATAATCTCTTCTTAGTATTAAAAGCTATTTGATTCAACTTGGTCGGAAATCGACTTGGCGCTGTCGACTTGGTATCTTCATGTTTATTAATTAGGAGATTTGGTATCTTCCTAGATTGGTTTGATATAAATGACGTCGTGACCTGACGCCCTCGAGATGATGTGAATCTTGGTAGGATTGATGCCCGACACAATTGGGTTAACTCTCCAATTGATAAATCAAATTAAATCTTAAACAACAAATCCACGATGTTTACAAATCGAGCTTGAAATTTATAACACATACTCAAGAAGAACAATCAATTTCTAACTAGAAACCAACTCAAAATTTTTATTAATCCCCAAAAAGTAGAAAACAAAGTTTTAAAAAGGCCTATATATAACCCTACAAATCCTAAATAAATACGGAAAGATAAATCATAATCTTGTAGGAAAAGAAATCTAAAATAAGGAAACAATAAAGAACAAAGCCCAATTAAATAAGGAAACAAGGAACCTAAAAATACCAAATAGTGAGCTGGTAAAACCAAAAAAAAGAAAAAGAAAAAGAAGAAGACGGCAACAGCTTTAGATGATGACACTCCATCGCCTAAGGTGCTCGCTCAAACTCCACGGAGCGAGTTACAAATTTTCTAATCATCCCAAAATTGCACTTTAACCCTTAAAGCTTCAAAACACGTCTCAGGCCTTCAAACATGACATTTAGGCCTCTTGAATTGACTTCTTGGAAACCCTTATAAGCTTGCCAAGATCATATCATTCTCCTCTTCTCGAAGAAGACTTGTCCTTAAATCCGTTCGTGGACGTTCATTCGTCCTTTCACTCGAACATGAGATCCAAGCCACGGCCCATTCTTCCATGACCCTTCACCTGGTCAAACACCTCACTATTTCTAAGCCCACGAGATCATGACGACCAACACATATCATAACATGCATGTTTGCCCTTACTCTCAACTTTCATCTTCATTTAATCGGCATGCACTTGACTTGGAGTCAAGAGAACTAATGTAATTGACCTTGGATTGAACACGAATGAAATTAGTTAGAGAATCCATCATGCTTCAAATGACGATCAAACTACCATGATCTACCAAGTAGCAAATGACTTGCTTGCATGGGAGCCATATTACATGTATCATCATAAGCTCTTTTTCAAAATGGTGATACAAGCACTAGCTTCTCCACCTTCACCTCACCACAATTATTCAATCATTGAAGCTTGCATGGCTGCGGATACTCCTCCACCATGTTAGCATTAGCAACATTAGTACAATTTTCCCCATCGACGATAACACTACACACCTTATTATTAATGTAGCGCTGTGTGTGAAATAGATTGTCACATTGATCTTCATCTTCAATTGTTTACACACTAAACACCTTTCGAGAAATAAAAACTTCAAGCACTCCTTTGGAGACACATTCACCTTTAGCATTTTTATCAACCGTCCTTACTTCATCATCTTCCACTACTTCATTACCATGTACAACCATACACCATCGATTTGCACACTTGCTTGTAATGTGTCCCCATCCTTTGCATTTGAAACACTAGTTCCTTGGACTTCGGGTTCGGACTTTCAGCTTTCCATTGGGGCTCCTGCTAAGTTAATTAATTACTTTTTCGATAATTTTTTTTTTACTTTTTCACGTTCGTTGAGGATCCTCCTCTTAAGGAAGTAAGTAGTACTTTTGTTTAGTTCTCGACATATAAAACCACTTCTCATCAATATGCACGTAATCAAACATGTCACGGAACATTGGATTGCTATTTAAACTTATTGGATCAAGCATTAAGATACAATACTCCAACCTCGCTTTCTTGTTCTCCTCTATTAGATATGGCTTTAATGCATTTGAATGACAACAAATCTTTCCCGTTTTGATCAACCTATGTACAACTGTTTTTGATTCAGCCAAAGCCTTAGCTAATGATCGAATGTTTGTACGAGATTTCTTCGTAATTCTCATTATCCTACTTAAGTAGATTTAAACTCGTTTTCACCCTACCCTTCTTGGCATCCTGGATAAGACATCAACAACTAATCCTTTTACAAGATTATATTTTGCTTGATTCCAGATTTTGCTTATGGTTCTTGGTGTTACACAAAAAGAAGCTGCAACTGAGGTAATTGAGCATTTCTTTGTACGCCCGTTATTGCTTTGCTTCAGTAGTAATTCATAAATTTCTCTTCTTTCCATGTCGGTAAGATTTTTTTTGGGAGGAAGAGAGTTTAAATCATGTAAGAACTCCATCAAGAATCACAATAATGATTTGCCAATGTGTTTCAGTGTTTGGTTTATAGAGGAAACCGTCATTAGCTAAATGGCTTAAAAAAAGATTTTTTACCAAATTAAAAAACAAGGTACTCAAATTGATTGACTTCTTAATTACTGGGAAATTTATCCACACGAATTATTAAAATGTTGGATGGAGGGATTTGATGGGAGTACTGACTTTGTCATTTCACTTTTATTCATAGGGGCAAAAGTGAAAATTCACACAAATACCCATATTAATAAGGGGCACACTTAATACAACACCTATAAAATACTTAATACAACACTTTTGAAAAATGTTTTATCAAAATACTCTTTACGTAATTTAATTTTTTTGTTTTTTTAATAAATTTAAATTAGCTAAAAAAATTATGAAATTTAAATTAGCTAATTTAAAATTTAATAATTAATTTGATTTAAATTAGGTTTAAATTATATAAAAAAATAAACAAGTAAAAAACTCTTCATTTGGACTGCTACCCAACTAGTCCCAAACCCATACCCCCCATTTGGACTACCACCCAACCGAGCCAAAACCCATTCCCCCATTTGGACTGCTACCTGTAGACACCCCAATTTCGTACCTCTGGTATGTGACATGACAAAAAATATCAAGACCTGTTAAAACATTAACAAATGTCACGTTACAGGGTCAAAAGTGCAAAAGGACAAAGCAGGATGCGCAAAATGACGAACTGCAGGGACCAAAGTGCTCAAAAATGCCAAAGTTTGAATAGTGGGCATGGCTACCCATGAATTTGGGCTTGGCGCCCAAAATGCTCTCCTACGCCCACTGTTCATCAAACAGTTGCCGCAATTAACAACTCTCACAGCACAGTGTACACTCAAACGATGCGTAGAGAAGGAAATTTAATTCCTTCGGTGTCCCTGTTTCCTCCTATAAATACAGGGGTTCGGCTCCTCATTTCAGAACAGAAAACTTGCGTAAAGTTTCTCCGCGTTAACGTTACACTGGAGAAATAGGGAGTGGTGTGAGATAGTGAGTGATCACCTCAAAAAGCCTCGAAACCCTGCCAAACTTCCTCCAAACACAAAACCAACCGGTAGGAGTGAACCTTAGTCCCCCAGCTAGATATCCACCCTTTTTTCCGGTCCAAAAATCGTGGAAAGAGCAGTTGCTCTGCCCGATTTAAAAGGCAAATCGATCGAAATAAGCCGTTATGCATGCGATTTTACCTCAAGCCAACAAACAACCAAAACAAAAGCAGGTTACTGCCGCCAAATCCCTAGGCCAAAAGTAACTTTCAAGCGATTCTGTTGCCCAAATTCACACAACACACAACACACAACAACAACAACAACAACAACAACAACAACAACAACAAAGACTCTCTCTCTCCGAGTGACAGAGCGAGCACACCCTAGCCTGTCTGTAAGTTTTTATTTTAAAGTCTTCATTTTTGTAAAAAGTATTATTTCCAATCCGGCCCAATGTAATCGTATAAGCAGTTGTGCTGCCCGGATTTAGTTAGGAAATAGTACTAAATGTAGCCGTTATTATGGCAAAATGTTTTCAGATCTATTTGTAATTATTTACTTTATTTATTCAGTAAAGTCTTTATTTGTAAAAGTATTATTTCCAATCTGGTCCAATGTAAATATATAAGCAGTTATGCTGCCCGGATTTAGTCAGGAAATAATACTAAATGTAGCCGTTACTATGGCCAAATATTTTCAAGTATATTTGTAATTGTTTGTAAAAGAGACTGTTGCAAGTCCGTAAATAATATAGATGTAACGGATGTATTTGTAGGCATTTATTAATGCTTTATTTATCTGTTTAATAAATATAACAAAAAACATACTTTAGCCAAAAACCGTTTTAAGACCGAAAGGGTGAGTTGGGTGCCTAGCACCTTCCCAACTCATAACTTAGCCTCCGAACCCGTTTTCTTTATCTCTGGTTTTCTTTTTGGTTTTGCTTTATTTTTGCCTTAAAATAAAGATGGCGACTCTAAAAACATTTTGGATCCAGTGGGGCCTCGCAACATCTTTCTTTGCACTTTCACGTTCTCCCCTAAAAAAGGGAGAATAGGAATGGAAAGGTGATGTATTCCTATGTCCTGGTATCCCCTAAACAAGGGATAACTTGACTTAGAAAACCCAAAGCACCCATAGTGATCCGAAATAGGCCATAAGGCTATTTTCATAAAATCCATAGTGGGGCGCTGCAACATTCCTTCCTTGCACTTTCACGTTTTCCCCTAAACAAGGGAAAATGGAAATAGAAGGGTGATGCATTCTCATATCCTGGTATCCCCTAAACAAGGGATAACTTGATGCGGGAAACCCAAAGCTCCCATATTGGATTAAAATCCACTAAAGGCAACCGAGGCGTATTCCAACGCGCTATTCCGACAGCACTCCTCCCGCACTTTTGATTTCATCCTCCCCTAAACAAGGGAGGCTGGAACGGGAGCAGTGGATGTCACCGCATCCGCACGGACGCGTACCCCTATCCAAGGGCGCGCGGGGTGCGGGAGCACCCATTCCCGGGAACCCACAGTGGCGACTCTGCTGGGGAGATCGTTTTTATTTTAATGAATAAAAATGGAGGGCTAGACTCATTAACGAAAACTTTTTTTTTTCTGGCTAAAGTATGCTTGTTATATTAATTTTAAACAGTCTAATATTGCGTTCCTTTAACATCCGTGTCTATATTTGTGGATATGATCCTCCATCTTGCAACAATTTCATTTCAAACACTGTCACAGATATACTTGAAAATATTCGTGTTTTAAAAAAAAAAAAAACTTTGCAAAAAAAAAAATAATAAAAATAAATAAAAATAAAAATAAATAATATATATGTAATATTCTTATGTGCAATACTATCCGGGCAGCACACCAAAAGGGCCGGGGCTTTATTTAAAAAAAATCTCTTCATTTTCGGCCTTATATTATTTTATTCTGCTTTATTTTCATTCTGCAAAATATATATATGCATATATGCATTCATTCTGTCATTTTATTTTGGGGATTAGGATCCATTTTAAATAGAAATAGTTAGATTCCCGCTTTTCTTTCTATTTCTTGATGATATGTTTGTCTGCTCGTGCTCGAACTAAAAAGCCGAGAAAATCCACACATAACAGCAAGATAGGCCATATCTGTTTTATTTTCTATTTCTATTCTTTTAAAAAAAACTTTTTTGCTTTTTAGATACCGCACACACGCACATGCATATAAATATATTCCGAATCGCTACCCTACACCATAAGCCTACCCCTGCATGAGCCAACGTTAGATCGCATATAGATTTTCAGGACACTTCAAAGACCGACCGGTTTTTGCATTTTAAATTGTGGGTCAGCCCCAGTCAAAAAAAAAAATGTGCGCAAGTCAAAAAAAAAATATGCGCAAGTAAAAAAAAAAATTGTGTAAGACAAAAATAATAATAACACTGGGGCTGATTTATTATTTTCAAATGCTCGACCTAGATCATTTCGAATGGTGGATCCCGGAAAGAGTATAGGCCCTTCGCCTGGGATCAGTCCGATCTCGGGGAGTCGAAAGGCAGGTGGAATACGTTGGTCCTATACTCTGGAGAAAGAATCCATTGTTCCAGGAAAGTCCTGAGACTGTCAAAATTAAGCGGGTGCTTATCCGGTCATTTGTAGGGAAAATAATAAATAATAAAATATACTAATAAAGGCACGCTGTACTCCAAGCCCAAAGCCTTCTTTCTCGATACCAAACCCATTTTCCCGTAAACCCGGCCCGAATTTGGAAAGGCAGAGACAAGATCGCCGATTGATACGGAATCAAGTGCGATCGATCGAGGGTATCGTAAACAGATCGATAAAGGCGTAAAAAAGGTACAATCCAAGCAAGATGGCAAAGAAGAGATAAACAAGCTATGGCAGGGCTAGCGATAAGCGGAACAATCGAGAACCGTAAAGGGAAACTCCTGTATGCACCTCCTCCCGGCTTGAAGCTTGGCTAAGAAAGGAACTGGATGCTCATGCAGAAAGAATAACAAATCAGGTGGTAATTAATCTCCTGGCAAGTTTTTCAGAAACTCTCGCCACTTTTTCCCAAAAAACCAAAATCCCAAAATATGACCCTAATACTTCCCATTCTCCTGAAATAAATTCCCCTGATACCGCAGAAAATATCCTTTTCCAAGCCACCAGAAAGCTACCCAGTGCCAGCCACCAACCAAATGATGACCTCCTTGCCAAAGGTAATATGATTTCAAGCGCCCATGATTCTAACCCATATTCTCCAGAAATCAGCTCTGATCCCCCTCACCTGAATTCCTGCTATTACAGCCAAAGGAATTACCCTCCTCTTAATCCCTCAAATGCTTATCCTCAACAAATAACCCCAGGGACTTTAAAGGAAGTCGCTTGTATACCGTAAAGGAATCCCTATTGGGCCCAGTCCAGCAACCCCATTCCAAAGACAATATTATCCAAGAAAGAAAATCCCACTCAGTTGCTTGACCAAAACCCCATCTGGCCACTTACCCAAGCCAAAAAGCCGAAAAGAAACAATGTCAAAGCATTATGATGACCTACCCGTCCCAAGATCTGAAATACTCCAAATACTGTGGGCCCATGGGATACTAAAGCCCATTGATAATTACCGACCACCCAAACCATTGCCTGCTTATTGGAATCATGCCCAGTATTGTGAGTATCATCAAAGCAGTGGTCATCTTACTGACAAGTGCCATACACTCAAAGAGGCAATTCAGGATCTCATTGATAACGAGGTAATTACAGTGGCAGGCACAAAATTTTTTGAAACAGATCAAGCCAAGGAGGTCTAAAAGGGGCAAGTTAGTCTAATTAGCCATGAATAAAGGTGTTGTAAAATATGCTGATCAATAAAGGAGTTTCTAAATAAATGTTTGGAGGAGACAGCTTCTTGGGTATGATAGACGGAGGCACTGAATATGCAAAACTCCCTGATGAGTTCGAGCTTCACCGCTAAGCCTGCTGGTACGTTACGACCGCCCACTCTTGACTCCCCCGGTAGACCGCCGCTCTGATATACCATACCCCTTCCTTCTCCTAGCTTTACGGATTGGTCATCTACCGATCCGCTCCCTAATAATGAGGATCTCAAACCCCAGGTCCTCAATAATGTAATAAGCCCCGTGCAGTTTGCTATTAATGATAATATGAATGTCTTTGCTTATTCCTTAGTTGCACCTACATTAAAAGATACATTAAATAATCATAATAATGAGTCATTTAATGAAATGGACCCAAAAGATAAAAAATATTTGCTTGAGCTTGTAAAGTCACTTGAGCAACAGAACAATAGGAACATCACTCAGAAGTGAAGACTTGTCAATCATCAATCGAACAATCAAGTCAAAGAAATCAAAATCGGCAACTACCGCAAGGCTCGAAAGGGTAGCACTCATCGACCTCCTCAAAGAGTTCGTAGATATCTTTGCCTCGGTCCTATGAAGATATGCCTGGCTAGATCCAGCCATAGTCGAACACCGGATCCCTATCTATCCAGATGCTCGGCCAATCAAGCAGAAGCTCCGCCGAATCAAACCAGAATGGTCACTGCAAGTCAAAGAAGAAATTATGAAGCAGCTCCATGTCAACTTCATTCGGGTGGTTGAATACCCGATCTGGCTGTCCAACATAGTGACTGCTCCCAACGGAAGGTTCGATCTGCGACTTCCGCGACCTCAACAAAGCGTCGCCCAAAGATGATTTCCCGCTACCCAACATTGATATTGTGGTAGATGCCGTTGTCGCCACAAATTATCGATCCTTCGTCGACGGCATGCTCGGCTACAATCAAATTAAAATGGCAGCAGAAGACCAAGAGAAGACTTCATTCACCACTCCTTGGGGTACCTATCGCTATCGTCATGCCATTTGGGCTCAAAAATGCCGGGGCTACTTATCAAAGGGCTGCCACCACTCTCTTCCACGACATGATCCACAAAGAGATCGAGGTCTACGTCGACGACATGATCGTACATTCCAGCGACGCCAACGGTGCTCATATCAGAGACCTTCGAAAGGTTAAGAAAGCATCAGATGAAACTCAACCCCACCAAATGCACATTTGGGGTCACGAAAGGCAAGGTCCTGGGATTCTTAGTGACTGAGCAAGGCATTGAGATCGAGCCGGCAAAGATCAAAGCTATCATAGAGATGCCGCAGCCAAAAACTCCAACAGAAGTCAAAGGCTTCCTAGGCCGACTACAATACATCAGCCGCTTCATCAGACAGCTCACCACCACATGTGGGCCCCTCTTCAAGCTTCTAAAGAAAAATACTGACCAAGTCTGGGACGAGAAATGCCAGCTAGCCTTCGAAAAAATAAAAGCCTACCTCACCAATCCACATGTGCTAGCCCCAGCCCATACACATAAACCTCTCCTCATATACTTAACCGTCACAGACACGTTAGTGGGAGCCATGCTTGCCCAAGAAAAGAAAGACTCCTACATCGAAAACGCCATATACTTCATAAGTAGGAAGTTGCAAGGAAGCGAGCTGAATTATTCGGAGAAAAGTTGTGCTGGCCTAGTCTGGACAACCCAAAGGCTCAAAACATATCTGCAGGGACGATCCATCAAGCTCATATCCAGGATGGACCCTATAAAATATATCTTCGGCAAACCATCACTTTCCAGCCGACTGGCTAAGTGGGCCTTCCTTCTCAACGAGTTTGACATCACATATGTCACGCTCAAATCTATCAAAGGCAGCGTAATCGCAGATCACTTAGCCGATCTACCTCTGAAAACCGAAGATGCTACTGAGCCCAGCTTCCTAGACAAAGGTGTCTTGGAAATCACTGACCACGACACCAGCTGGCAGATGTTCTTTGACGGAGCCGCAAACAAAAGAGGCTTTGGCATAGGGATCCTACTCATCGACCCGGCAGATTCTCACACTCCACTGGCCCTAAGATTGGAGTTTGAGTGCTCCAACAACACCACTGAGCATGAAGCTTGTATTGCTGGCCTGGAAGAGGCTCTCCAAAGGAAGGCCAAAAATCTCGAAGTCTTTGGAGACTCTGCCTTGATCATAAACCAAGTCGAAGGGAAGTGGAAAACCCAAGATCCCCGGCTGCAACTTTATCATGCCAAATTAACAGCACTTGCCGCTCGGTTTGATTCCATCTCATTCCACTACTTGTCGCGGGACAGAAATCAATTTGCCGATGCATTGGCCACTCTAGCATCACTAGTTCAGATTCCCGCAGAAACCCAAGTCCAACCCTTTGTGGTCGGGAAGAAAGTCACGCCGGCATACTGCTTCAAAATTAATGCAGCCCCTGAGGCAGATCACGAGCCTTGGTATGTTGACATCCAAAATCTGCTTCAAAAAGGAATCTATCCCCCTGGCCTAGAAAAAGAGGGAGAATCTCCCTGCGAAGATGGGCATCGCAATTCGTATTCAGCGGTGGCAGCTTATATAAAAGGCACTACCAAGGCCTCAATCTCTTATGCGTCGACCAGGCCAAAGCAAAACAAATTATGGACCAACTCCATGGTGGTACCTGTGGACCCCACATGAACGGCCACATGTTATCCAAGAAAATTATCCGGCAGGGGTACTATTGGAGCTCACTTGAAACCGACTGCATTCGGTGGGTACGACATTGTGACAAGTGCCAACGTTTTGCAAATCTGCAGCACGTGCCCCCGCACATCTTATACAACTCCACAGCTCCTTGGCCCTTCTCAACATGGGGAATCGATGTCATAGGCCAAATTCACCCGAAGGGATCCAATGGCCATGAGTACGTTCTAGTAGCCGTCGACTACTTTACAAAGTGGGTGGAAGCCTCTTCCTACAAGATCTTAAATGCCAGAAAGGTGTCCGAATTTATCCGAGCCAATATCATATACCGCTATGGGGTACCTTTCGAGATCATCTCCGACAACGGCTCTCATTTTGAAGGGGACGTGAATCTTCTTCTCGACGAGTTCAAAATTCAAAGACACAAATCCTCCCCCTACCGGCCACAAGCCAATGGTGCCGTTGAAGCAGCCAACAAAACCCTCGAGAACATCATCAGAAAAATGGCTGACACAGGAAGAGACTGGCCAGAAAAGCTGCCGCTAGCCCTCTGGGGCTATCGCACCTCAGTTCGTACACCCACCGGGGCTACCCCCTATTCTCTAGCATATGGCATGGAGGCAGTGTTGCCTATTGAAGTTGAAATACCATCATTAAGAGTAATGATGGAATCTGACATAGCAGAGGTTGACTGGGTCAAAGGGCGATTTGAAGAATTAGCCCTGATCGATGAACGGCGGTTACTAGCCCTAGAGCACACTCGAGCCTATCAAAGGCGCATAGCCCGTGCATTCAACAAAACAGTCAAAGGCCGCGACATCCAGGTCGGAGATTTGGTGCTCCGAGAAAAACCCCCTAGTTATGTTGATACTAGGTGAAGATGGAAATCTCCGTGGATGGGACCGTACATTGTCAAAGAGATCCGGTCAGGAGGTGCCGTACTCCTCACAAACCAGGAAAGAGAGGACCTTGTTCAGCCCTTCAACCTTGACAAGCTCAAAAGGTACTATGCTTGAGCCTATCTATCCGACAAAAGTGCTTCCCTCTCCAGCTCGCTAGGTTGAAAACCCGAAAGGGCGGCCTAGGCAAAAGTTAGAGAAAAAAAAAACACAATAAAAAGGAGAAATAAGGGCTCGCTAGGTTGAAAACCCGAAAGGGCGGCCTAGGCAAAAGTTAGAGCAATATAAAAAAAATAGAAGAAAAAGGAGAGGAAGACACTCTTTTGAATCCTCGGCATACTATCTCCAGTTTTCGGCATACAACAGACTCAACTGACAAAGGAAAGAGAAAAACCACAATGAAAGCTCACATTAAAACATTAAAATATATTACAAGGTCCTAAGGTGCAACTTAGGAATATTTATTTAAGACGTCTATATTATACATTAACTGCATTGCACATATATATTCCTGCCTACACCCCACTTGTTTCCCCCCAGATATTCCTTCATTTTTGCAACCCAGCCTCCAAGTGGTCTGTCAATGCCTGTGGCGTCCACCCAGCCGGGCCCATATTCCTCTTCTGTGAGGCACAGAGGATGTTGGTCCCAAAATAGGTTCAATCTAGGCTAGAAGGGGGGGGATTGAATAGCCTAGTTATATTTTTAGCAAAACTTTTCTTAAACACTTCTTAATGATTTCTTGAAGGGTTAAATAGAAGTGTTAAGGCAGCGGAATCAAAACATAATATGAACTGTCAAGAGTGCTGTTTAGGTAGTACAGATTCTGAAGTAGTTAAGCATAAACAGTTAATGAGAATGATAAGAACAGTTCAAACAGCACACATGAATTTGAAGTGGTTCGTACTGTGAATAGTACTACATCCACTACCAAAGTGGTTAGCTTTGGATTTTAAAAGTGCACTTGTTTATCCACTAGGTTTATGATTTAGATCTTTAATGGATCGTGTACAAAATAAGTTTTTAACCAAGTGTATAAAGGTGAGAGAAACAATCAATGATTAATTGTTCTCTTCACGTGCAGAAATTAAAGAACAGTTTAAAGACAAACTAAATGAAGCTGAAAACAAATTTAAGATGGCAGATCTGCAGCTTCAAAAGTTTGGTGAAGTGTTAGTCCTTGTCCTTTGATCTCTTGAATGCTTGAGTGTTGAAGATGAAGCTTGAGAGTTTAATGCGCAAGAGTTGTTTCTTCAGATCTTCAAGACTTGAATATATACCAGGAAGAGATCTTTTGACCGTTGGACTGAGACAGGGTGAACTGTGTCCAACGTTCTTTTGCATTGAATGCAATTCGACGCTTTGGGAGAAGTAACAGCCACAGTCATCAGAGATGCAGTGTACAGAGAGTACATTCCCAATTTGAGTAAGGTTTCAGATTGCAGGCTTTGCAGCTTGGAAAGTCTTCTTAGCCAAAACAAGTAATGTCTTCAGTCTTCATTTTTTAGGAAACAGTCTGGACAGTGTCATCATGCAGAGTTGACTTCTTGAAAGAGAAATTTGATGAAGACATAAAGATTAGATATTTTCGAAAATATCTAAATAGGTGCACACGTGTCATATTTTGTGATTTGGCCAATTTTGATTTTCCGGTCTCTGAGCAGACTTCAAAGTCTGCTGGTCCTTCAAGGATGCTGTAGAAGCTTTACAAAACCGCGCCTAGAACTAACACTTAAACGGTTCTAAAAAACACATTGATTCTAAGACAGTTGCCATACTAATCGGTACGCAGACCTTTTAGCCACTGTACAATAGAATCAGAGGATAACTCAACCAAATCTAGAATTAGGAATCAACAATCTCCTCCTATTTGGTTGATGTCATCATCTCAGCTACTAGCAGACTTTGAATCATGCACTGAGAAAATAACATGTCTTAAATATTTTTATTAAGATGAGCAGACATGCCTCTCAGAACAGAAGTCATAGTAGAGAGATAGCTATACTAAATACTTAAAAGAAAAGCATTAAAAACGAGTACTAAGTAGAGCAGGGTTTAAATCTATGAGATAAGCAACATGTAAAGATTTAAACACGAAGTTTAAATAGAGCAAATAATAACAATATAAGGCAATTTAAACTTTGAAAGAAACTTAAGTCATCTGTGATTAAACAAGCTGTTTAAACAGCAAAAGTTTTGGCAAAACAACAGAGTTTAAAAAAAGAACATATAACAAAATACTTAACATATTCAGAATAGATTGGGCTGAGTTGCGTCGACGTTCTAAGTAGTCTCCAACCCAGACTCTGATTCTGTCATTCAGGCGTTCTCGGAGTCGGTTCTATTCTTCAATCAGGGCTTGATTCAAAAAGTGAGTAGCTCTCTCCTCCCTGATGGCACCAACCCTACGCTGTTCAGCAGCAGCAGCCCTTGCATCGGCTTCTTCGACAAGGCGAAGATCAGTGAAATTAGCAACCTCCCTTCGACGAATAATTACGCGAGCTATCCCAGTCTTGAGCTCATTGAAGAGGCCACGAATACTGATTTGCTGAGAGTGCAGCATGCCTATCAGAGCAGCCTGTTGATCTTGAACCAGGAACCGGTGAGTAGTGAAAGCTTGAGCAGTGTCGTTCACCAGTTGATCGACAATCTTGCCGATGTCAAAGATCGTGGCATGAGTAGCGTTGAGGCCATAGCTGAGCACATCGATTTGCTGGGCCATAGAGGAGACCGTGCTGTTGAGCTGAGCGAGCTGGTTGTTGTTTGCTTGAAGAAGATCCAGAAGAGCAGGATCAGTTGTGTGTTTGGGAAGGGAGAAAGGGTTGAGGTTAACGGAGATATGAGTTTGAGAAGGGTTAGGAGCAGGGTGAAGAGAAGAAGATGAAGAAGCAGGGTGGTTAGCAGAGGTTTGAGGTGGAGGAGAAGAAGGTTTGGAATCAATTTCAATGTCAGTGGCTAGGCTACTGACCGAGAATGAAGAAGTAGAGGAGGAAGAGGTGGCTTCTAAGAGGTAGGAGGGAAAAGGATAGTCGGGTAGAAGAATGAAGTTAGGAGGGGAAGGAGAGGGATAGAAAAGGTCTGAAATAGAAGAGAAATCGAATAGAAAGGAATGGGTGGCAGAAGAGATGGAAGGAAAGAGAATTTGGTATAAGTCAGAAGAGATGGAGAAGGGAGTGATGTATTGAGAGATAGGAGGGAAGATTTCTGGTAGAAAGGCGGTTTGGTAAAGAAGAGTAGAGATGTTAGGGGCAAGAGGAGAGAAGTGTTCTGGCATAGAGAAGGAAGGAGAGGAGGTAGAGGGAGAAGAGTGTGTGAGAACTAGTACGATGGCTAGTGAGGATTCTGGGTGAATGGTGGAGATAGGTTCGGGAGAAGATGGTGGAGAAGGTGGTGTTGGAGCCAAAGACTTCTTACGAAGTCTGCGTTTCTTCTTTTTGGGAATAGGTGAAGAAGGCTCCTCCTCAACAAATGCCAGGGTTAAAGGAAAAGGAAGTAAAGTGAGGAAGGAGGGGTAGCAAGAAGCAATGGTCTGTTCCTTCCCCAACAAAGCAAATAGGGCCGTTGAAGAAGAAAGGGAAGGGGAAGAAGAGATAGGTGAGGAAGGAGGAAATGAACGGCGGGAATAAAAGTGGTTCGTAAGGTTTAGCGCATTTGGTTTTACGCTATGCGAGGACGAGGGAGCAAAGATCAGTTCAACAGCCTCTTCTGCACCTGGGAGTGGAGCCATGGAGCATGTCTTTTTTCCTTTTGTTCGAGGGCCACTGATGCAATGAAGCAAGAAGAAGCTTGGAAGAGGAAGCAACTTTCCTCTTTGGGGGCCGCTCCTCCTCAACGTAAGAGATCTTCTTCTTCTTTTGTGAGCTGAGGAGCAGATCGCAGCCTTGTTGGAGCAGCCTTTTTAGCAGCCTCCTTGGATAGCTTGCTCTGCTTAAAGAGCACCTGTGTCTCCCGTGATTGATTCTTCGATAACTTTAAGGGAGGGGGTTCATAGCATGGACTATGACGCAATTTGGTGAAGACCTTGCCGAATTCTCTTCATCGTTCTTCATCGGTAGTCGATGATGAAGGTGCAAGTGAATTGATGGATTCTCGAACTTTCTTCTTCTCAAAGGCCATTAGCGCGTGTGAAACCGAGTGTTTGCCCGAAGAAGAGTGCTTGATCAACCGACAAAGGCCTCCTTTGCTTGAGAGAGGCTTTGATCGCTGATCAACAAAGATCGCACGCCAGCCTCAAATGTGTGCCCAGCTTAGTCGAAGGTTCGTGATAACGCTACGTGTACTCCATTGGTCTGAAGTCATGATGTCATGGGTGCCATTCTTGAAGATCGACTTTGTCAAAAAGATGGTCGATGAAGTAGACATCATCTTCAAACAAAGTCCTCTTCATCTTAGCAAGCAGCCTTCCTTTGGGGTATTCTCCCACGCATATAGACCGTGCAAAGAGCCTTTTCACTGTTAGAGAGGTAGGGCCATCGAACTCCACGCCAATAATCTTGGCAATTCTGGAAGCGGTGATAGTAACGCTTGCCTGACTGCTCCGACAATGTACTGTGATAGAAGACCGTGAGTCATTGATAATTGCCTTCTGGAAAAATTCTTCAGCTAGAAGATAGCTGAAATCTTCATCCTCTAAAGATGAATAAGGTGCGTAATGCCGATCGGTTCAGTCCATCCACTATCTTTAAGCCAGAAGCATAAGCACGAACAGATGGTTCGTCGATGCACATTCCCCGTGGTACATGGGTAAGCGTAGTTGGAGTTTCAACGTTGATTGAACTCGAGCCCTGCTCAGAACAAGATGCGTAAGAAGTTCCACTTAAAAAACAGTTTCTAAATTAGGCAAAAACTTCAAGAATTCGAAATATGAACAAAGTGTAGCATTAAGCCCTAGAAATTTCTAGACAACTCATGAAATGCAATATACAGGCTAAATATTACTCAAAATACTGATATTGACAGTTTGTGAACAGTAATAAGTAGATACGACCAGTAATGAATAGTAAAATTTGAAGTTCTAAGAGTTAGGGAGCAAAGAGTCACATGAACAGTCAATAATGGTGTAATTACAAATGAAAGTGCGTAAATTTGTGCTTACACCGTGATTATCGAAAGCTAGGTTAGAAATTTCTACCATTGTCGAAGATTTGCGTAAGAGGAAGATGAAAAATGAGGCGAATTAACCGCGTAATCGACTAAGGGCGAAACGTAAATTTATCTAAGGAAGCTTTAGAGAGAATAGCAAGAGACGCCTGTAAATTTTTAGAGAAGAAAGCAGAGTTTATAAACTAAAAGAAGCCTTTGTGAATGAGCTGAGGGTTTTAAACGCAAGAATGTCATTAAGACGCTGATGACAAGACTTAATGAATGACGCTTTTAGAAAGAGAAAAGTACTTTTTCATAAATTATCTCAACCAATTTTGAAATCAGTCCCTCACAATTTTCATAAACAACCCTATAAAATTGAGAGTTTAGAAAGCTTGCATTTTTCTCCCAGTGACTTTATAAATTTTTGATTTTATTTTTAAAAGTAATAAGTCTAAGAGAAATTTAAGAGAAATTGTCCGCTTAAAAGAAATTTTCAAGTCTCATAAAAAATTTCAAGTTCGTTAAAAATTAATTTTGAAAATTCAAAATTTTATGATGAAATATTAATTTTAAATTAAAATTAAATTTAAGCGCTTATCAAGCATACCAAGCTCTCCCCTTAGATAAGCAAACATGTCTCGCTTCTAGAGCTTGTGAAGATGTCCGCTTGTCAAGGTCGGCTGAAATATACTTCATGCTAATGTTTCTCTTTTTCTACATTGTCCTTAGAAAGTGATATCGAACATCGATATGCTTTTGTCTTGGAGTGCATCACGGATTGTATGTGATAGAGATTGCCGAGGTGTTATCACACATGACTTTGGGCCGCTACTTTGATGTCGTAGTCTACCAACCGCCGCTTGATCCATAGTAGAGCATTGACCAGCTAGCCTACCGCCAGCCTATGTACTGCCTGGTGGAGTTGGAAACCGATGCTTGTTTCTTTTGCTAGCCCAGAGACAAGTCTATCTCCTAGAAATTGACATGTTCCATCGGTGCTTTTTCTATCGATTTGACAACCAAAGATAGCTCGGCATCCGAGTAACCAACTAAGTTGAAAGAAGATTCCTTGGATACCGATACCTAGAGTTGGTGGTATCCGATACATACTTAATGATTCTTTTGGTCGCAAGAAGATGTGACTCACGAGGGTCCGCTTGAAATCTAGCACATACCCCAACAAAGATACACTATGTCGTCCGGCTGAGGTAAAGCGAGATCCGATTATCCCCTATAGTGGGTGATATCAACTTTCTTTCCTTGTAAGTCTTTTGTAAGTTTGCATTTAGCACCATTGGTGTATCAAAGGTGTTTGTCGCTTCCAATCCGAACTTTTTGACAAGATCTTTAGCATACTTGGATTGACTGATGAATATTCCTTTGTTGGATTGTTGAATTTGAAGACCCAAGAAGAATGTGAGTTCTCCCATCATGCTCATTTGAAATTTTCCAAATATGAGTGTTTCAAATCGCTACACAAATACGCCTTCTCATTGTGGATCCAAAGATAATATCATCAACGAATTTGTACCACAGAGTGTCCTTTCAGTGCTTGAGAATGAAGAGAGTGGTGTCGATCTTGCCTCGCACAAATCCTTGTTCTACTAAGAATTTGGATAGAGTTTCATACTGTGCCCGTGGAGCTTGCTTAAGCCCATAGAGAGCCTTTTAAGCTTGTAGACGTGAGTTTCTTTTTCCTTTTCTCCACAAAGCCCTGAGGTTGAGCAACGTAGACCGCTTCTTGAAGATCACCATTTAGAAATGCGCTCTTGACATCCATTTGATACAAAGACAAAGTCCTTGTATGTAGCATAGGCTAAGAAGATTCTCGATAGCTTCCAATCTTGCTATCGAGCAAACGCTTTCATCATAGTCAATTCCTTCTTCTTGACGATATCCTTGTGCAACGAAGTCTTGCTTTGTTTCTCACTATGTTCCCATCCTCATCCTTCTTGTTTCGAACACCCATTTTGTGCCAATGACAAGATGATCAACAAGCTTGGGACTAGCTTCCATACTTGGCATCGCTCAAATTGCCGAAGTTCTTCTTGCATGGCTTCCAAATTAACTTGGATCTCAAGAGCTTCATCGATCTTCTTTGGCTCTTCTTTCCGAAACGAATGCATCACGTAACATACATTCATTTCTTGAGGATCTTCTCGTTCGCATCTAACATGAATGTCACCAATGATTTGAGAGATTGGATGGTCTTTACATGTTCTTGTGACAAATAGAATGTGATGATTTGCCGCTGTTTCTTCATGACAAGGTTCGTAGAAGGGCTAGAAGGAAGATCGTGTGTCTTGATAGTATTCTCGATTAGAATTTGGTTCATAGGTGAGTTGAGGAATAGGATTTTCGTGTTCGTAAACAAAGGGTTCTCGAATTGATCAGTCTTCGAAAGCGTGGTTGAAGTCTCTCGATGACCCGCTTGATAATAAATGATGGTCGTGAATATTTGATTGAGTTGCCGGTGATGGATTAGGTATTATGAGAGGTTGATGGTTGGGAGGTACTGCCTCAACATTAACAAAGTCATCAAGAACATTTGAGCCACGCAGTGGCTCTAATAAATCAAATTCATCAAATGAGACATGAATGTATTCAACTATTTTTAATGATCGTTGTTGAAAACCCCGTAAGCTTTGGAGTGTAAAGCATAACCCAAAAATACACCTTCATCGGCTTTATGATCAAATTTGCCTCAGTAGTCATTACCATTGTAGACTACAAAACATTTGCAAATTAAGATTTTAAAAATCCAATGTTTGGGGTTTTACCTCTCCAAAGTTCATGTGGTGTTTTACCGTGAAATTTGTTGATCAACGATCTGCTCGAGTGAAGCAGTGCTGTGTTGATGGCTCTCGCCTGTAGTGTTTGGGCAACTTTGCTTCAAAGAAGCATAGTTTTAGCAGCTTCGATAAGTGTTCTGTTTTTCCTTTCTCGCAACACCATTTTGTCGTGGTGTCCTTATAGTAGAAGTTGTGACCAATGCCGTGATCATCACAAGATTTTGCTATTCCATTGTTGGTGAACTCGCATCATTGTCCGATCGAACGCCACCGATCTCATCGAAGCTTTTTGCGCTTGCGCCTTTCGAACAAAGTTGTAAGAAGATCGTATGTGTGATCTTTGAAGACATCATCTCGCCCAAGTGTATCTTGTATAATCGCCCACAACTACTAGCGTATATCTCGTGACCGCCGAAGCAATTGTAGTGACCGGGTCCGAAGAGATCCATGCGTGTAGGAGTTGCAGAGGTCTCGCTGCTGAGTAGTCCCGGGCTTGCTTTTGAATGATGTTTTTGAGAGTTTTCCCAGCTTGACACGCTTTACACGCATCGATCATGATCGCAGAGACCTTGCAATCCTTTAACTAGACCTTCTTTGGATAGCTTGGCCGATACTTGAAGTTCAAATGATCGAAGTCTTTTATGCCACAAATTCCTTTTGTCTTGAGTAGAGTTTGCCACAAGACATAGATTAGCAGCCTTTACCGTAGGCATTCAAATCTATCACATAGACATTCCCTTTGTCTATGTCCAAGAACCAAGGTTGAGCAAGAGATCTCGATCCTTGATATCACATCTGCTTGAGGAGAATTGACGTATAGATAAGCCCTTTTGTCACATAATTGAGAAATACTGTGAGATTATGTTTCAAGCCTTCCACTAGAGAGACTTTTCCAATGGAGAGATTTAATGATGGATCCATAGCCAATTGTTCTTCCTTTAGCATTGTCTCCGAAGATGACCGGAGGGCCTTCCGCTCGTAAATATTAGAGAGAAGACAGATTCTCCTGGCCATGTGTCTTGAGCAAGTACTGCCTAGATACCATACATCTTTTCTTTTCTCGAATTGAATCAGCCATGAAGCACACCTCGAGATATAAAGGTAAGAAAATCATGGTCCCCTTTTTATTTTTCTTATGGGTCCAGATGGTTAGTGTATTTTTGGAACCCATACTTGCCTAATTTTTGGAATAGGAGATCCAAAGCAGCTTCATGATGGATTTCACAGACATTCATGGACCAAATGGCCAAAACACTTGCAAAATGTACAAAGGATGGAAATTACGTAAGTCAACATGATCATGCTCGATGTTGGAGGGTTTTTGAACATTTTTATAACAAGAGCTTTTTGATTTAGCATTTGTTAACAACAAAGCTTAGAGCATCTCAGATGAGGCTTTCGAGTCTCAGATACGCCAGCTTTGCTTTAGCGTAAGAATGTTTGCCGGGTAGTAGACTTTGATACCTCATGCATTTTGCCTTTAAGCTTGGTATCAACATTCTGTAGCAAAGAAGACCATCGTAGTGCCGTTGATGAATCGATAGGTTTGAGCAGCATTCTTTCGTAGGGCCCCGAAACAGCCTTGCCATGTGTAAGTGGAGGGTCAGTAAGTCCGCACCACCTTTAGCATATTTATTCCAGCCAGATGATTGTTTTGCTTTCAAAGCTTCACTGCTTTTTGATAATTTGAACCTAGTATTTATAAGGAGTAGCAAGTAGCCAATTCCTTCTTTACCCTTGTTAGGTTTCTCGATATTGTGAATATTATTATTCACCGTAAAATGTTCATTTTCTTGTTCGAGGTTGCACCAAATGTTATTAGAGAATCCTAGCCCAAATTTATCTGCTGAGGGCTTCGATCTCCAAGAATTTGATCAAAGACCGCCGTTGAGTTATTCCATGAGTTAATGGTTTTTTGCAACTCTTCTTTCTCGCCAGAGATAACTCTTTGGCATGATCAATAAGGCAAGCAACCTTTCATTCAGAAACTTGTTCTCTCTTTAACTTGATACTTTCCTCCGCTGACTCCATGGAGAGTTTTTAACTCCTGGCCCAAAGATGGATTTCTTAGTTCCCAGTCATTACTTTTAGCTAACTTAACATAGGCCTTTCTAAATTCATTGAATTCCTCTAGCATGTCTCGAGCATCCTTGGTGATTTCTTCTTTGAAGGCTCTTCAGAGATTGTTCTATGTTAGCTTGAAAAGGAGAGTATTTAACCTCACCTATCTCGAGTCAGGTAGGGTGGTGACTCTAGAGCAACGAGGCAAATGTGTGCCTCGCCGTGAGTCATCACTATCATCCTCATCGTAATCGCCAAACCAAGTGGATACATGGTTTTTTTCTAAGTCCTCACAAGACCTCTATGTTTAGAAAATGACTTAGATGGTCTTCTTTGTAGGCTTCATATTTTGGCTTAGACATTTAGAAGCAAAGTGACCAAGCTTCCCGCATTGTAGCAAACCAACCTTATTGCAGAGTTTTCACAGACATTCTAAAAGTCTGCCGGTTTGCTTCCTTCTTTTCGTTAAATTTTGAGAACTTTTGAAATTTCTTAACTAACATAGCAAATTGTTCATCAAAAAGATTTCATTCTCATTTGAAGAAGTAGATGGTTTATTTTCTTGGGCAGAATTTCCCGAGAGATAGCGTAAAAGGAAGGAAGTTTAAAATGTTTGTCCCCGTTTCGAGCTTGAAGTAATTCTTGCTCAGAAACCCTAGTTTATTGCTTACTTCCGAGGTGCATGGAGTTCAAGTCTTGACTCTTTATTGCAAAGGGTTAACATGCACAAACTTCCCAAAGAAG
>CM028378.1:163856417-163927777 GCA_013146195.2 Codonopsis lanceolata
TCCACCGAATACTCTCCATATCATTTATGGTCCAAGGCAACGTTGTTCGCAAGGCCAACGGAGCTATGACAACTCAATACCTGCCTCTCCCGCGAACATAATGAAATAATCTCTCATCAATATAAAAAACAATACTAATGTAGTCAATTTAATAATTTCTGTCAATACTACGAGTCAATTTAATAAATTTGGTGTCAATACTATCATGGTCAATATAATTAATTACTCGCCATTCCATATTGTGCAGATGCACATGACCACCAAACCGCAGTGAGTTTAAAGGTTCTCGTCCACCTCCATGTGGCTCCATCAACATCCAACCATGCATCACCATCATCGTATCATCATCATCACCACCATCACCACCATCACCACGACCTCCTATTCGCTTCTACTCGCCTTTACTATGCGTCGCCTCGGCCTGTCGCCGACCAAAAACCCAAATCCTCCTCCTCATCGCCCTCTTCATCAACTACAACCTGTCTATCTCAGATTAAAAGATATACACGCATTCATCGACCTTCCCACGCCCGGTAACATGCTCGAAGTACTACCATGCCACCCAAACCACTCATGTTACCATGCCACCCATGCCAACCATACCCAAGATGCCACCCATACCACTCCCCCATGCTATGCATACTGCATGCCACCCATAATGTGCATGCCACTCCATACCGTGCATGCCACCCATACCACCCATCATTTTAATTTGGCCTTATCCGCCGATCCTCTCTCAAATCGTGAATGTCCTCTCAATGGAGCATTATAAGGAGCCTCAAATGGAATATCGCTGGGTCTGACTCTTCTATCATCTCCAACAGGGTCCTGCATAGCACCCTCATCCCCTCATTACTGACGATGTCCCGGATGATTACAGCCTCTCTTGGCGTTTCCGACGAAGGACAACCCGTTTATTACGTCGAGCCCTCGATCGCTCAAGCATGTATCGACGTTTTCGCCGACGCTCGAATTGTATCTATTACAAAAAAATAAATACAAGTTGTTATGAAATGATAAGTTATCTATAAGTTTATTGGCATAAAACATCCGCGAATTTGTTTACATGATTGTTAGATAAGTTTATTTTGTTTATTTCAACTTGTTGTGATGCATTTACTTAGTTACTTTAAATCGATTGTCACTTTTAAATATAGTGTTAAATTTGTAGGGGGTTGAAGTGTTAAGTTTCAAAAGTGTGGGTGAATTGTTAAATTTTGTAAAAGTGTAAGGGTTGAATTGTAACCAAGTTTCAAAGTGTAGGGTGAATTGTTCAATTTGTAAAAGTTTAGGGGTTGAAGTGTTAAGTTTCAAAAAGTGCAGGGGGTGAATTGTTAAATTTGTAAAAGCTATGGGGTTAATTGTAACTAAGTTTCAAAAAGTGTAGGGTGAATTGTTAAATTTGTAAAAGTTTAGGGGTTGAATTGTTAAGTTTCAAAAAGTGCAGGGGGTGAATTGTTAAATTTTGTAAAAGTGTAGGGGGTTAATTGTAACTAAGTTTCAAAAAGTATAGGGGGTGAATTGTTACATGTAAAAGTGTAGGGGGTTAATTGTAACTAAGTTTCAAAAAGTGTAGGGGGTGAATTGTTACATGTAAAGTGTAGGGGGGGTTAATTGTAACTAAGTTTCAAAAAGTGTAGGGGTGAATTGTTAAATTTTGTAAAAGTGTAGGGGTTGAATTGTTAAGTTTGAAAAAGTTTAGGGGGTGAATTGTTAAATTTGTAAAAGTGTAGGGGGTTAATTGTAACTAAGTTTCAGAAAGTGTAGGGGGTGAATTGTTAAATTTGTAAAAGTTTAGGGGTTGAATTGTTAAATTTCAAAAAGTGCAGGGGGTGAAATGTTAAATTTTGTAAAAGTGTAGGGGGTTAATTGTAACTAAGTTTCAGAAAGTGTAGGGGGTGAATTGTTAAATTTGTAAAAGTTTAGGGGTTGAATTGTTAAGTTTCAAAAAATACAGGGGGTGAATTGTTAAATTTTGTAGGGAGTTAATTTTTAAGTTTCAAAAAGTGTGGGGGTGAGTTATTAAATTTGTTAAAGTTTAGGGGGTTAATTGTTAAGTTTGAAACATTTTAGGGGGTGAATTGTTAAATTTGTTAAAGTGTAGGGGGTTAATGGTAACTAAGTTTCAAAAAGTGTAGGGGGTGAATTGTTAAATTTGTAAAAGTGTAGGGATTGAATTGTTAAGTTTCAAAGAGTTTAGGGGGTGAATTGTTAAATTTTGAAAAGTCTAGGGGGTTAATTGTTAAGTTTTAAAAAGTGTAGGGGTTAATTGTTAAGTTTCAAAAAGTGTAGGGGGTCAAATAGTGTTATAGTAAATGCATGACAACAAGCCCAAATAGACAAAATATAATTATCTAACAATTATGTAAACACAAATTCGCAAATTTTTTTATCTAACAATCATGTCCAAAATGAATACATTAAATATGGTTTTTTTTAATAAAAAAAAATACATGTTTCTTTTTTCGGAAAAAAAACGTTTTTTTATCAAAAAGAGCCGCGACTCACCAGCGGATATTTTACAAAACTACCGCTACTCACCAGCGGTAGTTTTATAAAAACAAGAAACTTATACTCAGTAGTTATATAAAACAACCGCTATTAAGTTAATTTGCTTTTATAAAACTACCACGGTGAGTATGTAGTTTTGTAAAATATCCGCCGGTGAGTTGCGGCTCTTTTACGCCAGATTCAAAAAAAAAAACCAAATTGAAACAGAATACGTCCAGATCTGCAATTTATTCCAAATTGAAACAGAAGATGTTAGAGATTAACATACCTGGAGTGAGGGAGTGAGAGATTTTTGTTTGGTTTAGGGTGGATCTAGGTTGGTTTGTTGGAGTGAGTGAGGGAGAGAGAACATAAATGGGGGAGAAGGGGGGAGAGCCGAGTGAGTGAGGGAGAAGCGAGGGAGAGGGAACATAAATGGGGGAAAGGGGGGAAAGGTGTAACTCGCAGAGGAGGAGACCGAGTGAGAGAGAGAGAGAGAGAGCGAGAGGGAGACGGGTAGGGGGGTAGTGGGCGGGTGAGTGAGAGAGAGAGAGAGAGGGGGGGGGGGCCGGGTGAGTGGGGGGGTCAGTGGGGGGTGGGGTGGGGGGTCAGTGGGGTGTGGGGTGGGTGGGTGTTAGTTTAGGGAATTATTTTTATGAGGGGTAGTTAGGTAATTTGATTATTAAAATGGTGTTGCGTTTAGGGTTTTAGGTGTTGCGTTTAGGTGTTCTGATTTATCAATACTAGTGGTGTCAAATCAGAAGTCAAATCAAAAAAATTAATTTTATTCAATTTCACAAATAACGAAATTTATAATTATATGAAAAACGTTCAAAAAATTAAAGTAGATAATTGGTTTGGCATGTTCCAAAATAGTGTAGTAGTGCTTGAACAAGGATTTAATAAATTTTTTTTAAAATAATTTATGGAAAATGAATGTTTTTCTTAGTTGATTTGTAAAAGCTTGTACGTTAACTACATTTTTCAATAATTACAAAACACCAAAAAATATTTTAATAAATCATTTTTTGTACAACAAACAAATCGGTGATGGGAAGTACCTAATACTCCTATAAGAATTATAATAAGGGAGTGCTTATTTTTCTCCACAATAATGATTTATTTACTACATAGTCTACATTTATCCAAATTAAGCTTATATAGATGATAATACCGTCTTCTATAGTTTAGGTAATGAATAACATAAATTAAAACTAGCATAAATATTTCATTATTAATATCACAAAATTGAGATTTAATGAAAATAAAAACCAAATAAATGACATTCATATTTACTCCAATTAATGTTTATTATAGAATTCTATGTTTATAAACTATTTTCTTCACTCTCGTAGAGAACACAAATTTTTAGCATGAATAATTAGATATGATACTTCAAGAAAGTAGGAAAGGAGTTTGAAAATACATCGTTATTGACAATGTAATGACTCGATACTTTAGGCTAAAGCTCAAGTCCTCCAGAATAGAACGAACGAAGTGTAGAACCGATTGTTATTGTTCGAATGTGAATGGATCTAAATCCGATCCGATCAGAGTCTGAAGTTATTTTTAGGATATGAATTATATTTTTTAATCTGATTACCCGATTGTAATTTGAATCTGATAATATAATAGCTTAACAAACTGGATTTGAATTAAGGTGCTATGATTTGTTAACATTTCAATCCGATCCGGTATAAATATATATAGTAATACAACAATGTTAGGTATAAAACTGTTTTTAAAACTATTGCTACAACTAAACCTTGGTGAAAGATGAATTTGTCTTTCACTAAAATACATTCGATGAAACTAACATTTTTATAGTAATATTATGTATACAAAAGTTACCTATGTTAACCTTTGTCATTAATCATTACTACTAGTTGTTTGATGGGGCTTATGGGGGAGTGTTTCATAAGTCATAAATAGGGTGTTCGATCACAATTTTTCCAAAGAAATCATAATTAGGGTATGATATACCCGGCCCAAACCGGGTCACGAGCAAGGCACGAGTTAGCATCACGTGCCGATCACGGGCACAACACCTCAGGGCCCACCGGCGAGCAAGATGAGAGAGCCCGAGCAAGCAAAGATAACCTCACTCAAACACTGGCGGACAAAGGCCTTGCGTCCGACCAGGCCATGATCGAATCATACATGTTTAGCAAAGGAATCGGACTTACGGCACAGTCGGCACCGTCTTGCCGCCAGGCCGATCTTCATCTACAATAAGTTCAGGGATCAACACAAACAGAATAACCGGGTAGAGCCTTGCTCGCCCGAGCACACATCGAGCATGAGACGCTGGTAGCTTGCTTTCCAAGGCAAGTCAAAGGTTCCCATGTTTAGGCAGAATACTTGCCTTATCAACTCCTATAACTACGCGGTCAACCGCTTTGTTTTCTATAATCAAGGGATTTCCTCCTTGATTATCTCGCCAGCTATGGAAACTGAATCCTAGACGGATTCAATCATCTTGAAGGCCTATAAATACCTCTCCACAATTATCAACAAGGTACACACACTTTCTTGAGCCTCGTTACTCTGTCAATTCATCTTTTGACAATCACTCGATACTTACTCCCACGCCAGAAGGGTTTCGCGAGGCCTTGCCTTGCACTTCTACTCAGGTGTTCTTGTGATCTTAACAGGCTTAAGGAGGACGATTACAAGCCCATATATCCTACTCATCTCAAGGACGGTCCAAGCTGTGCATTTTGCCACATTAGGGTACAAGTGTATGGAAACACAATTTGCGCCGTAAGCACCAAGGCTAGTGCTGATGACTTCTCCGGGAAAAAAAACACTGAGGGCTGCCCTCTTAAATGAATTTTATACTTTCCAATTCTACACTTGTCAAAGTTGCCAGGTTCTCATCTTTCTCTCATTTCTTTCATTTTCTCTCATTCCTCTCTACACAGAAGCAACAGCCACACCATTGCTCAACCTCTTCTTGCTCCTCCATTGCTTCTCACTCCATTTCCTTCCCTCTTCCAACCGTCAATATCTCCATTGAACGACCCCCATTATGCCTATTTCTCTACCGGTAATTTTGAGGTAAATTTTCATTTCCCGTTTCAAAAATACTCAATTTGTCTATTGATGATTCATTTTCTGAACATTATTCTTGCTTTTGGTTTCTATTGATGATTTGTTTTCATTTTTTATTTTAAAAAATATTGACTGTATTTCTTTTTCTTTTTGCGTTTTGGGGGGACGGGGGTGATTTTTTTTTTTTTTTTTTTAATGTTTGATGGAATTGTGTTTGTTTATTACTGTGTGACAGTAGAAGAATATATTGATGTTGTGCCAAGAGAATGTCTTGAACTTGAACCAATTGATTTTAATAATGCAAATAAAGTGATGATTTTTCACAATTACGGGGAATCTTAATTCAGCTAAAATTCTCGTTCTTTTCTTCTTCATAGTTGGTATATGCTAAGTCAGGTGATTATAATATAGGACCTTAAACACGATTATCTAGATTGATAGATTATCACTAAGTGGTGTTAATTGGGTTGGGTTGGAGTGGATAGTGGGTTGAAATAAGTCATGACCTGCCACAACTTAAATACTAGTATTAAACTAGTTTTATACACGTGCGTTAAACGCACGGACATATATATTTTTCAATCAAATTATACTCAGTTAAATTATAATCAAGCAAAATGAAGATAAAAAAAACAAAACTAAAAGAAGAGATTATTTCAATAAAAAGAAAAATATCATTTGATTCATTTGATTAAAAATTAATATGAAAATAAAGAAATATATGTGTCAGTTGATTAACAATAATAAAATAAATAAATTGGAATAACTGCAATTTATGAAAATTAAATAAATAATTAAAATGAAAATACAAAAAAATGTGTATCACAGTATGGCTTTTTAGTAGCGATACGTCGATTTGGATTTACGATGCATTAATTTAGAATCGTAATGCATCGTTATGAATTGGAAATAGATCAGTTTGAACATGAGGCATCGATTTAAAATCGTGATGCACTGCTATGGAATGCGAATGACAATTACACAATTTTGAATCATGCATGGCAATGTATGAACTGATGCTTATCGCAAACGTGTCCGATTCATTAAAGGTATACTTGTCCTTTCATATCAAAAATGTTTTTTCAGATTAAAAAAGCATAGTGGATGACGGTTGAATATCGTCAAAGAGACCGACCCAATTTTCACATATTCTTTTCAAACCCTTAAAAGACAAAAAATATAAATGGATTCGGCGTGTTCATAACGACACATATTAATTGAATGACAAAATTTACTCTAAATAAATTTAATTGACGATGATCGATTGAAAATTGACTCAAATAATTCTATTTGTACTAATTTAAGCATGTTTATAACTTATTTCAATATCAATAATCAATAACAATAAAAATAAAAAATTAATCTATTGGCTTTGTTACTTCGCCTCACTCACGGATATTAAAACGACATCGTTTTAGAGTATGTATATATAGAACTCTATAAAAGGGGATCATCAAGGTAACTTTCCAAGTGAGATTACTTGGGCACTCTACAATTTGATGTAAATCTGATTACTTTTTGAACACAACGACAAATCAATTCGTTCATGATTAAATGGTCGGTTCATTTTTTTTTAAAGAGGTAACTTTGCACTTCGAAACATTTCCTCTTTGTTAGAGGAAAAATTATGTTGCAATATTGTTTGTTTCGTTTTGTTATTTACCATTATATAGTTCTTGTTACTTGAAGTATTTGTTAAATTTTATTTATTTCAAATCGATATATTTTTTAGATCATCGGTCATTTATAATTAATCATGTGCATTCGTGTTTTAGATGAACTTTTGATGATTTTTAAATTTTGAATATGATGAAATGGACAACAAAATTTCAACTCTATATATTTTTGTTGGTCAGTCATATATTTAATATCAATAATGAGTATTTGTAATTTTGTTCATAATATTTCTTTTTAAGAATTTTGATCCGATGAAATAGACAAAAAAAAATATTCATATATTTCATGTAGTTATAATGAATTGTGAGTTTTTGTGATTTCATTGAAAGTATTTTTTTTAATAACTTTTAATCTGGTGAAGTAGACAAAAAAATTCATAAATAAAATCATATATATATATATACACACACACACACAGATTAGTCATTCAGTTAGAATTAATTGTGAGTATTTGTGATTCCTTTCATTGAAATTTCTTGCGCAAAGTCATCCATGATTTTTCTGAAGTTTATTTAGCAACAGTGGAAAACTAACGGTTGTATGCATAAAAGGTTGTGTTTGGATAACAAAGCAATATTGAATGCAATAGTTTTAATTCCTAGACTCTAGTTTCAAGGAGTTATAGGAGTTATATGTATTTAAATTTGTATTATTTAATTATAGGATTCATTAAATGTTTGTTATAAATAGGGGTTACTATTTTAGAGATGCAATTTTTGGCGGGAAATTACTATTTTTAGACTACCTAGGCTTTATATATATATATATATAGATATAGATAGGTCATGTTAAAGCGGGTCGACCCACTTTAACCCTTTTTTTATTTTTTTATGTATAAATAAAATATACCCCCAACATATTAAACAACGAAACATCGTCCATAAGAATTTAATCAAAGTGTTGAAAATGTTCATGTCAAAAATAAACAAAATATATTTCAGACAATTCTCATTAGGGTCAGGATGCGACACGGTACAACCCAAAAAAATAAACGGTTCAAATAGGTCGGGTCATGACAGGTGAATTCATTTGAACTTTAAGTCTTGCGTATATAAATAAAATATACCCCCAACACATTAAACAACGAAACATCGTCCATAAGAATTGAAACAAAATCATGTCAAAGATAAACAAAAACATATATCTACTTGAACATTTCTCAACAGGGCTGCAGCATAGAACAGTACAAATTACATCACAGAACTAACACTACAAATGAACATTTCCACACCAATTGTTACTATCATGTACCTAAAACCTAAAATCTAAAATCTAAAATCTAAATCTTGCATTTTGCAAGTCCACATGACTTTGAGTATGAGTTAGAGATTTCACTGGTGCACAATCATTGCTTTGAAGTTTCCCATTAAATATGTTGTGTCTCAACTTCAAAAATATGATTAGCGAAGGGTGTTACATTGCAAGAAACCTTTTGAAATTCAAACCAATTCTCCACATATTTCATAATCTGAATTATCATAGGAACGAATCTGTAACAAGTGACAACATTTCTCGTGATCTGATTTTTTAACATGAGAGCAAATATTAATTTATTCGACCCAACATGTATTAATGGATTTAATTATGAGAAAATGAAACTTCATCTTATGAATTAAGATCCGTAAGTCAGTCTTACATGGGACCTGCTCTAATTAATTTATCCCTCTGTCCATGGATCACTTGAACGTGTCCTAACATATATAACGTCCGACAAACCCAAAGCAATAGCTCTCAGCAGTTGCATAAGATATATTAGTTTCTTTGGGAGAAAACTATAATTAAAAGTCACCTGCTTGAGTCAATTCCATTAAAACCTTAAGGGGTCAAGTATTTATAATAATTCAATGGGAGTGGTAAAGCAGTTTATATTAGGGGGCTTGTTGTAATTTTCTCAAGAAATAAAAATAAAATACATGCAGACTTTTCAGCTAGTTGATGAATGAATGAATGAAAATGGTGACGTCATTATTGGGTGTAAGTGTGTAACTACATTACTAGGACCTTTTCATTTTCAACGTCAGTAAACTTTCATTATCGGGTTTATTCAAGTTAGTGGGTTCAACTCAATTTAATCCATAAAATTAAATGAGTTAAGTTGGATAACTCATTTAAATTTATTTTATTAATGGATTGGGTTGGATTGGATAATTAATGGGTTACTGTTGTGTAATTTCACCACTATACGAAAAATAGTCGAGTTGTTCCAAATACGTAAACGAAGTAACTGTAATAACGATATTAAAATAAAACGGATAACATTACAACCTGGGAAGGGGGTAACATTTTAATCACTTGGGGTCAAATAAATAGTAAGAAACTATACTATTAAACTGGAAACACAGACCCAGTATTTCAACAGCCTGTTTATGAACTAAACAGTGTGAAATACTCTGTGGAGATTCAACCCAAAACTAAACTAATGAACTGAGCAGAACAGTAAAGAAGTAGAGCATAAAACTGAGATAACACTAACAGTTATAAACCAGATAAACAGGATAACAAGCTACTGAAATAAGAAGCCACAAATGAGAGCTTATCAAACCCGCCATGTACAGAGCACGACTCGCCGTCACAGGTCAGAGACCTCGACTAAGCTTCTCATTAGGCTCAGATACCCTCTCACGGCCATATCCACCAACGAGTTCGAGTGGGGAACAAACCCACTAATGCCAAGGTCAAAGCCACCAAACAAAAGGCACGACCCACTCCGGCAACCCGAACTGAAGAAGAACAGAGAAGGGGAAGAAATAGAGAGGCGGTAATCCGAAAACCCAGAAGGCAGAACCCAACCCAGCAATCTCGAACTTTCTGGTACTCACAAGACGAGACTCACCGAGAGACTCGTCTTCACTGTCTATACTCACAGCTCACGAAGAAACAGAAGACGGAGGGAAGAAATGGGTTCGGCGAACAAGGGGGTTGGAGATCACTGACTGGTTTTTCCTCTCTCTCTCTCTCTCTCTCTCTCTCTCTATCTATCTCACCAAGAGATAAAGATCTATACACTAGATCTCCACAGCTCTCAACCCTGTAACGCTCGCCACGAAATGTCGTGCTCGCTTTCGCTCACTCTCACTCGTAATATCCTGCCGCCTCTACCTGAATAAATGAGGCTCCTCCAAAATAAAAACAACAAAGGCGGTTACCAATTGGAGATCGCAAAGGACGGAAGGGGACAACTGGTCCATCAACAGGAAAACCCCAAAATGACCCTCTGCTTAAACGGCAAGCAATGGGCGGGCTGCCAAGGGAATTGGGCCAGACTGGTTTGGGCTTATGGAGTAAATAATTAGAAAGGTTGCCACAAAAGGTTTTGGGCCTCATAATTTCTAACAGTTAAATTGGATGAATTTATGGGTAATTAAGTTGAAATTAACAGGCCTAATTATCAGATCGAGGTTGTGCAGGGGCATTAAGAGTAGCTGGTTGTTTAAGGGTTGATTTACGTTTCTTGGGTTGAGGGAATGATTAGCTTCTGTTGCTTATGATTAGTAGGGCTGAAAAAGTTATTTGTTGTGAAAGGTTTACTCATGACTGTAGGAGTCTCTCTAGAGGTTTCAGTTAAAATTCAACAGAAATCTATTAGGATATTTGTTCATGATAAAGGAGTAACCCCTCATGACAAGTAATTTTGTGGACACGGCGATAACATGAAAACAAAACCCAATCCCTTAGAGCATCTCCAATGTACAAATTCTTCCCACAAATTCTTAACTGGGTCTCACTGCCACATACACATTTTTCTCTTTTTCTTTACTTAAGAATTCATCTTCCCATTGTATACGATTCTTAACATATTCTTAACTAGGTCCCACTGCCACCTCATTAACTTTACATTTCATTCTTATTTTTATACTTCTCAACAAATAAATTTATTTCACAATATTTTATATATTTCATATTTAAATATTTCGTATAAATAATAAATTTATAAATTAAGACAAAAATTAATTTAAAAATAATAAATTACATTATTATTTTTAAATTTTATAATTTATAATTTATTTAATAAATTATCTATAAAACACATATTATACATAACTCGTACAATAACATAAAATTAAAATTACATAAAAACGTTAAATACATAAAATGATAAATGAACTTGTAAAATAACATGAATAGAAAATTACATAAAAACGTTATAATTGAAAGTTACATTAAAAAAAATAATGAAAGTTACATAAAATAAAATTCATAATGAAACTTACATAAAATTATCGGTGTTGATACAAAGAGCACTAAAATTCATATCCTTTCTTCCTCAATTGTGCCTTTATTTGCTCACATCCTTGCTGATACATGGCAAATTGTGTCGGATTCATATGAGAAATATCTTGAGTAAGAAAAATGTCTTTCACGAGCCTTTCACGAGCCCTTTCTGCTCCTTTACGTCTTCTCGGGCCTTTCGAGCTTCGCGTGATCAATTTTTTTGACTTCAACTTCTTTATTTTTCCGTTCTTCCTCAAGTTTTTTAATTTCAAATTCTTGTTTTTTTATTTCCGAGTATTTATCTATCGATAACACCATCCCAGAAGACATTGTTTGCAAGTTATTTCTATCCGGAGATGTTTCGACGTTGACTTTACCTTTAGCTTTCCTCTTTGCCGCCTTTTGTCCAATCGGACGAGTACGCAAATCGATTTCTTCCACATCTTCAACATCCACACTAGTCTTAGAATGATCACCGCCCTCAGATTCAGACGTCTTAGACTTTTTATTAGTGTGACCCAAATTTGTTTGTGGAAAAAAGGAAACAGAAGAATTTTTTAACACTTCCCAAACATGATCAAAAATAAAATGCTGACCTTTTTCTTGATGATATAGCTCCCTTGCATTTCTCATTAGAATATCATCGCTCCAACCGCTGTGATGAGCATTGAGAAGCCTATTATATATTTCGTTGAAGCTTCTCACTGATGGAGCAATTCTATTTGACCAACGTGGTGACAATTTCGCTTTATCTCTCATCATTGAATCACTTGGGCGATGTTCGTTGTAATAATCAGCTACACGCTTCCAATATTGCGTCGCTTTTGACCATTACCAACTATTGGACATTGACCAATAGTCCGCATGCCTCCCATAAGCGCAAGATCTTGACCTTGGTCCATTTTGCACGTTTAACCTTGTCTTTTTTTCGGTTCCGCCCGTTCGCCCAAATCAATTGTTTCTAAGTTGATTTGCGTTTCGGGAACCGATGATGGCGTTGCCGGAAAATTACCGGATGAAGTCCCATCTACACTTGTTGGACGTGAATCATTTGAAGATATGTAAGGTTGATAAAATGCATGAGACGTACCTTGCGGAGCGAAAAATTGATTTCCCGTTGGTTGCCAATAATTCGGAGGAAAAGAAATGTTACCAGATGAATTCCCAATTGTGTGAGGAACTTGAAAATTCTGAAAATTTGGAAAATTTGGAGGCATGTAGAAATTTGGATAATTTGGAACATTTGGATTGTTGGGAAAATTATGCGGGTATTGGGGGTATTGGGGAGTAGATGAAATTTGAGACGGGAACACGAGAGTTTTGTGAATTTTGATTTGCTTCAATATCGGGAGAATTCATAAAATTTTGGTAAAAATTATTACCTCTTGGATCCATTTGGAATAGAAGTATGTAGAGAAAGTGATTTTAAAGAAGAGAATATGGAGAAATAAAAGAGAGAATGAAGAAGGTTTGGAGAAAATGAAGAAGGTTGAGGTAGTTTATTTATAGGAAAGAAATAAGATATTTAAAATTAAAAAAAAACATTTTTTTTTAAAAATATCCGTTGGACTGCCCGGACCCCCCCCCCAACGGTTATAATTTAAATTTTAAAAGAATTTTTTTTAATCTTTTCTTTTGTACAAACGGTCACATTGTTTTAAAAAAAAAAAAAAGAAAAAAACGTTTTTTTTTTGCTTTGAGAGTTGGCAGCCAGCCCACCTGCCGCCTTGACGCGCCTTTCTGGTATGACACGCGCGCTCTACAATGCGTGTGTGCAGCCCACTCTCCAGCCTTGTGACTTCAATTCTTCAGCAAAAATTGGTTTCTTAATTAAGAAACAAATTTTCTCTCTCATCTTTAGAATCCTATAAGAATTGTACATTGGGGAACAAATTTGGATTCTTAATGGAAGAATCCATTAAGAATCATACAATGGAGGTGCTCTTATTTAATGACTTTAGAGAACATTTTTTTTTTTGGGAGTATGCTAATGTTAAGACCAACTGCATCCTTTTTTTTATTAGTAAAACCAACTACATCCCTTGCTGCATTAGGCAGATGACTACATTAACAAGCAACCTGTTTTGGATCATGATCAGCTGGTTGGGTCTTTGATATTCATTTATTTGTACTCCCTCCTTCCTAAAAAGAAAAAGTCACACTTTACTTTTCGGTTTTCTCCAAAAAACAGTGGTATTTTAAAATTGCAGTATTCAGATCTTCATAATTTATCAATTGTTTTTCTTTTCCATAACATGATAGTTATCTTACATGTCATGCAAAAGAATATAACTTCAGTGCATAATTTAAATGGATAAATAGAGAAACATAAGTACAATATGAAAGCGTGTAATTATTTCCTGATTTGAAGGTGCCGTGTGGGTCAATTTTTGTTCCCTTATTTATAGTAGTGTATCTCAATGTATCTACCTAGTCTTTTGTAAATATTGCTAATTGATTTCCTGCCTAGATAACCATGTACAGATTCTCACAGGATTTGGTAGCTTAGGATTGTATATATTTGATACCTCTTAATGGAAAAGGTGGGCCGTGAGTTTCTCCTCTCTTGTTTTCTTTTTCTTTCTTCCATTGAGTCAGTCTGTGTCTTAGGTTAGGAGGAGTCTTTTGTGTGCATTGTTTGCCCAGGTCTTTTATGGTATCAAAGCCAATCTGCAACCATGGCGGATGAATCTATCTTATCGACCAAAACCTCATCTCTAGCCGCTTCTTCTTTAAATCTTGATTCTGAATCTGTTCGCAGTAACCACTCTCTCCCCATTTTTTTCAATATCCAATCCTTCATAGGTAATTGTCATTTAACCAATGATAATTATCGAGTGGAGTTCCTTTTATCTACTCTTTCTAGACACTCATAGAATCACAGAAATTATCACCAAAAAAATTCCTCCGTCAAGATTTCTGGAAGACAACATCACCCCAAATCCGACTTACCTTCTTTTCTTTCAAGCCTCCAGTCTTGTTGTGGGGTGGATAAAGGCCACAGTATCCCCTAAGATCCAAACCAGAGTCAATTCTTGTAAGACAACACTCGAGGCACGGGAGTTGCTCGCTAAGCGATTCGGTGTGTCGTCAAGAATCCACATCCAGAAGTTGCAAGACGACTTGCACGATCTGTGAAAAGACTCATGATATGACGATGGATGACTATCTTCTTCGAGCAACCACGATTGCTGATTCTCTAGCCACAGCAGGTGAGGAAGTCACCGATGATATACTACAACGTCGCATTCTTGGCGGTCTTGGCTCTTCATACAAGGAATTCATAACAATGCAGAACGTTCGTCTTATGGCTTCTATTTCTGATTTGCGGGATTTACAAATACATGAAGAAGCTCTTCAGGCAAAGTTTTCTAGCCTTAGCATAGAATCCACCACGTCACTGTCTGCAATTAAAAATTCTGCTAAACTCGAATCTACACCCATTCCCTCTCTTCCATCCCCTTCTCAATCTTTTGTCTTTGTGCAAAATGACCATCATGGGGGTCAAGGTCGTGGACGTGGTGGTCGTAATAATGGTAATGGTCGAGGAAAAAAAGCGGTGGCGCAGAAATAATGGTCAAGGCCGGAGGCCGGCTTACCGCTAGCCATCCAAAGCATCCCATTCTCCTATCGTAACCCTAGCCCCTATCAGCCTCGACCTAACTATGTCTCTCCCTACCCTTACCCTAGCCTTGATACTTCTGTAACCTGCCAGTTGTGCTTTAAGCCAGGACACACAGCCCAAACTTGTGTCAACAGAAACAATTATGCCTACCATACCCAACTCTTGCCTTCCGTTACACCTCGATTTCCAGGTTACACCTCAATCCCCCACAGAATCATAATGTTTCCCAAGTTTCATCTGCCATGGCTCCTGGTTCGTTCGTGCTAGATTCCGGGGCAACCAATCACATGATTGCTTCTCCAGATCTCTTGTCTCACTATTCTCCGTACACAGGTATGGATTCTGTACAAATCGCTAATGGTATAAAACTACCCATTTCATACACTGGTCAATCTTGTTTTGTTCGTGGTAATCGCATTTTTCATCTTAAAAATGTCTTGTGTGTGCCGTCAATGCATCGTTCTTTATTATCTATTCAAAAAAATTCGCATGATAATAACTGTTTTTTTTTATCTTGACGAGTTTGGTTTTCGTGTTAAGGACTGCCAAACGAGCAGATAGTTCTTTCTGGCAATAGTTCGAGCGGGCTGTATCATTTAGAGTTTCAACCATCTGCAAAAATAAATCCATTGGCCCTTATTGGTGAACGTTCTTCCGCAAGTATCTGGCATGCTCGTCTCGGTCATCTATCTTCTCAAGTTTTTGATTCTTTAGTCAAAAGAGTTCGGATTCCGATTAACGGATCCACAAAAAATTTAGGCATATGTCATGTATGTCCGTTAGGGAAGTCAAGTAACCTGCCATTTTTTCTTCGTTCCTTTAATGCCAAGAAACCTCTTGAAATGTTACATTTAGATGTTTGGGGCCCTGCTCCAGTTACTTCTAGCTCTGGTTTCAAGTATTATTTATCTGTTGTGGATGATTTTTCACATTTTACTTGGTTATTTCCGTTAGTCCACAAGTCTGATGTGTTCCCTTTATTTTCCAAGTTTAAAACTCAGGTGGAAAATCAACTCTCGAAGAAAATTCGAGCTATTCACACTGTCAAGGCCATACAAACAGATGGGGGGGGGGGTGAATTCATAAATAGACAATTTGACGCTTTTCTTACTCATCATGGGATACATCATCAACTTACGTGTCCTTATACTCCTCAACAAAATGGTGTGGTTGAACGCAAGCATCGCCACATAGTTTCGATGGGGTTGTGTATGTTAGCTCAATCTCATGTCCCCCAATCCTTTTGGGTTGAGGCTTTTTCCACTGTTGTGTACTTGATAAATAGGCTGCCTATGCATCAATTAGGATATATATCTCCTTATCAAAAACTTCTCAAGCGGGTTCCCGATTATCGTTTTTTAAAGACTTTCAGGTGTGTTTGTTTTCCTTACTTGGTACCTTATAACAAACATAAACTCATGCCAAAATCTACTCCGTGCGTGTTTTTAGGATATGATCTGTTGCGGAAAGGGTATCGATGTTATGACATGCATACTCACAAGATATATATTTCTCGACACGTGTTATTTGATGAATTGGTTTATCCTTTTTCCTCTAGTACAGTATCACCGCCACAGCATTCCGGCCCGAGCCAACACACCCCTCATTCGGACTCTCATCAACACTCTTCCAGCTTTGGTGTGCCCAACTTCAGTCCCTTTGTTTCAAGTATGGGTGATGGCATTTTACCTACTCCTACTCAAGTGCAGTCTAGACGAAGTCCTTCCATTCCAGCTCCTTCCCTTACATCTGGTACCCGTACAACTGCTGCTCTCCATCCTGCCGTCACGGGTCCTGCTCACAGCCCTGCTTCGCCTCTTGTAGGCAAGTCGTCACTCGCTACTGTGACACCACAGCCTGTTATTCCCACTAATTCTCCACCTGGTTCCAAACCACAATTCTCTCACCATCCAATTCATTTTCATTTAGATAGTCCTGTTGCTGAACCTGATTCCACTCCACCTCTGAAATTTCAGAGCATAAATGAAATAATGTCTCGTTATCCTCTTCCAGAAGCTCTAGTCAGCCGTTAACGTCGATCCACCTTTTTGAACCCGTAGCTTCAAACAAGCAGCCGGGCTTCCTCAATGGCAAGGTGCCATGACCGAAGAGTTAGGAGCACTTCATAAAAATGGAACTTGGTCTTTGGTTCCTCGACTACCCAATATGAATGTTGTGGGTACGTAGCAAGTGGGTCTACAAGGTTAAACGTTGGGCAGATGGTTCTCTTGAACGCTATAAAGCGCGGCTTGTGGCACAAGGGTACACGCAGCAGGAGGGGATTGACTATGACGAGACTTATAGTCCTGTCGTCAAACCTCCTACCATCCGTTCTATACTTGCAATCGCTCAGTCCCGGCACTGGCCAATTGAGCAATTAGATGTTAGAAATGCTTTTCTGAACGGTATTCTTAGTGAAGAAGTCTATATGGCTCAACCACCAGGATTTAGTAATCCTTCCTATCCTCATCATGTTTGCAAGTTACACCGAGCAATCTATGGGTTAAAGCAGTCACCCAGGGCGTGGTTTCAGAGACTCCACGATTTTCTCATCTCTTTGGGTTTCTTTAACAGCAAAGTAGATAGTTCTCTATTCATTCAACATTCTCAGTCTTCAACGGTAGTTATCCTTGTCTACGTTGACGACATAATTATCACGGGCAGTTCATCTAGTGCAGTGACTAAGGTTATTGATCAAGTGTGCGCCAAGTTTGATAGTCGAAAATTGGGCCCTTTCAGTTTTTTTCTTGGTATTGAAACGTCCCGTGATTCCTCCGTACTCACTCTAAGTCAATCTCGATATGCCTCTGACCTCTGCGCAAGTTTCAAATGGACAATTGCAAACCAGTGTCCACGCCTATGCTTCCCGGTACTCACATGTCCTCCACTTTGGGTGATCCGTTGACTGATGTTACTTCCTATCGGAGTATGGTAGGTGGGTTGCAGTATCTTACTCTTACTCGACCTGACATTGCCTTTGCAGTCAACCAGGTTTGTCAGTACATGCATGTTCCACGATCGTCTCATTTACAGGCTGTTAAACGAATTTTACGCTTTGCCAAGGGTTCTATTCATCTTGGTTTGACGATTCGCAACTCCTCTGATACTAGCTTCCTTACATGCTTTCTCGGATGCCGATTGGGCTGGTGATCCCGATGATCGCCGATCTACAACGGGGGCATGCATTTTTATTGGTCCGAATCTAGTTGCCTGGACCGCGAAGAAGCAGTCCACAGTACCCCATTCAAGTAGTGAAGCTGAGTACCGAGCCCTTGCGACCACTGCTGCTGAACTTCACTAGTTCAGATTTTTATATCGAGAACTTGGTCTCTTTCTTTCGCCTCCGATACTGCATTGCGACAACATGTCTGCCTTGCACATGTCTCGCAATCCGGTTTTTCATGCTCGCACTCGACATGTCGAAATCGATTACCACTTTGTCCGCGAACTTCAACAGTGCGGTTTTCTTCGTTTAGCCTATGTTTCTACTTGGAATCAAATTGCTGATATATTTACGAAAGGGTTGGCTCAGCCTCGACTTTCGCTGCTTTCAAACAAACTACATCTTCATCAAGTTTCGCTTGGTTTGGGGGGGTGAAAGCGTGTAATTATTTCTTGATTTGAAGGTGCCGTGTGGGTCAATTTTTGTTCCCTTATTTATAGTAGTGTATCCCAATGTATCTACCTAGTCTTTTGTAAATATTGGTAATTGATTTCCTGCCTAGATAACCATGTACAGATTCTCACAGGATTTGGTAGCTTAGGATCGTATATATTTGATACCTCTTAATGGAAAAGGTGGGCCGTGAGTTTCTCCTCTCTTGTTTTCTTTTTCTTTCTTCCACTGAGTCAGTCTGTGTCTTAGGTTAGGAGGAGTCTTTTGTGTGCATTGTTTGCCCAGGTCTTTTACAATATTAAAAAGTTTGTCTCGTCAGCGAGTTTCTTGGGATAGAGGGATTTTTTGATAGGTAAGATGAGGTGAAAGGCTCCTTGTGCAGAGTCCGGATCCTCTATTCCAAAAGTGTATTCCATCTTTTATTCTAATGTTAGATTCACCGTTAATTTGTCAATTAGTAAATTAACAAAATTAATTATTTAAACAAAATCAATTACTGATTGACAAGTTAACGGTGGATCTGATATTGGAATAGAAGATGGAATACACTTTTGGAATAGAAGATCCGGACTCCCTTGTGCATGCACGTCAATATATTGTAGGAAGGGGGTGGATTTTTCTATGAGCTAATCATCAAACCTGACTAGTTTCTTTCTTTTTTTCTATGCGGGATACTCGCACGGCCTTGTGAGTTGTGTCTATATTTGTCATTTGTAGTGTAAGCTTTCATGTTCCATGGTTTTGTTCCTTGGCTTGTGTTGTGATGGTTGTAACTTGTAAGATTTAGAGAACGCCATAAAAATAGTTTCTTTGTATATTCATGTCATAATTTAAAGTTCTTGCTCGTTATTCTTTATGGTTTGATTGTAGCTTCTTAATTTCTCTTTACAAGCTTAAATTTTGAAATTAAGAATTGTTAGCGATTGGTGACTTGAAAAAGGCAGATATATGATCAAAATGATGAAATTGAGTAGAAGATGTAGTACTAAGTATAGTAGGTAGTCTTCGTTTTCGTTTATGAGAATTGAAATAAGGACAAGTGTCGTGCTGTTAGGCTGCCATGTCAGCAACTGCAGCAAATCCTTATAACAACAATTGGATGATTTTGTTATCGAGTATTCATTTAGGACGTAGCAGTAATTAATTAATGATCATCATTCTATTTTATCTCCTCTTATTAGTTCTAACTCCATTCCATTATGAGGTCTAGAGTTACAATTGGGTGTTAATGAATGGCTTTGGCCATTATTGATTATGTTAATGGATAATGACCTAACCCAAAGCTATCTATTAATACTCAATTGTCACGGTAAATGATAAAAATACAACTCATGACTCTTTCCTCGAAACGGAAAGAATAGTATTTTTAAAGTTGAGCATATTTATATCATTTGCGGATCAATATCAAGTATAAATGTTATGAAAATTAAAAATATAATTTTCGGGAGTTAAACTTTATAAATTCAATAAATCTTGAAATAAAATAATTGACTAGAAAGGACGAAATTAAGTAGATTATTAATAAGCGAGGATTGAAGTCCATTTCAGAAGAACAAGTGAACAAGAAAGGAAAGAAGAAAGTAGAGGAGAAAGATGGAAAGAGAAGCAAAGAGAAAGACCACTCCAACTGAACTACCGACTAATAAAGTTATGATCTGCATGCTTCCCAACAATACGTTATGCTTTTTATGTTTTTCTTCATGAAACCTAGAATTATATCTCCAATCAATTTCAACTCTTGATGGCTTTTTCACCAACATCGATCTCTCCTTCCTCCTCAATTCTTCTATTCTCTCTCTTAATACAACCAAGTTTGCATCCACATTATTTGTTGACTTTCCTGCATGACACAGAGACACAGAGCTATATATATATATATATCAAATAAGAACCTAGCTACCTGAAAAATAATTTATATATATATATATATATATAGAGAGAGAGAGAGAGAGAGAAGAGGTGAAAGTAACCTTCATCGCCTTCACGGAAGCTTTGACATGATCTGACATGAAGATACTTGCGTGATTTGGGATGGGAAGGGGATTTGAAGAAGTTGCAGAGCGAAGAGTGAGAGAGGGAAGCCATAATTAAATGGGATCGAGCTAGAGCTTGAGTTACTTTGAGAAAGGAATAAAAAGCCAACAAGCGACTTATACCTATTTATACCCGAGAAAGATTGTCAAGTTTACTGCGGTCTAATGGATTTAAGACACCTGCGCCACCTTCTTCCTCGACACTTCTGTTCTGTTCTCTATATATACTCTATTTTCATTTTCTTTCATTTTTTACTATTACTATTACTCCTCTCTTCCTAAATTATCGTTCTCCTTTCTTTTTTCGTCCGTTTTAAAATAACTGTCCAGTTTAAAACTTATTTTTTAAAACATCACTTTTACATTTTTATTCTTACTTTTTCACTCTACTTTCATTATGAGCCATATACATATGAGTTTTAAATAAAACTACACATTAAACCAATATAAATAATCAAGTCAATTGTTTATTCTTAATCCACGCACCAAGTCAACTAAGGCGATAGTTTAAGAACGGAGGGAGTACTACTTTATAAAAAGGTTAAGTTTCTTAGTAGTATGTACAAGTTTTGTCTTCCACCATTAATATTTCTTTGATTTATTTTTATTTCAATACGTCAAACATTTACATGAGAAAAGACCATTTACGATGGATCTTAATTCGTAAGATGGAGCGTCATTCTCTCATAATTCTACCCACCAACACACGATGAGTTAGATAAAGAAGATCAATCTTACACAAATATCTATAAAATCGTTTTAATTACCTAAGTTTTTACCTTCTATAAATAAATTATTATACTCCGAATTTAATCAAATATGCGCCCTCTTTGGAAAAAAATATGTAGTGGTCATCGACACCAGATACATACCTACTGGAAGTTTATTATTTTGTTGTGGTAACAATACTTTAACATGGTTTAAAAAATTTAAGGGTGCATCTAATTTTGAAAAGAAAAAACAAGTTCATCACCTCAACAAATTTATGGTTTTTTTATTTCTTCTGAACCACTGCATTAGTTGATAACGTAATTGGCAAATTGAGGAGTATTTTTTTCTCAATCGCAGTCCTAAAACGGCATTATAGACAACTGGTTTTATCAAAAAATTAAAAAATAATAATAATAACGCTTACTCCCTCTCGTTCCGAACAAAGAGTTCATCGTACTATTTTGAAATGTTTCACGTAAATAGTCCACTTTTAAATGCTATTTTTTAATTTTCATAATCTTTCATATTTACCCTCCACTTGTCGTGTAACTATATTGATTGTGCTTAAGTATTTTAGTAATTATGATCAGCTTCAATAACATTAACATATTCCTTAATTATTGGATTTTTCAAACAATGACTCTTTTGGTGCAACGAGAAGTATTTAATCAGTAAATTTGAAAATGGTAAGTTTCCTGTAAGATCGTTTTGCATATTTTTATTCGTAAGACGGAGCTTCACTTTCTCACAGCTCAACCCATTAATATACGGTGGATAAGGTAAAGAGAATCCATTTTATTAAAAATATTCATAAAACCGTTTTATCCGAACTTTTATTATTTTAAAAAATATAATAAAAGATGCTTATATTTTTAGAGAGCTCTAGGGAAACGCAAAATTTACGGTTTTATGACTTCAGCAATGTGTTATAGACTAAAACATACTCCTATGTCCTGGATATTCATTTTCTTTTATAATTGTCATGCCATAAATTATTTTACAAGCATGTGCGGTATATAGAAGTCCGGATTAGGATAGTGGCATACCTACCGATTCCGGGTAAAGAATTTATACTTGAAAGTTAATTTTTTTTTTTAAATGATATTTTTAGTAGTTTATTAGTAATAAATTGATATGTTTATGTATTAATTATTGAAAGTAGACTTTCTAAATGAAACGTTCAAAAATAGAATAGTGAATTCTTTACCAAAACGAATAAAATAACTTTCTCTTTTTTTCTTTTTTAATTTTTAATTTGAATTTTCCTCACTGAAAGACGAAGCAACCGTAGTGCACAAAAGGTTGTAAGATTTGCGTTATTCACAATTGACATTTTCGTGATAGTATTATCGTTAAAAGGAGGAAAGTGCCTAAGATGAAACGCACGACTTTGAAACTAAGTAAAAACCATCCAGATTTTGATATTTTTTCCCATCCAAGCCTCCTGATAATTCCAAATAGGGTGATAAAATGAGTGTCATGGATAATCGTGGGTTAGTTTATTATCCATGTCTATAGATAATAAACTAACTCATAATTATCCATAACACTTGTTTTGTCAGCCCTAATTCCGAAGGTTAGAAATAAGTCATAAGAGAGGTCATGCTATCTATTTAAGCGGGATGTCCCGTACTCTCACCTCACAGTCACCGGATACAATTTCTCTTGGATTAGCGGTAGGACTCAGTACCGCAAGCGGGTTTAGTCTCAAACCTTATTTGATTTCGGGACATCTCGTAGAAGACAATATATTTGTATATAGACACACACACCGGCTATTCACTATAGAATTAGATACAATTTTTTCTACTTTTGAAACCCAAAAATGGAAGTAAATCTGTTTGCCCACTTTTTTGACCATGGAGAAAAAGTGGGGATCTCTAGATGAGGATACTATAAGATTATAGGGAGAGACGAAGTCAATCATACAAGGTAGAGAAGAATAATATGAAAGATTCAATTTTATTACGATGCTAGAGATACATATTTATAGGGTTACAATGAGAGGAGGTAATCTCCTAAAAGATTCTAGATCTATACAAAGATTTTCTTTTCTAATCTAATACAAGGATTAAGTTTCCTAAACTATATATAACAATATATACTTGAATATATTATTATGATATTATATTCCTAATAGATACTACTCATTTACTCATAGTGAAGTGGATTTACAATATTTTCAAAATTCATGGGCCTACCCCCATTGGGGTCTCCCTCTACTGTTAAGACATATTCATGGCCCTCAGAGTTATACAGCATCGTGATCACGATATACAATTGTTGTTAGCAAGTGGTGGCTGTCATATACGTACAATCATATACAGCTGATTTTTTTGGCAAAAATGGGTAGCTCACTAGCTCGGCACAACTAGTCAACTCACACGACTTACAATGCCTCTCTGAGTTCACTTCCAAATCCTTTTAATAAACAAGTCGTATTCTCCATATTAAAATTTTCTGATATTTTTCTTCAATAAGCAGTGAAATATCATTTATGCATTAATCATAATATATCTTCTTTAGGTGATAATCAATACCATTTTGCTAAAAAAGGTTCATGACAATAAATAATGTTATTTTATAAAGTCGTATGTGACGTCTGTTTAAAATAAATTACTTCTTCTATATACGCTTTGACCAATCAGGCTTCATCTATGGCATACACATACATAAATTCTACTATCGAAGTATCCAAAAATTAGCCGATGTTGGTATATTCCCCACATTAGATCATATATATATATATATATATATATATATATATATATATATATATATATATATATATATTTTAACATACATAATTGCTATTCGTGAAAATATGTGCCCGAAATGATAAGGTTTGTATTATCGAATGTGCCCGAAATGATACAGGTTTGAGAACATTGCAATCGATAACACATACAAGGTCCAATCCATTAGAAAGTGCTTCCACCAAGTATCGAACACACGCTGCATGCCTCCAAAATCTTATGTCCCCCCTCCTTTTACCACTCGGCTATGCCCCGGAGGACGCATTAGATCATATTTGATGTCACTTCTAAATGAGATCAGTGGAATTGAACATTATAAAATGTCTGATTCATAACGCAAACAACGTAATAAAATTTAAGACAAACACGGATGAAAGGAGTTGTTACTTCTTAATAGTTCAATCAAATTCCAACATCACCCTAAATTAATTGGACCTTTCGTTATCATCATCTTCTTCTTTTTGAACTTATCTATTTTGGTAAGCGATATTAATTTTTATTATAAAATGAAGGATACCATTGTAATTTTTTGTTCTAGATAGACCTTACATCTTATATATAAGTTGTAACTTGTAACCTAAATCGTGTTTAAGGTTGAAATATGATATAAAACTGTCATTTAACCTCAAATTCTCTTTCTTCTCTTTCAACTTTCTTTGTAAATTGTTATTTGATTGATTAATTGTTTGTTTACCTCCTCTGTTCCACAATAATAGACCATAGCTATGTAATCTCTCTCTCTCTCTCTCACAAACATGCACGTGACTTATACTCAAAACATAGGCCGTAATTAAATACCCTCCCTCCAATTAAAATTGTTAAGGTGGGTTGCACGAGCCAACTCACTACCCACTTTAACCCATTATTTGGTAAAGCGGAACGAATCATCCCAAAAAAGTGGTAGGCCTAAGAAATAATAACCCAATTCACTTCTTTTAAGTGATAAGGTAGATTAGCCCAACGGACTCAATCTATTTTGACAAGTCTAGACGAACCAATCCATAACCAACATCAACCCACCATTTTACGGAACAAGCCAACCAAAATAATGATAGACCTAAAAAATATCAAGTCAATCTACCTTTTTTAGGTGACGGAACGGGGCGGAAAAATGGCTGGCCTTACCCCCAATGGAAAACTCCTAACATGTCCTTCATATACCCCCCGGGGCCGACTTACTTCTTTTCAATGGAAAACTCCTAACATGTCCTTCATCATCCCATTTATTAATGCTCATTCTCCTCTTTGTCTTTATGATACAAATAAATAAGACTCTCTCTATCTCAAGCGGTAATTTTAAACATTTTTTTATGCAAATGTTATTTTTAACTGTTAGTTTCTTTTCTTTTTTTAATAAAAGGCTGGGTGGTACACCCTTTTTATAGATTTTTTTTCAATAAAATGATATTTTTATTTCTTAATTTTTTAAAGTAGATTTTTTAAGTAAAACATCAAAAAATTGGATAGCGAATTATTTGTCGAGAATGGATAGAGTTTTTAATATTCCTTCCATCTCAAAATTATCGTTTGAGTTGACTTAGCGCATGGTTTAAGAAAACATATTTGATTTGATTATTAATAGGAAAAATTGCGGGTCGGTACCATTTCCTATAATTATTACCGCTCAAGTATCTTTTTTTTCAACCGTATGAGTCCATTTTCGTTATTTTCTTTTTTAAATGTCTCTCCTCCTACCATCATTTCTTCTCCAAAATCACATAGTCATTCCCAATCCTATTTTCCCTATGAAGCTTTTTCTTCCTAAAATCATATATGTCAATCTGTCCATCGGGAAGAGGATTGGGCTAAACATTTGTTTCTAATTTTGTAATCAAAGTGCTCATTTCATTTCATGCTTTTTCATTTCATACAGAGCAGGCCCAGAACATTTGTGTTCTATCTTCATTGTAATTTTGTAATCAAAGTGTTCGATTTGTACTAGAATCATAAGGAATGGAATCACATGGAATGGAATGAAATCACAGGTGGGTAGAAGCCAAAGAAATCACCTGCAGGTAAATCCAATTTGGGCATTGTTGCCTATGATGTGGGCGTTGTTCCTTATGATGTGGGTGTTGTTACCTCCAATTTGGGTGTCGTTTCTATGACCAACACACCCGCTTCTTAATCATAGGAATGAATGAGAAGGAAAGAGGAATAACGAGTATATTTAGAAAAAAGAAAGTGTGCGACTGGTGAGAAAGAGAAAGTGTATTACAAATCTTATGAAAGAGTGTGTGAGAGCACCTATCACCATCAATCATATTCCAATGCACTGGTTCTCACTCACTGTTTTCTTTTGTGTACCGATTCCCAAATTCGGGCTGTGGTTTTTACATTACAAAGTACAAATGCATTATGAAGCCCAATTTTTTAATTGCGAAGCCAAATTTTTACATTGCGACACCCAATTTTTTTAAATTGTGATGTCCAAATTTAGGCAGTGGTTTTTGAGCGACGCCCAAATTGGGACAATAGCTTTGTGTGCTCATCTTTCCTTCATTAATGATATCTTTGTCATTTTCCTCCCCCCAAAGTGTACTTTAGCGTTTGAAAATAAATATGTGGGACGTTTTCGCTTATAATATCATGATTGGGGATCGGCCTGATTATCATCCTTATCAATATTAGTTTGATGTATAATTTACGTTAAAGCCTATATGTACGTGACTCATAATTAAAATAAGATAAAAAATAAGGGTAAAGTTGTAAAAGTGTTATACTAAAAAATGAAGTTTCAAATAAAACAATTATTTTGAGATGAACGAAAAAAAATCAGAACAATAATTTTGAGACCGAGAGAGTAGTTACTTTTAGAAACTAGGAGTTGTGTTCAAAAATCATGAGAGAAAGTAAACATTTTTTACAGTTGCAAAATTTTTAATAATATTGTAATTTTTTTAAAAATGGGAGTCGTGTTTAAGAAAAATTCTTTTAAAAATTCATGAGTGCCACCAAACTTGGTGATCCTCGTGAATTTTAAAAGGGAAATACTCTCGTTGTTTCAAACGAATAGTTTTTTATATTATTTTAGAATATTTTACTTTAAAAGTTTGTATTTAAAAATTATGTTTACAATTTCCTATAACATTTGATCGGTACTGTTCATTTGTGTTGTAAGTATATTACTTGTACTTAATTATTTTTATAATTATGATCAATTTCAATATTATTAACATATCTTCTTAATAATTAGAATTTTTAAATCAAGACTGTTTGGATAAAACGGAGTAACTAATTAATTGTAAAATATAAATATGTATTTTTGAAAATAAATTAGTGCCGTCAGAGGCAACAGCAACAGTCATGAATTTAAAAGAATTAACAAAGGCAACACTTCTAACGTGTACCCAAAATGGGTGGTATTGACGATTATTTAGGATCGAGGGAGTACCTATATTTTTTAAATCCTTAAACAAAGATGAATAGGTAACGAAGTCACAAACTCAAGTTAAATTGCTCTTTATTTTATTCTCTCTTTTCAATAATCACTGTCACCAATAATATGGAGGAATCCAACAATAGATACCACGTAGCAACTGCCACATGAAGAAAGAACCTTGGGCCATGAAAAAGCAACAGTTTAGGTACAGATGTTGAGAGATTATAGCGATAATATAAACTAATCATATACTTTTAGCTAATTTTAACATTATAATTTACAAGTGTACCAAACTAATGCACTTTTAGTCTCCTGTAATGTGTTAGGCACAAAAAGAGAAAAAGGGATCGATCGACTGAAAATGGAACAATAACAAGTGTACCAACTATTCATGAGAATATATAATTAAATTCTGTAACCAATTTTACGTGGGGAATTCAATGATTAATGTAGTTGATAACTCTAAAGAATGAAACAATCCATCAATTGAGTGAGATTCACAAATAGAAATTATTGATTTCTGATTGAAGGAAAATAGGGGTTGGGGCTAGAGGCGGATGGAGGCATAACATTACATTATGGGGGTAGTTCCCCCCACTTAGGTTTTTTTACACACAGGGATTTTTTTTTTTTTACATAATCTATTATTTTAAATAGTTTGCCCCCATCTGGATAAGATTTATATATTTTGTTTCCAGCTGAGTAAATTTTTTTAAAAAAATTTACAGTGAGTAACTGTGAGTTGTTTGAAAAATTGAAACTCACCTAAATTTAAAATGGCTAAATGTCTAAGGGCTCGTTTGTTGTGGCTGATGGCTTATGACTTATGACTGATAGCTTAAATATGAATGACTTTTTGATTGCATGATAGATTTGTTACAGTGTTGAAAACGCTTATGAGTCGTTATAATTATTTGTTAAAAAAAAAACTTGAAAATTAGTATTCATATTTTTATGTATATTTCATAAAAGAATGAAATGAAGACAATCAAATATTTATTAATGAATAGTTGTCTTCATGTTAAAAAAAAAAAAACAAAAAGCTTAAAATTTTGGCTTTTTGGCTTTTGGCTTTTCAATGCATAAAAGGTGTTGTACCTTACTTATTGGCTTTTGGCTTATAAGCTGAAACAAACACTTTAAATATGACTTTTCAAAAGTCAAAAGCCAAAAGTCACTTAAAATAAGCTGCAACAAACGAGCACTAAATCTCTTTTCCCAAATCTTAAATCAAAAAATCAGAATCCCTTCTCTCGTTCTTGGCCCCTCCCTACCCCCTAGCGCTGGCTGCCTGGCTCCTTGCTTGCCTCCTTCCCGAGTCCCGTTGGCCGTTCCTCGATTCATGTCTCCCTCAGTCCCGATCTCAGGCTCTCACCGTCTCCTAGACCCAGTCTCCCTCCAAGCTCCTTCTTCCTTCAGCCTATGCCATCGCTCCAATGCTCCCAGCCTCCCCTAAGCTTCCTCTCCGGCCTCCGACCTGGCGAGTGGCGGCCTCCACAGGACCACAGCGGCACAACCTCCACTCCAAGCTCCTACTCCACCACTCCTCCAGTCCTCTTAAACTCTTAGTGCTCTACAACTACAAGAGATATTCTTCAAGAATCAAGACTTCTAAATTGATTTTTGTGATTTTGAATTTATGAATTGTGATTGTGAATTTTTAAATTTTAATTGTCTATTTGTTTGAATTAAAAGTATGATTGTATTGTATGAAATTATAATTGTGAATTTTATGATTTAAATTTTAAAAATTAAAATAAGTAAATAACCTAATTTTAAAAATAGCTCTAATTTGAAATAACCCTAATTTTGAAACAACTCTATTTGATTATTTAATCTATATAATTGTTGTGAATTGTGATTTGTAAATTTGTGATAGATGATATTATATAATATTATTTTAGTTCCTAAATTTCAAATTTTTGTGTTCAAATTATGACATTTTAATTTGGGAGTTGAAATAGTTGATTTATTATAATTTTTTTTATTTGGGTAGATTTTCAAATTGTGGTTGATTAAGATTTGAAGGAATTTGATTTTAGTGATTATGGAGAAATTTTTTAAACGAAACTATCAGGAGAATTTGAAACAAGTAGTGTATCTAATAGTGCATCTGTTGGAATTCAATAATCTCAGTCTATTCTTGTTACTTCAGCTACGAAAGAATTAGTTGATTTGAATAGTCTTCCTTCAGATCCCGCAGAAAGGAAAAAGATATTTGAATACAATCTCAATCAAATTGATGAAATTAGGAGAGCTTATTTGTTGAAGGGGCCTTGTCAACCTCATAGGACCATGTTTTTCCTCAAAAACAAATGGGAAACTAAATTGCGTCGTTTTAATTTGGATTGGTTTGATCAATATGCTAATTGGTTGGAGTATAGCATGAAAGAAGATAAAACATATTGTTTGTGTTGTTATCTGTTTAGAGATAAAATTAGCAATAAAAGTGGTGGTGAAACATTTATAAGTGAAAGTTTTTGAGCTTGGAATAAAAAGAAAAGGTTAGATGTCCTTGTTGGTGGGGTTAATAGTTCTCATAATATGTCAGTAAAGAAGTGTGAGGATCTAATGAGACAAAAACAATCTATTACGGTTGCTCTTCATAGACAATCAGACATTGTGAGAAATGAATTTCGAATTTCGATTATGTGCTTCAATTGATTCTTGTCGATATTTATTGAACCAAGGGTTGGCTTTTCGTGGTCATGATGAGACTGAAGATTCTTCAAATAGAGGGGATTTTATTGAATTGATTAAGTTTTGTGCTAATCAAAACGATTTTGTTCGTAAAGTTGTTATGGAAAATGTTCAAAAAAATTGTCAAATGATTTCTCCTCACATTCAAAAGGATATTGTTCATTGTTTTGCACAAGAGATAGTACGCAAAATAATTGAAGAGATCAAAGATGATTTTCTTCCATTAATGGTGGATGAGTCTAGTGATGTATCTGGCAAAGAACAAATGGATTGTGGTTTTGTGATTTGTTAACTCTTATGGGAATGTTCAAGAGAGGTTCATTTGTGTTGTGTATGTGATGGAGACTTCTGCTTTGTCTTTGAAATCTGTTATTGATGATGTGTTTGCTGATATTGGTTTGAGTTTGATGAAAATTCGGGGTCAAGGGTATGATGGTGCAAGTAATATGAATGGTGAATTCAGAGGGTTGAAGACTTTGATTATGAATGAAAATTGGTCTGCATATTATGTTCATTGTTTTGCTCATCAACTTCAATTAGCTCGTGTTACTGTGGCTAGAAAAAATGTTGATATTGCAAACTTTTTTAACATGATTTCCTCTTTATTAAATGTTGTTGGAGCATCTTGTAAGCGTAAAGACATTATTCGACAAAAACAAGCAGAAAAAGTGGCGGAAGGAATCGAGAGTGGTTTGCTTGAGACGGGGAAGGGATTAAATCAAGAACTAAGTCTTAAGAGGGCTGTAGATACACATTGGAGGTCTCATTATAAATCATTATTGAACTTGGTTGCTTTGTTTTTTTCTGTTATTGAAGTTCTTGAAGTTGTTTCGTGTGATACTACAGATTCATCGAAAAAAACTCAAGCAGTTTGTTTGTTGGGATATTTGCAATCATTTGATTTTGTCTTTAATTTGCAATCGATGTTGACTATACTTTCGTTCGCAAATGAGTTGTCATTAGCTTTGCAAAGGAAAGATACATATATTTTGAATGTTATGACACTTGTTAAAGTAACTACGCAGAAATTGCAAGTGGCAAGAAATGATGGATGAGAATCCCTTCTAGGTAAGATTACTGATTTTTACAATGAGAACAAGATTGATTGTGTGGATATGAATGTTGAATATGTTAATCGTCACCGTCCTCGGCGTAAGACAAACATTACTAACGATTTTCATTATCCTATGGAATGTTTTAATACCATTATGGATCAGCAAATTTTAGAGATTAATGATCGGTTCAACGAGGACAATTCTGAGTTGTTTCTTTGTGTTGCTTGTTTAAATCCAAGTAATGATTTTGTTGATTTCAATATAGCAAAATTGGTAAGAATGGCTCAGTTTTATCCGGATGACTTCTCTGTAGTTGATTGTATGATGCTTGAAAATCAACTAGAGACATAAATTATGGATTTGCGATCAGATGACAGATGCATCGGTTGGAGGGGCTTGTTGATCTATATACATTGCTTGTGCAAACACGAAAATACTTGTCGTATTCATTGGGGTGTCGACTTTTAAAGTTCGCATTGATTTTTCCGGTAGCAACAACAAGCATGGAAAGATGCTTCTCTGCAATGAATATTGTCAAGACGGATCTACGAAACCAAATTTGTGATCAATTTTTAAATGATTATCTTGTATGTTTTATTGAAAAAGATTTGCTTAAGAGTGTTACAAATGATGATGTAATTAAACGTTTTCAAATCATGAAAACGCGTAGGAGACAATTATGATTTGTAAACTTTATTAAATTTGTGCACCCGGATGATTTGTAAACTTTATTAAATGTGTGCACCCGGTTGGAAAATTTTTTGTGTCCGTCACTAGTTGAGGATTCCTATATATACCGACTAAAAGAAGCCCAGACCACTACAAAATAAGAAAAGGAACTAACGGACTACAAAACAATAACCAAACAAAACAGCTAAGTTACAAAGTAACCCCTATACTAATAAAAATTACATCCAGACACTGTAACTTTCCATGGTGATAACATTTAGGAACTTTTTCATCTTTGAACTTAGTTCACCATACTTAGCATTGGTTTGCTCATTTCTTCCATTCTTGAACTTCAGAGTATTGAGCTTTTTGGTAGATTCTGGCTCTTGGTTTTCTATATCATGATTAATACCCCCCCCCACAAGTTGAGGGTGTGTAAATACTTACCAGCCCCAATTTGGAAATCAAAGACCAGTATATATAGGAGTAGGAGTTGAAAAACTGCAATGGCTGAAAAACTGTCACAGTATATATAAGAGTAGGAGTTGGCAGATGAACCTAAAGATCCCTTAATAATTTGTGGAGCCATAAAATTTCACAACTAGTGGTAGCCAATGCTCTATACTCAGATTATGTAGATGATCTTGAAACAACAGGTTGTTTCTTGGACTGCCAGGAAACTATAGACTTTCCTAACATCATGTAGAAGCCAACTAATTTTTTGTCATTGGGATTACATACCCACTCACTATCACAGAAGGCTTGTAGGTTGAGGTGATTGGAAAAAGGCAAATAGATTCCTTATTCTGGTGAAGCCTTGACATATCTTAAAACTCTGTGGAGAGCTTTTAAATGTGTCTATCTAGGAGTCTGAACAAACTGGCTTAAAGATTGTGATGTAAATGCAAGGTCAGGTCTTGTTACTGTTAAATAGATCAACTTACCAACTAGTTATCTATATTATGTAGGGTTATCAAGTAGTGTGCCTTCATTGAGTAAAAGCTTTCCATTATGATCAAAGGGAATGGTGAGAGGTTTAGTGTTCATGAGCCCTGCTGCTTCTATCAAGTCCATGGCATACTTCCTTTGGCTCAAATGAAAACCATCAACAGGTCTTATTATTTCAATACCAATGTAGTACTTGACAGCTCCTAAATTCTTGATACTAAATTTGTCATGTAGGAGTTGTTTTAAAGAATCAATGGTCTTCATATCATTTCCAGCTACAAGGACATCATCCATGTCTACAAGGATTGCAGTAAATATTGAACCTTCTTTAAATGTAAACAAGAAGTAATCTGCCAAAGGCTGAGTATATTTAATGTCCAACAGAGTTTCAGTAAGCTTAGAGAACCATTGTCTTAAAGCTTGTTTTAAACCATACAATGATTTCTTCAATCTACAGAACCTTATTATCCTTTTTTCTATAACTTGTATCCTGGTGGTAGGTTCATATATACTTCTTCTTCTAGATCTCCATGCAAGATGGCATTGTTTACATCTAGTTGTTGAACTTGCTAATTCTGAGCACATGTTATGGCTAAGATGGTTCTGACAGTGACCATCTTGGCCACTGGTGCAAAAGTTTCTAAGTGATCAATGCCCTTTGTCTGACTATATCATTTGGCAACTAGTCTGCTTTAAGTCTTTCCATGCTACCATCTGAATTGTACTTAACTTTATAAATCTACCTGCAACCAATAGCCTTTTTGTTTTGGGGGAGATCCACTATGTCCCAGGTGTTGTTAATTTTAAATGCAATAATTTCCTTGTTCATGACTTCTATCCAGTCATTGCTTTATATGGCTTGGCTGTAGGACAGGTTCTTGTATATGCAGCATAGAGTTAACATAATGTTTATTAAAAATAGATGAAACCACAGTCTTTAAACTTAGCAGAGGGTGCTTAATTCTGGTAGAGACTCTTGGTCCTTGTGGAATAGCATTTCCATCAGCATGTTCAAAAAACTGGTTTTCTGCTTGATTGCTAGGCTCATCTTGGGATATATTGTTATGTGGTTCATCATGGGAAAGATTTAAGTCAACGATAGGTATAACATAAATGGCAATAGTAGCAGATTCAGATTTGATGAAAGGAAAGATAGACTAGTGGAATACAACATGTCTACTAATGAAGACCTTTTTCCTTTCAAGGTCATAAAGGATGTAACCTTTATAGTCTGTAGGGTAGCCAAGGAGGACACTACTAATAGCTCTGGAGGCAAATTTGTCTGGCAGATGGATAGAGGCAAAACATAAACAGTTAATGACTCTTAAATGATCATAAGAAGGTGTGGATTTGAAAAGAAATTGATGTGGTGCTTTAAAACTAGTGGCTGCAATAGGCAATCTATTAATAATATGTGTTGCAGCTAAAAGCCAATAGCCCCAAAAGTGTATAGGAAGTCTAGATTGGAACCTTATGGCCCTAGCCATGTCAAGTAAATGTTGATGTTTCATCTCCACAACTTCATTTTGATGTGGAATGTCAACATAAGAGCTCTGATGGAGAATGCCTAGGTTGTTAAGATAAGGAATGACTTATGAGTTATAGAACTCAGTGCCATGGTCAGTTCTACAAAGCTTTATTGTGGTTTTAAAATGATTACGAACATAAGCATTGAAATGTTTTAGGAAACTGAAAACATGTGAGTTTTGGTTGACATAAGGTAGGTCCGAACACTTCTTGAGTAATCATCAACTATAGTTAGGAAATATTTACAACCATTCATAGTAGTTTTTATATAGGGTCCCCACATGTCACAATGGATGAGATCAAAGCAAGCCTTCGTTTTAATACTACTTATATTGAAAGGCAATTTGTGTTGTTTAGCTAAAGGACATACACTGCACATAGTAACATTCTCATAATTCAGATCTTTAATGTTACAAAAGGAAGATAGAGAAACAATTCTTTTAAGAGTACTGAGGGAGCTATGCCCTAATCTTTTGTGCCAACAAAGAATATCTTTACTTTTGAAACATTGGAACAAATGTAAGGATTGGTGAAGAGAGTTTCTGCTTTGAGAATGTATAGTCCTTCACACAATTCACCAATAGCTATTATTTTGGTCTTCTGTAGGTCCTCGAAAAGACATTGTTTCCCAATAATATGAGTATAACAGTTTATTTGTTGTGAAAGTTTAGGGATAGACAGAAGGTTGCATTTGAATTTTGGTATGTAGAACACTTTTCCCAAAGTTAACTGAGGATTAATGAAAACCTTTCCAATATGAGTAACACCAATAGTGGAACCATTAGGTAAAGACAAGGTTATAGGAGAATTAAGAGTTTTGACAACATGCATGATAGATAAGGATGTGCATGTGTGATTTACTGCCCCTGAATCAATTATCCAAGTGTATGTAGGGTGAGGGATTTTGGGTGACATTTAGTAACAGGTTTACCTGCCATGTAAGATGTTCCAGTAAATTTGAGTCCATTTTGATTGGAATTGTGATCTTCTGGGTTGTCCTTAGTCGTAAGCAATTCCAGAACATGGTTGAGTTGCATTTGCAGTTACTCAAGACTAGGCTGTCCTAATACAGATTTACTGGTGTTTTCTTCATTATTGGTCTGAGTAGGTTGTAATTGCATGATCCTTGAAGTTCCAAACTGTGGTTGATTACCTTTGCTTCGTTGATTCTTTCATTCATTCCCAGTACTTGCTTTGTGTGCAGGATGATTAGGATTTCCAGGGTAGCCTATGGGAAACCCTTTGAGTTTGTAACATTCACTTTTGATATGTCCTTCTTTGATACAATAGTTGTAGAAAATACCCTTCTTGAAAGGGTTCTTGTTGTATGCATCCTTGTTTTGAATGTTTCCAAAATTGTACCTAGTATAATTGTCTTCAGATTAGAGCTGCCAAGGTGGGTTGGCGGGGCGGGCCAACCCGCAACCCGCTATAACCCACTATTTGGCGGGGCGGGACGGGTCAACCCATAAAATGTGACGGGTCGGGGAATTGCCAACCCAACCCAACCTGTCTTGGGTTGTGGGTTAGGCGGGCCAACCCACCAACTTTTTCCCAATTAATCTAAATAATAAAAATAATCATAAATAACACAAAAAAAATCTCACAATTTATTTAAAAATTTGTATTTTCTACTATTATATTTTTAATAGTGTTTTCTAACAACTTTCTTTAATATTAATAGTATAAAATGAGAAAAAAAATAGAAGTAAGAAACTATTTTATCATTACTCTTTTTGTATGCTTTTATAATCATCTTTCTATAAATATTGCGGTTAATATACCTTATTCTGACATTTTTAGTTGTTATAAGTGTCACTTTTTGAACGAATTCAAAATCATTTACTAATATTTCAGATATAAAAAATAATCTTACATTTTGAGCGAAAATGATTTAAACTAATTATTTAAAACTTATGACTTGGTTATTTAAAACAATATATGGCGGGTCAACCCGCCCCGACCCGCTCCAACCCACCTCAACCCGCAACCCACCGCGGGCTCAACCCGTTTGACCCACCTCCTAATGAGTTCATATTTTCCCAACCCAACCCACCTTTTTTAAGTGGCGGGGCGGGCCAACCCAACGGGCCCAACCCATTTTGACAGCTCTACTTCAGATTGTGTTCCTTGAGTAATATTGACTCTAAAGAATCCAGTTTCTAGTGTGTATCCTTGCCTTTGAGTCTCCTCTTGCTTGATCATATAGTAAGCCTCAGCAAAAGTTGGTAGAGGTTTTATCCTGAGTATTTGCTCTCTAATGTTCATGTAGCAATCAAACAATCTCATCAAGAATTGCATGAGTTGTCTTCTTTGCTCTCTTAATTCATGGACTTTGGAACATGGACACTTATAGATTGTTATGGGATCTAGGGCAGAGCTTTCATTCCAATGCCCCTTCATTTTATGGAAATAGAATTCCACATAACTTGCTCCTTATTCAAGTCTATGTAGATTTTCCAATTGAAACACCATGTGTCCATCTATGTTGGTGAATCTTTCCCTCAATTCCTTCCAAACTGAATTAGCATTGATAACATACTTAAGGTTGTTGCTTATATCTTCTATGAAAACATTGAAATCCCATGAGATCACCATGTCGTTGGCTCTGGCCCACAATGCAAACAATGGGTCTTCTTCCCATCTATGATCCCAATTTTGTTCTTGGGTGAAAAGGCAATCTCAAGGGAACATTTCCAGGAGTTATAATTGTCACTCCCAATAAACTTTGTTGCAATGAGAATGAGCCCTGGATGGTCATTGTTGTGAAGGTAAAGGGGGTGCATGTTGGAATCTTCCAATCTCCATGGTGGGCTTTTTGTTCTTCGTTTTGGCAGGATCGTTGATGTGGTTTGATGTTTCTTATGTTATGCCGAAATGAAATCAAGAATGAAGAAGATGAATTGAATGGAGTATAAAACGATAATCAAGATCCAAGAAATCTTGGCTCTAATACCATGTAAAAGTGAAAGAATTCATCAATTGAGTGGGATTCACAAATAGATCATATTGATTTCTGATTGAAGGAAAATAGGAGCTGAGGCTTCCTATAAATACAAACCTAAAGAAGCCCAGACCACTACAAAATAAGAAAATGAACTAACTGCTACAAAACAATAACCAAACAAAACAGCTGAGTTACAAAATAACCCCTATACTAATAAAAATTACATCCAGGCACTATAACTTTCCGTGGTGGTAACATTTAAGAACTTAGTTCACCATACTTAGCCTTGGCTTGCACATCTCTTCCATTCTTGAACTTCAAGTATTGAGCTTTTTGGTATATTCTTGCTCATGGTTTTCGGTATCATGGTTAATAATAAGATTTCATATCACGTATTATATTAAATAATAGCATTTTCCACTTTCGTAAAAAGGAGCAAATATAGGGAGGAAAAGGTTTTTACGTTATATAATAACAGTTTCCACTCTCTTACAAAAGACTGAGTATAAGGAGGAGAAGGTGTAAGTCCAGTTGGCAACTAAAAAGGCTAGAGGGGAGTGAATAGCCTTTTAAAAACTTTGAGGGTTGACTAGTAAAACTTTTGAAATTGGCAGCGAAAAATTTAATTTGTCAGTCAACTGATAATGGTCAGCTGGCTAATGTTTTTCAAGTAGCACAAGCTGATGAAGTTTGGTCAGCTAGCTGACACAATGGTTTTTAGGAAACGATTTTGAAACTGATCACTGATTATAATGAAAGAACTGAAGGATAATTTATCAAAACAACTAAATAAACAATTATTTAAGTAATTGGCTGACACTTAAGCAGTTGGAAACTTCTTAAGTGTTAGATCAGTTTGCAAGAGCAGATAAAGTAAATGACAGATCAATTGAAGTGATTCACAGTAAAACTGCTACGTCCACTACCAAGTTGGTCAGACTTGGATTTTTGAAGTGCACTAATTTTATTAAAAATCTAGTTGATCTCTAATGGATCAGTGTATAACAAAAGACCAGTGTTTATGGAGAATGATTGAGTAACAATCAAACTCGTGAGACAAACTGACTGATTTCTAAATAGTAAGAAATGGATCACTCAGTGTTTGCCTAAACAATAACTAGAAGAAATATTCAAGGGAGATTATCTAGCTAAAGTTTTTCAAGAAGATAGAGGCACAGAGAAAATTTCTTTAAGAATCGAATGCTTCAGACTTCTGTTATTGTTCAAAAAGCTTCATGTTGGTATTTATAGATGAACTTGAAGAATAACCCGTTAGAACACATTTGAATTTAAAAATGTGTTTGGCAGAGTATATGTATCTTCACAAGATCACAGAGATCCTGAAGGAAAGATTTCTTACAGAATATCTACCAAAGACATAAAAAGAGAAGGTGTCAGTACAAGTAAATGTTCAAGTAAATGAGGAAAACTAGATGATACTTAAAAACGTTATGGTCAGCTAAAACAAGTAACTGACAAAGAATTTAGATAACAAAGCTGACCAAAAAGAAATAACTTAAACCTTTTGGCTGACAACAAGTGGAATGATTTTAAGCAAATTTTATTTTAATGCAAGATTCAACAGAAGGGCTTTACCTTTTTCCATTATACTAGTGTATAAATTATGAAGGAATATCTATTACTATTATAAAGTGAAATGCCCGTTAAAATTAAATCATTTTTGGATACAAACATTTATGCCTTGAAGCAATTTTATTAATATGCATTTGTCTTTATGCCTCGTATATATAATTTTTATGAGCGTGTTAACCAACATTGAACAATGTAATTGCACTTGAGATCACTATTTTTAGGAACTATTTAGAACTCTAAATAAGTCAAAAACATAAAAAGTATGCTACTACTAGTGAAGATGGAGATTTCCTAGGAGTCAACATGTTGACTGAACACCAATTAAATCAGTGCATTCATGCAGTGGAAGTAGGGCTTAATTAGTTTGTTTTAATTTCCAAAGAGATTAGAAACTTGAAGGTCATATCCTCATAACTCTCTGAATTAAATCTATCTTCTAAAAGCCTAGCTCTCTATATAAATGTTCTACAGACTCCTCTCTAATGCATCATCATTCAAAAAATCGGTATCTTGAAGACCTTACTAATTATTCACTACTAAGCAATTTCAAAATGGGTGGCAGTAAAGGAGGTGGTGGGAGCGGAGGCGGAGGTGGAAAAGGTGGATCCAGTGGTGGAGGCGGCAAAGGTGGTGGGGGAAATAGTTCTAGCAAGGGTGGTGGTGGTGGTGGAGATTCGATGAAGGCTCCCGGGGGAGACGGAGCCTACATTTCAAGAGCTGGCTTTGAGAGCAATCCTCAAGGCTACTTTTCTGGCCTTCATGGCAGTGGCAAAGGGAAATAATGTGAAGTTGGAATTTCTCGTAATGGACTGAATGATAGCATATACCTATAGCTATCTCCTATTTTAATAAATGATGAGTATGAAATTATGGTACCTTCTCTTGTACTTTTTTTCCATTTTCTTTCCATCATATCGTGTCCATGAAGTTCTGGTAAGTATTTTCTTCATTTGAGTCCTCATTTGAAATCAAACTTTTTTAAGAAAATAACTAACTCGTTAATAATAAAATAACATTTTTATACCTTAATATTTTAAAAAAATATTATTTAAATAAAACATTCTAAAATTAAATAATTAACTTTTTACCCGAAAGAAGAGATTATATGATTAACCTTCTTTGATTTGGGAATTTCTTGATCTGCCAGAAAAAGAGTAAGAAAATATGAATAAATAACCAATGATTTCGAATTTCCTTGTTAATGATGGTCATTCGTCACAGTAACCTTAGAATCATTCCAGACTATTCTGCAAAGAAACATGGACATGCATAAAACCATCCTGTAATGCCTTACTGCATCGTTGACATGTTTGTCCCAAGTCATGAGTGTTGGTGATGTGATGTTGCCACTATTTTTCCTCGGCTATCAGAGATGATCCCCCTACGGTACCTACATTGCTGTCTACATGCACAAACCATTTTCTACTGACCTCTGGTTTTATTTCGTATTGGCTAGCTGTTCTCTATGCATTATTATAGTGAATGGTTTATGAATATAAAAATGGCGCATTGAGAAAATCCCACATATACACATAACACATGCTCATTAGTCATATCACCGGTGCATGAACTTCCCTCAGATATCAAATCGACACATCCCACACCAATCTGCTCTGTTCTCAACCCCAAAACCAAGAAAACAATAAGCCTGAACTATACGACCGTTTTACAGGAAGGATTTTGCAAGATAAAGAGGCGTGCGAATTCACCTTTTAAGAGGGTCTTGTTCATGCGAATTGAGCGTGAAAATACATAATATAACAGAAACCAAACACAGGAAATAACAGAATCTTCAGTTGGTCTCAACTAAGTTTATAAGCCTGGACCGTGTTACCACAGACAAGTGTCCAGACCGTGTTACCACAGACAAGTGTCCAGGTCAGGAAACAACAAGCAATTGTCTTCCTACTTTCCTATCTACTCTGCTACACATGCATGGCAATTCTGTATATACAGGCTTCTTAAGGCAGCCTACAGTTAGAGGACAATAACAACAGCTAAGTTGACGTACTGGACGATATCAACATTGTACGAACAGCAATTGTCACTTAGATGTCCATGTCATCAAATATTTCCACATCTTCCTCGTAACTGCATCCGTCAGCTAGAAAACCCTTGGCTATCAAGTTGCTGTAACAAAAGTAAATCTATCAATCTAATACAATCGTAGAGGAAAATGAAAGTAAACATTACTTGGGGGAAGTAAGTTCAAAGGATCACCTCAAACAGCTGAAACGAAAGCAAACGACACGCTTAAGCTTCCGGTTGTAGAAGAAAAAACTGAATGACCATCTGCACAAAATACAGTTAAGTGTCGGTCATAACCGCAGCTACATTTTTTTTTTGATAAATAAGGTAAATAACCGCAGCTACATGCCACCAACTGAGCAGAAATACCAAAAACCTTACATGGCTCCTCTCTCTAGGAATGGATCAGCATCAGAGTCCGGATTATAGCTGTACACTTCACATTCTGCTATGTTTATAACCTAAAGGATGCAACAAGTCAATAATATGACCCTCTCAAACTTGCAAGAGAACATTTTCTTTCTACTAGATTCACCTCATCTAGAGCCTTGTACAAGGTTTCCAGCAGGGGACTGCACTCGTTTGTCTCAATCCATTCCTGTAACCCCAAATTATAGACACACGTAAACAAGGACTCAAATTTATGGCAGTAAACTTACTGAAGCTCATCATCTTTAAGCTATTCGACTCTGTATTCAACACAAGCAAATCATAGGTACACAAAGGCTTCATCATTTATTTTTCTGAAATTCAGCCATATAGGCCAGAGGGACCAACAGAACAGGAGTCTAGGGTTTCCACTTGCCAAGACTACTTCAACTAAATTACCAAACCTCCGTGGATACCATAACTAGATTAATAAATTGTGGAATTCCATCTGCCAGGTACCAAACGCAGTAACTTCCTCTCCTGCTGCCACGGCAGTACCACCATTCCCAAAGTTCAAATTCTTCAACCAGATCTTGTTTCCTGGTCATACTGTCTTTATCCCGAACTTCAGAACATTCTATACCCGTATGTTAGAGCCCGCTTGGGAGCTCGTTTTGGTCCTAAACGTGCTCCAAAACACTCCATTTTAGCAATAAACTTGTATCAATACTGCATTTGATAACACTCTGTTTTCAAAATCGGAGTGGCGTTTTAAACGCTACCATTTGTAACTTTGTACAAAACGCTGCACCTAAAACGCTGGGTTTCAATCCTCGGACAAAACTGCCCTCTCCATAAGAAAAGGGAGAAAGAAAATGAAGATTAGACCATCAGACCGTACAAATCCCCAAATCTGTTTTTCATAGAGAGATTGATTCAAAAGAATTAATAAACATGTGGTGAGATTAGAGATTTCATTGTGATATCTTATAGTAGCAAATCTCATGACGGAATAATAGCAATCTAGTGAGAATGAACTTACACTCTGGTACTTGAGGCGGAGAATGGGGGTTTAAAGGAGATGACTAGTCTGGTGATAGAGAAAAAGGGGAGAGAAGGTCACCAACTTTGGTTGAAATTTAGGAGATAAGGTTTTGTGTCCACATATTTCCAATCTCATGCCTTGCACGTGTCAATCCAAGTGATATTATAAATATATATATATATATACACACACACATATATCATGTAATATATATACATATATTATATAAATATGTAAAATTATCTTTGTTGACAAAATTTGGGTAGCTCTTGTTTTATACTGGTTGTAATTACCGAATAATTTAAATTTTGTTTTATATTAGATATACTCTATTATTTTGGACTAGATGAGTATGTTTAAGATATTTTTAAAAAATTTCTAAAATAAATTATACTCCCTCCGTCCCTAAATTATCGTCCACCTTTCCTTTTTCGTCCATCCCAAAATAATTGTCCACTTTGAAACTTACCTTTTTAGAACATCATTTTTACCACTTTACCCTTACTTTTTCACATTACTTTAATTATGGGCCACATACACATGGACTTTAAAGGAAACTACACATTAAACCAATATAAATAATCAAGTCAATTGTTTTTTCTTAATCTGTGCGCCGGGTCAAACAGGACAATAATTTAGGGACGGAGGGAGTATTTGATATTTCAAGTTAAACTTACTGTTAAAAACCCAATACTTCTGTTACTATATATTTAAAGCCATATGTATTAAATTAAAAGTAAAACATAATGTTTACAATAGGGTAAAAAACGTCATTTTGACAACTACTCAATTCACTTAAATAGTGTTTTGAATTGGTATTCCTGCACTTGGAAGAAAAAAAGCTGCACCAAACGGGCTCTTAATCAGGATCTGAGGATTAATGGGACCAAGAATATATACTATTTCTACTTTTTTGCTAACTTGATGGCATCGGTATTTGTAGCTTTGTGTACCAAAAGCACACTATATGATTCAATATATGGCATATAGTTGCTGATGATAAATGCAAGAAGGTGGACCTTAAGTGACAGTTGGGGAGACCCCTACAACCCCCCCACTCCCTCTTCCCTCCTTTTCCTAAGACATGTCATGCACCAAAACAATTAAGCTTGGTTCTGAATGGAGCAAGTATACCCTGTACAAACAACAAATAGGCTTGCCAATGAACTTACTTGATCTAGTTCATATCACATGCAATAGAATAGGCAATACCTTTGATGCGTCAAGCATGTAGACATCAAAAATATGCTTGAAACTGTCCCAGCTTTCTTCTGCGAAAAACTGGTGAGCTTTCACTGCACTGAAAACCCGCAAGAATGTTCATAATATTGTGACATAACAAACAACATGGACACACACCAATTTGTTGGTATTATTAGAAAATAGAAAGCAGTCATATCAATTAAGTAATGTGAGTCAGACTGCAAACTGAGTTTAGCAACAAGTAAACTTGAACTCTCAGCTCCATGACGAAACTTGAACTCTCACAAGGAATAAACATGAACCCATGTTTATTCGTTGGTAGATATTGTAGCAGACCGCCCTCTCTCTTCCAAAAAGAGCTGAAAGTCGCATCATCCATAACCCTCCTTGTCAGCTCAAAACTTCCACATGAATATGTCCACAGTAGTAAATGTGGTTGCAAGATGAGCCAACGGCAGATTGAATTTAGGAAATGGAGATACTCAGACTCTCAGCTCATCCAAGAGCAGCAGGTTTTCTTTTCAAAAAAGCAGCGCTTTTTTAATTCATAAGAGTAACAGAAGCAAAACCTTCTGTAAGAGTCTTTTGCAACACCCCCGGCTGTTAACAAGGATAATTTAGCAATTGCCACGTCGCTCCAGGAAGCTGACCGGCATTATGCACAACCCTCCTTGGCAGCACAGAGAACACCATCTTAATATAGGAATACCATGCAGTGTAATAGGATTACAAGCTAAATCAAATTCAAGCCAACTCAAGATTTTGTTTGGGAAATGGAGAGACTTGAACTCTCAGCTCCTTTAGGAGCAACAGTTCTCTAAACTGTCTGTCAAACCATTTGACAACACTCCCAATGCAATTAAGGAAGGAGGACTATGTAGCGGGTTGCCATGTCGCCGATCAAGCTGACAATGGCATTACCCATAACCTTCCTTCACAACACAAATAGATATGTGTAAAATAAAGTTACCTGAAGTCGTAGTCAGGATACATGTGATACAAGGTGAGAATCAGATAAATCAGCATCTTTCGGCTGGATAAAAATGAAAAGATCATGTTACTAAAATAGTATCAAACCTACAATTAAGCCAATCTAAGTTTCATTAAGCACCTGGATCTACAAGAAAGATATTCCACTGGTGAGGAACAGTCGGTGTCTGAAGACCTTCCAAGATAATCAAGAATCTACATTCAAAATCATTTATTAGAACAAAGCAGGAATGTAGAATAACTTCACGTGAATAAATGGAGCAACCATGGGAACTATGTATGATAAAGGCAAACAAGCACCCAAGGGGAGGTATGTTTGAGGGGCAGTCATTAACAGAGCCCATACACGACTGGTAGTAGAAAAAATGACAAGCAAGATTCCAAACCAAAAGTCTGGAGACTTAGAAAGGAATGACTCTCCCTTAATAGAAAGAGTAACAGAAAAGTTTCACAGAACATTTCTTCACAGTACTCGAATTACCTCATTTTCCAAACTGAGTGACAGCTTTTTATCAGTTCCTGTATGCTTGCCTGATAAAATGTCAATCAAAGTGATTCCACGTTCTTAATCAGTTAACTCTACCATGAGATTTTTATTGTATCACCAAACTAACAAGAATCATACTTACAAGAGTAAGCTTCAAGGCATCCTTTGATGGTTCGCTCTCCAAGATTGACATCACTAAGAAAGACATTAATGCTACAAAGTACAGCAAACCACTACTTAGTACTAAAAGCTACTTAAGTAACAGAAAGGGGAAACATTAAAATAAGACTCCTCTATGTATAAACAACCATGAATTATTACCGCTCAAGAGGGGTGTACTCCAAGTACTTCATGATTGATCTTGGAAATAAGAGGTTGATGAAAGAAGATTTGGGCCAAGGGAGTAGCAAGGACAAGCAGATTCAGATAATGAGGTCGGGGAGCAGCACACCAATAGATCCACGTTCTAATTCCTTTTGAAAGGGCTAGAGGAAGGGATATTTAAAGCCTCCGCTAAATGATATTATTTCTGGAGCTCCTAACACTAAAACCAAAACAATAGAAAGAATCCCAAGGTCAAGATATTTAAATCATGAAATATGTCAAATCAAACATAAATTCAACATGATAACCCTTCTCATCAGCATAATGCATAAATGAAAATGTGTAAACTGTCATTCCAATATTAGTTCATTTCATTCCTAATCCACTCTCTGAATAAAAGAGCACTCTCTATGGCAGAAAAAAATGGATAGCTAATTTATTTTTTCCTTTTTTTATTAAAAGAAAAAGGGCGCTCTAAGAACATAACTTGTATGAGATGGAAAGTTCTCTGCATCAAATCTTCCTTATTTTCAAAATTAATATGCAGAAATAAAACTCCCACCTTTTTGCTCTGCTTGCTTAAACGCAAGAGACAACAAGGGCAGAATTTAATCAGTAAACTGACTCCTTTTGAAGCATGGAAGATGAAATTATTCAAAGCAATGTCCTCTTCTGCCAAGGGGTCTAGCATGGTGCCACAGAAAATAGGAAAACAGAAAGTAAAATTCAATTGAGATAGAACAATAGGTCCCTTGTCCATCTGTCAGTCAAGGAACTACAACTTACACTAACTATCATAAGGAATTTCCTTAATTGTTCAATTATTTAAATCAATTCAAGCAAATCTACATGAACTAATCAGCGAAGCATACAACTACCTTTCTGGTTAAAAACTCTACAGAACTACGAATTGGCTTATTTACATACATGTTTCTTCATTTTGACATGAAAAACTGAGAGTAATACCTCATGTCTCATTACAAGAGTCCGAAATCAAATCTTCTAGAAAACTTAAACGGGAAGCACTTTCAAGTTTCAACTAATAAATAGTAAGCCAATATGGCAATATCACTGCGGTTGTTATTAGCATTCATGTAATAAGGATGAATTTTTAAAAAAAAACAAAAAACAAATCATTCAATTTAACACAAAATTTCAGTAAAACCTCAGATCTATGCAAACTTTAGCCAGTCAACACTCAACAGATCTATATCTAAACTTTACTAATCAAATTTCCAGAAAATAAGAAGTAAGAGCCGGCAGAAAGTTTGTCATTTAAAGTATATCTTCACCAACATCGAAAAAATAATTCAAACCATATTTCTCATCATTTGGAAACAACAGATCTACACAAAATGTTCATTTTCAAGGCACATAAAATCCAGGTAAAAAAAAAACTATCTGCAGACTAATATCATAAATCATAGAAATTCCAAAATTCGCGGATAAATGGGAATCGAGGACATACCTTAAACAGAGAGCGGGAGGGATTTTGAGGTTGAATCGAACGTACGTAGTTGTAATTGATTTATAAATGAAAGCATTATCAGAAAAAATGGATTAGAACAAAGAAAGCGGAAAATGCGGATATTCTTTCTCTCTCTCCTTTTACTTCTTCTCCTTGTCTGTACGGCCTGGATTTACGTCTGCCGTTGTTTTCGTTGGGTCCGTGGTGCATTTAGAGCCGTCAAAAGACCAGCGGGCGGGCCAACCCGCCAAATGGCGGGCCCATGGACGGATCAGAAATACTCTTTAACTCACCTTGGCTTGTAGGACGAGGCCTAGGACGGTAAAATAGGTATTATAGATAATAATTAATTCGTTTATTATTCATGAATAATTATAAATAATAAGCTAATTCATAATTATCCATAACATTTATTTTATCACCTTTAAATGGGACTAACCAACCCATCAAAAATAAAAAATTATATCACAAATGCTAGAAGCTTAAAATGAAGTGTTTGTTTGGTGGAGCGTTTTGACCAAAACGTTGATAAAAAACACAGCGTTTTCTCTTTAAAAGTGTTTCAATGCAGCGTTTTCAAAATGTGTTGCGTTTACAACTATTTTGTTTATAAGAATAGCGTTTTGAAATAGTTTTCCAAACATGTTTATAAGAAAAAAAAAATACGTTTTAAAAATGTTGGGTTTTAAAAACACTGCGTTTTCAAAACGCTGCGCCAAACGAAGCCGAAGTCTGCTAGTACATTTTTTTCCCTTTTCTAGTTAAAAATGGAGTAGTGCCGCCGCCGTGTTCTTCTTCGTTTCGAAACTGGTCGGTGCTGAGGACCTTCGCTCACTGCAATTGAAGGACAAACTATGGGCTAAGGATTAATGAGGCAGAAGAAAGAAAAAAAATTAAGAAGAAAGCTGCTACAGAAGATTTCAAATCCTCAATTCCTCACTCAAAAAACTTTTTTTCTAATTTCTTAAAACAAAAAGATGAAGGAAGAGGAAGATGTGGGTATGGGTATAGGAATCGTTGTGTGTGTGAGAGAGAGAGACGATGAGGTAGAGAGAGGGAGAATGATGGTTTTAGAATATCCTCAATGTGTATATTCTTAATATAACTTCTTAACTGGATCTCACTGACCACCTACATATTTTTATCTTCTTACCCACTTAAAAATATATCTTCTCATTGTATAATCTTCTTACATAATTTCTTAAACAAAAAATATATATTAAATTTGACACTATTTAATAAAAACAAAACCCCCCCACCCCCCCCCCACACACTGATGGTTGTCCCTTCAATCTCTCTCCTCCCCCAACTTCTTAATTAAGAAATTAACCCTCTCCCTCTCTCCTAGGTGGAAAGAAAATAATCCTAGTGGCCATTATGCACAAATTCCAAAGCCTTAAGAATTGATATTTTTGTACAATGGAGATGCTCTTAGTTTAATTAGATTTGCACTCTATTCAAGTTATACAAGTATCCAATTTATATATATATACACGGACCAACCCGCCCCATCCCACTCCGCCCCGTTTCAACTCGTGATTCATGCGGGTCTAACCCAAAAACCCACTTTTTATTGGGTTTGTATTTTTAAAACTCAATCCAATGGATTTGATCCATTTTGATAGTTCTAGTAATGATAAGAACTTTAAACGGGTATGGTGAATCGAACGGCTGATATGATAGCTTTATCTTTTCGATCCGCATTTAAAGTCGGGTAAATATAAACACGAATAAGATGCCGCCATGCCTTTCTTAAACGACATGTGTTTTGCGTCCGTCATAGTTGATTTCGATTGCTACTCATATGAAAGGTAAATTATATTCAGATATGATAATACGATATAGAATTTGTGCTATTATTATAAGTTTTAGTATTAGTATCGTTAAATTAAATCTACTAAGATCTCTACACAGTTTGATCCGATATATTATTTTCTAATTAATAACATAGACATTCCATATTAATATCATCACCAACTTAATAATCCAACGACTTTAAAAATAAAACTCATAATGATAACAAATGATTTTTCATCATAATTTAAGTGTTAGACATTAATGAATTATAAATTATCCGATGTGATGGTACATATTATGTTACTACTATGTCAACAACTTATGTATTTTTCTTAATGAGAGTTAAGCTGACTTGACATAATGTTTAGTTGAAGATTCGTAAAGTTAGGTTGAATTTATAGATGTACATTGAACCATTGAACCACGGAACCAAATTGAATCGAACAAAATCATTTAGTTTGGTTCGATTTTGATCAAAAATAGTTTAGTTTCGGTTTCAAAAATTAGAAAACCACTTGATTTGGTTCGATTCACAATTTGTGGTATAGAACCAAATCAATCTATATAATTTTAGTTATTTATTATATAATATATATTATATAATACTTGTTAACTATTCTAAACCTTTTTATCATCTCATAAGTATAATATAGGCATTTGTTTAGTCATATATATATATATATATATATATATATATATATATATATATTAAATCAAACAAAATCTTGATTGTTGGAGGACTATTATTTTTCAATTGTTTGTGTTTATTTTGAAATTTGTATGGCTTTCTTTATGATAATTTATTTTTAGTTGGTTATTTTCTATTTTTTATGTTAATATCAAATTAAAATATTTTTTTTAATATTGGTTAAGTTGATTAAAAAGAATTTATATAAACCACAAAACCAAACCACATTGAGTGGTTCGGTTCGATTCATGGTTTTGGCCAAAACCAAACCAAACCATGTACACCCCTAGTTTAATTGTGTACAAACTTGTTTCTACGTCAACAACTTATATCGTGATATAACACTATTAAATATTTTATTTGTTCTAATGAGAGCATAACCGATAACTTTTCTATAATCGCTTTTGAACCGCTCTATTGTCATTCCTACCTGGAATTGAACTTTAACCGATAGCATTTATAACTACTCTTGAAATTACATTGTGTAGGATTAATTATGTGAAGTTATTTTTCCTCCTTTGTGATTTCTTTTCTTTTACTTGCATTTTATATTTTCGCTCATTGGTTATATCATTTCTTTCTTTTTTTTGTTTACCAAAGTATTCTCAGGTTAATGTATTACGCGTCCCTGTCTAGAAGGAGAATTAGTTTGATTTTCTTAAAGAGCCCGACTACATGTTAAATTCCACTTTCAGCTTCTTTTTCCTCAATCAGTTGGGTTAATTTCTACAAGAAAAATATCAATAAGCCCGTTGAAAGGGAAAGTAACGACGTCGATAGAGGTAGAATACTTTAAAAGTAGACTAATTATAAATCTAAGGCTTAATTCTCAATTTGGCACGGGCTAAGCACTCTACTACTATTTTTCAATATGGATACTTTACAAAACATGTCAATATGGTTTAGATAGTGGATGTCTTTAACGGAATAGCCTAAAAAGACATAAATGCCCTTAACTGTGACATGTGTCGTGCACATGAATCCTAAGGCCTCATAAACAATCTGAAAAATGTTGTTTAACACTCCATGAGCTTGAGGGTTCACTTTCCCAATTCCCTAAACAACTTTGGGTAGATCACGAACCCTAACAGTCCATGAACGAAATTCCGAGTATAGAATATCAGTGATATGATCATAAAGTAAGTAATTCCAAATGCAAATATAGAGATTTCATAGATCTTCATTTATTTATACTTCAGTTGTAGTATCTATAATACAATAGAGGTCATAGTCGCACGCTCGCAATTGACTTGGGATAAGTACTGGCTAGGATTTACTGTTTTACGGTGATCCAACGGCCAAGATTTTCTTCACATGTGCGAAGGTTGTTTTACTGGTTTGTGATTTACTTTGAAACAGTTATTTTTCACGAAAACCTCCCTATTTTATCTCCTCTTTCTCTCTCTTCAAGTCACTTTCTCTTTTCTTTTCTTTTCTTTTCTTTTCTTTTCTATCTCTCTTTCTCTCTCTTCCTCTCCTTTCTCTCCTTATTCTTCCTGGTTCTATTCCTCTTCATATTTTCTCTCTCTCTTCCTCCCTATTTTATCTCCTCTTTCTCTCTCTCTCTCTCTTCCTCTTTTCTATCTCTCTTTCTCGATCTTCCTCTTTTTTATCTCTCTTTCTCTCTCTTCCTCTCCTTTCTCTCCTTATTCTTTCCGGTTCTATTCCTCTTCCTATTCTCTCTCTCTCTCTCTCTCTCTCTCTCTCTTCCTCTCTTTTCTTCTGCATAATCTTTACAGAGAGGTTAGGGTATTATTGTAATGGGAAGCTGCAAATAAGAGTATGGCTTTCCGGATTATTAATTTGAAAGAGGGACCCCACCTCTCATAACTTAAACTATTAAGGGCTCGTTTGTTGTGGCTGATGGCTTATGACTTATGGCTGATAGCTTGTCGATGGTGAATGACTTTGACCGATCAGATGATAGATCGCTTGTTACAATTGTTGAAAAAGCTGCTTATGAGTCGTTATAATTATTTGTTAAAAAAAAACTTGAAAATTAATATTCATATTTTTATGTATATTTCATAAGAGGATGAAATGAGGATAATCAAATATTTATTAATGAATAGTTGTCTTCATGTTTAAAAAAAACCAAAAAAAGCTTAAAATTTTGGCTTTTTGGCTTTGGCTTTTCAATGCATAAAGTGTGTTGTACCTTACTTATTGGCTTTTGGCTTATAAGCTGAAACAAACACTTTAAATATGACTTTTCAAAAGCCAAAAGCCAAAAGTCACTCCAAATAAGCTGCAACAAACGAGCACTAAGTAGTCCGTCCGAAATAAAATACATAATAGTATTGGCTTGCACTTAATCTCATATTTATTTTTTTTCTCCTGAGATTGCAGTCGGCATAGTTCTCGTGTCGTGATTCCCTCATTTTCTGTTTTTGCTGCTTGAAACTGACAACCATTGGATGTTGTTTTACTGATGTTGTGTTGAGTGTTTTTGTGTTGGTGTAGTAGCGGAATAGCTAATCCTGTTTAAAACAACGGTGTTTTAAGTGTCGCATATCTAAATTTGTAAAATTGGAGCTGAAGTATTAGTCGAGCTTTACTTTACTATCATGAGACGGTTGGGTAGAATATATGAGACTTATAAATGAGCGTAACTAATACCACAATGTTTTTGCTGGTTGATCAACAATTATTAGATGTTACTCTAATTGCAAACAAGATCATCAATGTCGTTCAATATACTAATAGGCAGGCTTTGGTTGTTAAAATGGACTTTAGAAAGGCTTGCAAATAGGTGTAATTAGAACATCAATAAAGTGAATAAGCAAATGGATTATGGTATAAACTCATGAGGTAGATTGTGGAGCATCTTAATTCAACGTGATTCTAGTTACTAGATAATGGAGAGTGTTGACCTTGGTCCTAAGCTGCTACAATTATTCATCACAATTGTACCTTGTCTCCATTGGCGGAGGTAAGTGGGGCGAGGGATCATGCCTCCCCCCTCCCCCATAACAAAAACTAAAACATTTGACAATTTGATTAATAATTTTCGCAGTATCAAACAACTCTTAGTAAATATTTGTCACATATAACTATGAACTTCTTAAAATTTGTATAATTTTACCTAATTTTCTATATGAGAGAGAGATTTCTAGAAATAACAACTATTGATATAAAATTTTTGAGCATAATTACTTTTTAATATTTAACTTGGTCAATATACATTTGCCCCTCCTCTCCCCCAGCCCCTCCCCCCACCTTCCCCACAAATGTTAATTCCCAGATCGTCAGGACCGTCACTGTTATCTTCCTTCTTATTTACCCTGCTCATAGATGTATTGAGCAAGATATTCAAAGTGCTGTAGAGTTTAGGCTCACAAAGGATGCTCAGAGGACAGAGAGGAACCGAGGGTTTCATCTCCAATACATGGAGTATTTTGTTTTATCCAAATAGTGCCTCTTACATTAGGTAGTTATAAAGTGTTTGGGAAGCTATCAGATTAAAGAAACAAGTTAGTCAAATCTATTATCGCTAAAATTATGGAAGATAGAGAGTTGACTGCTGACAATTGAAGAAATGGGAGAGAGTCGGATTGTTCTCTAATAACTTACGTTTGTTTTATACAACTTAGACAGGTCAAAGTTTATCTTTCTTTTTCTTTTTCTTTTTTTTTCCTCTCTTTGTCAAAAGTCACTTAATCAAAAAGCTATCTAGGTTATTTTATATAGAGCTTGCCTAGGCCAGCTTGGGATATGCGCAGCATTGCCAAGGCCCCATAAGCACACACCTAACTGATATCCCCTACCCAACCAACTTTAAGACCCAAGACCTTTGCCTTGATGCACCTTGCTCCCAGAAGCCTTTCGTCTTCAACAACACTGGCATTATGTCTAGAAATTTGTTTTAAGTGCAAGCTAGCTAGCGGGACGCATGATCATCGTCACCTCTGTCAAGGTTTTTCTTGGTGGCATAGAGTTGTTGTCCTATGGTTACCAGGAAAAATGCGATTGCTTAAGAACATATATTTGACAAAGGTGAATAAGAAGTGCAAGGGTTACGATATAGTGGGTTCAACAATTTTGGTTTGGCTTCAAAACAGTAGTTGCTTTATGCAAAAGACCATTGGCTCCACCAGTTAGATAATCTTTAACTCTATCATATTTCAGTGGAGAAGGAGTAAGTAGAAATAACTTCTCCAAACGAGAAAGGTAGAAGTCTTGAATTCTCATACTGGAGACAAAGCTCCGGGACCAGATGGCATGTCAATTGCTTATTTACAGCATTACCACACCAGACTTCAAGCGATGTAATGGTTAACCACATAAGAACTCCATCTCGACTTAATCTCGACTTAATCAACTCCACAAATCTTGGTTCCACGAGCCACCTATTTTCAAACCTTAACGGAGTTCTCCCTTTATTAACCCCCTACATTCTAACAATAAAGGGACATGATTGGACATCACCCTCAAAAAGTCCCATTAAAATACTCTTCCCAATTTGATGATACCAAAAACCTATTAATTGTTGAACATTGATGCCTATCTTCGTTCTAAACCATGTAAACGAACCTCCTGCTAAAGGCAAATCCATCAAGGCCTCTTCATTGATGAAATCATTTAACTCCACCATAGTCTGAGAGAACAAACACGAACCCATGCGTTCTTGTGGAAATCGAGATACATTAAAGTCTCCCCTTCTACACCAAGGATATTTTCAATTTTGATTATCAGATTTTAACTCTTTCCACAAGGTTGTCCGAGAAGTGTCCGAGCATGGACCATAAACACCCGAAAAGACCCACACTATGTCATTCCCCACTACCTTGAACAACCTTTATAGTTCCCAGGTCCAAATCGCAAATCACTACTTGAAGAGAAGATCTCACTCATGCATCTAATTACTGACGAATGGATATTGCATCTAGAATCTGTCAAGATCTGTAATTGCATTTGTGGTGCTCCACTACTAAACCGATGGTCACTGCTCCAGTCTAAATGATAAGATTTTTGCCTCCCCCCCCCTAAATACCACCAATCAGACGTGCTTCTAAATCCTTAAGGTTGTCAACCCTTCTTCGAATATGAGTATTTGAAATGGTTTCCCCCTTTAGGATTTCCTTCCAAAGCCCCCCTCTCATAGAAGTTGTGAAATCATATAACGAATTTAAGAATGATAAAGTTTGAAAAAACATGTTTGGATGACAATAAAGAAAGCACGTGAATATCAAATTTGCTTAGTTATTAAGATTTTAATCTTCTTCTTTTTTACCATATTGTAAATGCCTCTTGTAGAATTGGGCGATATTTATGTCTGCTTAGTTTTTTTGCTGTTGGTTCCTGCCAAGCATTGGCGCAAGTGCAGTCCAAAGTCTGCTTCCTTCGGTTTCTTCTTACAATTTCAGTTTCATGCACTCTGTCAGATTATTGAAAGTGTCAGCCGACTCCTGTGTGTTTACAAAATTATGAAAGTTAATATTATTTAAATGTCTGACTAGCAGTTTAAAGAATTAAGGAAGAAAAGAAAGAAGCGAAGGAGTCTGTTACATCTGTTATTATTACTATGGTTGGGAAATCTTTATGTAACTGTGCATTGCATCATTTATCATTACAAATGAAAATTATTTTCTTACTTTTAGTTGTATGTTAATTTAATTTTTTTTACAGTCATGTGTGTGTTAGTAATAAAGTTTGATAGATTCGTTTTAAAAATAGGGGTTATTCTTTATGATCTTATTAAATAATTTACTTTCTATTTAGAATAAGTTATGAGACTTTTTGGCAAGTATTAGTTTTATTTATTTCATATCGACTACTAACACGTGTTAATTTTAGGGAAATTTTTGTAATGGATAGGAGTTGGATGTATCAATCTAGGGTGAGCAGAAGCTATAGGGATGGAGTAGAGGAATTTCTTAAGTTGGCATTCTCTAAGGCAAGTATTGATCGGAAGATAATCTGTCCATGTGTCAAGTGTGGGAATGGAAAGTGGATGGAGGAACCTGAAGCAAGAGAACGCCTGATTTGTGATGGTTTTATTAATGGTTACACAAAATGGGTAGCTCATGGTGAAGCTACACCAGTCTCTTCTCCGGTAAATCCTATGTATAATGATGTGGAAATGCATGATGATATGCTTGGCATGTTGCATGATGCATTTGGAATAGAAAATAATGATGAACTTGGAGAAGATATACCGAATGTAAATGAGGAACCTAATGAGGATGCTGTCAAATTTTACAAATTGTTAAAAGATGCCGAGGAACCATTATACGAGGATTGTAATAATTACTCGATTCTCTCTTTTGTAATAAGGTTGTTTCATATTAAGTGTCTTGGAAAAATGACAAATGGTGCATTTACCTTGTTGCTTGAAACTCTTAATGATGTGTTCCCAATGGTTAAGAAATTGCCAAAGTCGTACTATGAAGTGAAAAAGTTTATGGGTGCATTGGGTCTTAGTTATACGAAGATTGACGCGTGTCCAAATGATTGCATGTTGTAATGGAAAACTCATGCTAATGACCAGGAATGTCATGTATGTGGGATGTCGAGATGGAAAACAAGTGAAGCTAATGACGAAGAACAAGTAGAGTTGTCTAATGGGGGGTAAAAAGGTTGCAGCCAAGGTTTTACGTCACTTTCCATTAAAACCTAGACTGCAACGCTTGTTCAAGTCAACAAAGACAGCTTCATCAATGTGGTGGCATCATGAAGATCTTACGAAAGATGGTTTGATGAGGCATCCAACAGACTTTCCAGCTTGGCAAACTTTTGATTTTAAAAATCCTGAATTTGCCAAGGATCCACGTAACGTTAGACTGGGTTTAGCATGTGATGGTTTTAGTCCTAATCGGACTATGAGTGTTTCCTATAGCACATGGCATGTTGTCATGATGCCTTATAATTTGCCACCTTGGTTGTGCATGAAACAACCCCATTTTATGTTATCTTTACTTATACCTGGCCCTACATCTCCTGGAAATAACATTGATGTCTACTTATAGCCGTTGATTGATGAACTAATTGATTTATGGGTAGATGGATTGGAAACATATGATGCTTCATCAAGACAGAATTTTCAAATGCGTGCAGCACTATTATGGACCATTAGCGATTTTCCTGCATATGCTAACTTGTCTGGTTGGAGCACTAAAGGAGAACTCGCATGCCCCTCATGCCACAAAGATACAGATTCTCAATGGTTAACTCATAGTGGGAAGTATTGTTACATGGGCCATCGTCGTTTCTTGGATGAGAACCATACTTTCCGCAAAGAAAAGCGATCATTCAATGGAAAAGAGGAGAGGGGAAAAGCACCAACTCGTTTAAGTCGATCAACGGTGCTAGATGACTTGAGTGGATTTAGAAACAGATTTAGTAAAGAAGTTAAAGGTAATCCAGTGTTTCCTTACAGTTGGAAAAAGCGTAGTATATTTTTTGACCTACCATATTGGAAAGATAATTTGGTACGTCACAATCTTGATGTGATGCATATCGAGAAAACTGTATGCGACTCTGTGATTGGTACATTGTTGAATTTTGATGGGAAAACAAAAGATCATTTAAAGGGTCGTCTTGACTTAAGGGACATGGGAATTAGGAAAGAACTTCATCCGGTCTAGAATGAGTCTGGTCGGGTATACTTGCCTCCTACTAGCTTTTCATTATCAAAAAAAGAGAAGGAGATATTTTGTTCAGTGTTAAAAAAAGTTAAAGTTCCGGATGGATATGCTGCAAATATTTCAAGATGTGTACAATTCAAACCACCGAAAATCATTGGGCTTAAGAGTCACGACAATCATATATTGATACAACAACTTCTGCCCATTGCTTTGCAGAAAGTCTTATCTAAGCAAGTACGCTCACCTTCGATAGAACTATCCAATTATTTTAGAAGAATATGCTCAAAGGTTCTTCGAGCCCGTGACTTGATAAAATTGGAAGGGCAAATTGCAAAAACACTTTGCCAACTAGAGAGAATTTTTCCTCATTGAATTACTCAGTAGTATTTTAAACGAATTGTGGACTCATGTTAAGTATTAGATAGATTTTGTATTTAATTATTTTGGGTTTATTTTGACTTTAGTCAAGGATGTTTAAGATTTAATTATTATGAGATTAGAACATTTATGATTTAAGTTATGATTGTTGGTGACGTGGCCAACCTGTAACGCCCCAAATTCGGCACCGACACCGCGGTCCTACAATTTGGCCACATCACCTAACAATCATAAGTTAAATCATAAATGTTATAATCTCACAATAATTAAATCTTAAACATCCTTGACTAAAGTCAAAATAAACTCAAAATAATTAAATACAAAATCTATCTAATACTTAACATGAGTCCACAATTCGTTTAAAATACTAATGAGTAATTCAATGAGAAATGACGAAATCCAAAATCCTCGAAAGCCGACATCACGGTCTACCCGAACTGAAATCCTCTATTAATTTTTACTCATTACCTGAGAAGAAGAGTATGAAGGGGTGAGCGAACAGTGCTCAGTAAGTTCATATACAACCCCTCAGTTACTAAGGAGGAGTTGACCAGAAATAAATCAGAGATGAATATTTTTTAGAATAGTCGAAATTCATTATTTAAAAATCGATAAGCGGAAGCAGTTTTTCAAATGTCAAACAGGAGATCGGACTTCCAAAGAAAGATAATACTCAACGATTGACTCGAGTAGCCCACAGCCACCAACCGTCTCATACCAGTTGAAGACAGCAAACTACTCGCAGATATAAACTCAGGATTCCAAGTGAAAGATAATAATGCAACAAGTAAACTCGAGTAATCAATTGTCACCAACCGTCTCATACCAGCTGATGACAACAGATTACTCACAGAATTCCATGATCACGTAAGCAATTCATAAATCTTAGTTCATAGATCAAAATTCACAGATCATAATTCATAGATCATAATTCGAAGATCATATGTATATCCGGATAACCACGCCACGGACCAAGTGGCGTTCACAAGTATCATAATTCATAGTTTCATAATTCATAGTGTCATAAATTCAACTTAGTGATCATGATAGAATTTTCAAGTAATCAAATACTTTTACAAAATCATGCATCGCCAAAAAAAAATATACATTTCATATCAAAGGTATCTCACATGAAATTCAATAATTATGTAAGAATAAACGGATAAACAAACTATGAGTTCAAAAAAAGTGTAAGCGACGGAGTTCAAATTCAAATGCCGATTTAAAGTCGGTGTACGTTTCAAGAAATATCGAAGTTAAGGAATTTAATGGAAACCTAACGAATGGTACGTAAAGATTTGAGACCTAAAAGAGGTATAATACATTACCTCGAAATTGCTTAGCGTAGATGATTCCGCAACACAATTGATCGTCCTAAGCCCGCTTGTCCAATTCTAAAATTACAACGTAACAAGTCACTAACTAATATTATTCTACTAATTAATTCCTTACGCTCATACCAAATCATAATCCTCAACAATTAACATATCCTAAACGTACACTTAATACTAACTTAAATTAAAATTTCCAACAAGTACCTTACCAATGTATTAAAATATTAATATGTATATTTTCTTTATAAAATACAACTTGTTGATACTATAAAATACTCCTATTAAAACATTATAAAATTTCATTCACCAAAAGTCCAACTTACATACTAACAATGTTTTCTTTCAAAAAATATATATATCATTAGTAATCATAGTTATTTTGGATTTTGAAAAAAATAAAAATAAAATAAAATAGACCAATAGACACATTGTACACACACTTACATAGATACAATTCATAATTGACTATGAATAAATATAATATTATATATTGTAATAATATGATTTAGTAATTATGTCTATACCCACACACAAAACAAACACACACACTGAACACATGCACACAAGCACACACACAATGTGTAACGCCCCAAATTCGGCACCGACACCGCGGTCCCACAATTTGGCCACGTCACTAACAATCATAACTTAAATCATAAATGTTCTAATCTCGTAATTATTAAATCTTAATATCCTTGACTGAAGTCGAAAATAACCCAAAATAATTAAATACAAAATCTAACTAAAACTTGACATGAGTCCATAATTAATTTAAAGTACTGTCGAACAATTTAATAAGTAAGACTAAATCTAAAATTCTCGGAAGTCGTCATCTTGGTCTACCCGAGCCAAAATCCTCTAATAATCTTATTCATTACCTGAGAAAGAAGAGTATGAAGAGGTGAGCGAACAATGCTCAGTAAGTTCATATATAATCCCTCCGGTTACAAAGGAGGAGTTAACCAGAAATAAATCCGAGATGAATATATAAATATATAAATATATATATATATATATATATATATATATATATATATATATATATATATATATATATATATATATATTTTTTTTTTTGAATAGTCAAATTCATAAATTAGAAATCGATAAGCGGAAGCAAATATCAAATTTCTAATTAAATGAGCAAGAATCCAAATGAAAATAACGTTCAACGGTGACTCGAGTAATCAACTGTCACCAACCGTCCCATACCAATTAGCGACAATTGACTACTCACGGAATCCCATGATCACACAAGCAAATTCATAAATCATAGTTCATAGTTCATAGATCATAAATCATAGATCATTGGTATATCCGGATAACCACGCCACGGGCCAAGTGGCGTTCATAAGCATCATAAATCATAGTTTCATAATTCATAGTGTCATAAATTCAATTTAGTGATCATGGTAGAATTTCAAGTAATCAATATTTTTACAAATCAGGAATTGCCAAAAATCATACTTTTCATATAAATGGTATCTCACATGAAATTCAATAATTATGTGAGAATAAACAGATAATCAAATCATGAGTTCGAAAGAAGCGTAAACGAAGGAGTTCAAATTCAAATGCCGATTTAAAGTCGATGTTTGTTTCAAGAAAATCGATGTCAAATGAGTAATGGAAACCTAACGAATGGTACGTAAAGATTTGAGACCTAAAAGATGTATAATCTCTTACCTCGAAATGCTTAGCGAAGGTAATATCCGCAACACGTACGTTCGTTCTAACCTTGTTTGTCCAATTCTATAATCAAATATACAATAATTGCTAAACTATAATTGTATCGATTAACACCTATTAATTTCTAATAATAATAATGATAGTTGTAATGCTTATTAATTTATTTATTTTAACTACTATTCACGCACACACACTACACTGTACACAACACATATCATAAATAATATACCATATTATTATAATATAATATTTGATACATACTTATAATCATTCAACACACATTGTTTTCACACACAAAACACACACACTATTCACGCACACACACTACATTGTACACAACCCATATTATTATAATATAATATTTGATACATACTTATAATCATTCAACACACATTGTTTTCACACACAAAACACACATACTATTCACACACACACTACACTGAATAGTACACCACTGTTTGAATCAATTTTTTTTAATCCACCGGTTGACTTTTGTCCACTGTTTGATTTTTGTGTGGAAACTTAATTATTTTTTTTGCCATTGTCCTCACTGTACGATTCAGACAAAAAAATAATTAATATGGTTGATTACCTTTTCCTCACATCACAAGGAAATTGAAGGCATTAACCTATAGAATATTGATACATCAAATTGTTCTTCACAACTTGTTGCCTAGTTCCAGCGCCGCCTCTCTCACTCTTCGGCCGCTTCTCTTTTTTTTTTTTTTGTACTCCGTTAACCGATAAAGGGTTTTCTCCTCCTTTAACCTTTTATTTATACAGAAACCCTATTAGGTTTTCTAACCCTAAAACTAAATGGACCAAGACCAATTTTTAATTGGGTAATATTATTAGGGAATAGTAATTAATCCTAGTCACAAGTGGGCCAAGCCCAACCCAATTTAATTAGTTACTTAATAGGTTCAAAGCATTAATTTAACACAATAATTATAACATTAATTATATAGGTCCAAAACAATCATAATATTAATTAACGAAAAAAATTAATATTTTTACTAAAATTATCGGGGTATTACACTCTCATCCCCTTAAAAGAAGTTTAGTCCCTAAACTTAATGTACCTAATCAGTCGAAGAGGCTTGGATGTCTTTCTCGCATATCTTCCTCTAATTCCCAAGTAGCCTCTCTCTCGGTGTGATTAGTCCACTGTACCTTCACGTACGGAATGGTACGTCGTCTCAATACTTGATCTTTCTGGTCCACTATACGAACTGGTTGTTCCTCATAGCACAAATCTTCCCGCAATTGTAAGGGTTCGAAAGCAATTACGTGGCTTGGATCTGGGACGTATTTTCTCAACATTGACACATGGAATACATTGTGGACTCCTGAAAGTGTAGGTGGTAATGCAAGCATATAAGCGACTTCCCCCACACGATCCAATATTTCAAAAGGGCCTACAAATCTCGGACTGAGCTTCCCCTTAATGCCAAATCTCATAACTCCCCTTGTCGGTGAAATTTTGAGAAACACATGATCTCTCATTTCAAACCCAAGTTCGCGGCGACGCTTATCGGCATACGATTTCTATCTACTCTGGGCCGTAAGAAGTCTCTTCTTGATCAACTGTACCTTATCCGATGTAATCTACAAAAGTTCTGGCCCCAACAGTTGCCTCTCGCCCACTTCATCCCAACACGTAGGTGATCTACATCTTCTTCCATACAATGCTTCGTACGGTGCCATACCAATGCTCGCATGAAAGCTATTGTTATACGTAAACTCGACCAACGGCAGATGGTCATCCCAACTCCCTTGTAAATCCAAAGTACAAGCCCTAAGCATATCCTCCAATGTTTGTATGGTCCGTTCTGACTGGCCATCTGTTTGTGGATGGAAGGTCGTACTCATGCTCAAATTTGTACCCAAGGCCTTCTGCAAGCTACCCCAAAACTTCGAAGTGAATCGGGCATCCCGGTCCGAAACTATAGAAACTGGAACTCCATGTAGTCTAACGATCTCGTCAACGTAGAACTTTGCTAGCTTCTCCAAAGAGTCATTAATCTTGAAGCAAGAAAATGAGCTGACTTGGTCAATCGATCTACGATAACCCAAATGGCATTGTGCCCCTTTAGCGTTCTAGGTAACCCTACCACAAAGTCCATAGTAATGTGTTCCCACTTCCATTTGGGAATCGGTAGTGACTGTAACATTCCACCAGGTCGTTGATGTTCGCTCTTAACCTGTTGGCACACCAAGCACTTAGCGACAAATTCTGCAATTTCTCGTTTCATATTTTCCCACCAAAACGTCTCCTTCATGTCTCGATACATTTTTGTACTCCCAGGATGTACCGCAAACCTTGAATTGTGAGCCTCTTCTAACACTTCTCTCTTTAACTCCGGATCCGATGGTACACAAATCCTTCTTCCAAAACGTAGAATACCATCCCCTCCAAGTCGAAAATTTATCTGAGCTCCCATCTCTACACCTTCCCAAATTTTCATTAACTCTGGATCAGCTCTCTGGGCCGTTTTTATTCTTTCTAGTAACGACGGTTGAAGACTCAAACGAGCCAAATAACCTTTTCCTCCTCTTACCCGCACTTCTAGGCCCAGATTCTTGATCTCTTCGAGAAGTCTCTTCTCCTTTGTCAGCATCATCGCTAATGTTCCCCTACTCTTGCGACTCAAGGCATCAGCCACTACATTGGCCTTGCCTGGGTGATATAAAATGGTGCAGTCGTAATCCTTTAACAACTCTAACCACCTTCTCTGTCTCATGTTCAATTCTTTCTGGGTAAAAATGTACTTCAGGCTCTTGTGATCTGTGTAAATCTCGCATGTCACCCCATATAAGTAGTGTCTCCAAATTTTCAACGCAAACACCACTGCAGCCAACTCTAAGTCGTGGGTCGGGTAATTCTTCTCAAAGTTCTTCAATTGTCGTGATGCATAGGCAATCACCTTCCCATCTTGCATTAGAACACACCCCAGACCCTTCAAAGAAGCGTCGCTATAGATCACAAACTCGTCTGTGCCCGATGGTAAAGTAAGAATTGGTGCTGAAACCAATCTCTTCTTCAATTCTTGAAAGCTGGACTCACAGTCCTCCGTCCACACAAATTTTATGTTCTTCTGAGTCAGCTTAGTCAAAGGTGTCGCGATCTTCGAGAATCCTTCCACAAAGCGACGATAATATCCTGCTAAACCCAAGAAACTTCGCACTTTTGTCACTGTCGTCGGCCTTTCCCAACTCACAATAGCTTCAATCTTAGCCGGGTCGACTGAAATTCCATCCTTGGACACAACATGTCCCAAGAAGGCTACTTTCTCCATCCAAAATTCACATTTCTTAAACTTGGCATACAACTTCTCCTCTCTTAATATTTGCATCACTGACCTCAAGTGTTGCTCGTGTTCTTCCCGGGTCTTCGAATAGATCAAGATGTCATCAATAAATACGATCACACACCGGTCGAGGAACTTCTGGAAAACCCTATTCATGAGATCCATGAAGGCAGCTGGGGCATTTGTAAGTCCAAACGGCATCACCAAAAATTCATAATGCCCATAGCGAGTTCGGAAAGCGGTCTTCAAAATGTCCTCCTTCTTAACCCTCAACTGGTGGTACCCCGAGCGAAGATCAATTTTTGAAAAGTAACACGCCCCTTGTAATTGATCAAACAGGTCGTCAATCCTAGGTAGTGGGTACTTATTCCTTATTGTGACCCGATTGAGCTCACGGTAATCGATGCACATTCTCATACTCACATCCTTCTTTTTCACGAATAATACCGGAGCGCCCCAAGGTGAAACACTTGGTCTAATCAAATCTTTCTCCAAAAATTCCTGTAATTGTTCTTTTAACTCCTTGAGTTCTGCTGGTGCCATTCTATATGGTGCTTTAGAAATAGGCGTCGTCCCCGGTGCTAGATCGATTCCAAACTCTACCTCCCGTTCAGGTGGAAGACCAGGTAAATCCTCCAGAAACACATCCTCAAACTTCTTAACCACGGATAGGGACTCCAACTTAACCCCTTCATTTTGACTATCGATAATGGAGGCTAGATAGCCTCGGCAACCCCTCCTTAACAACCTTCTCACCTTTAAGGAATAAATAATACAAGATGGAACTACTGGTTTAGACCCCTTAAAGCAAAATTCTACCTCACCCGGCATGTAAAATATGACTTCCTTCTCGAAACAGTCTACCTTAGCGTGAAACGCCGCTAGCCAATCCATGCCTAATATTAGATCAAAGTCTTGGATATCTAAAGGTAGCAAATCAATAGGCATTTCTCTATCCTCAAGTTTCAAAGGGCATGACTTATACACTGTGGTTACAGGAATGGATTCTTTAGTAGGCGTGTCTATAACTAGGTCAACTTCCAGACTTTGAGAACACAATTTCATACAATGTGCGAGTGTGGTACGTATAATTGAGTGTGTGGCACTAGGATCAATCAATGCATATACGTCACGAGAGTAAAGCTGGACGGTACCTGCCACCACGTCATTTGTAGCCCTTGCATCTCTAGCTGTCATTGCAAATATCCTTCCATGTCCCCTCGGTTTGTTCTTATCTTCCCCTCCTGCTCCTTGATTAGCACCACCCTTCGGTGGTTCTGGGCAGTCCCTGGCCTTATGTCCCACCTTGCTGCAATTGAAACAAGCTCCCTTCGTCCAAAAGCATGCTTCAGTCTTGTGGTTCTTCCCACACCTACCGCAAGTCTGATTGGTATTCTGATTCCGTCCCTGGTTCTGGTTACGCCATTGGTTCTGCTGATGACCTTGGTTCTGATTCCGCCACTGATTCTGCTAATGGCCATGATTATAATTCCGACTTGGCTGGTTGGTCCCTCTGTTATCATTGTTCTCAGTATTCCTTCTTTTATAGCCATTCCCCTCCTGATGCTTACCATGATTCCGGTCGAAACTCTCTTCAGGACCCCTCTTTCTCTCATCCTTCTTCCTTTGGTATTCGGCAGACTCCAGCTCCATCACACGAGATTTGTCCAGCACGTCAGCATAGGTTGGCAATTGAAGAGGAGTCAACCTATAGCTAATCCGGCTATTTAGGCCTCTCTCAAACTTCCTGGCTTTCTGACCTTCGTCAGCAAAAAGAGCGGGAGAAAATTTCGACAACTCGATGAATTTTGCGTTGTACTCATCAACCGTCATCTTCCCTTGCTCGAGGTTAAGAAATTCCACTAGCTTCATGTCTTTCATGCTTGGTGGAAAATACTTCTTGTTGAACGCCTCCACGAATATGTCCTAAGTAATCACTTCAACACCCCGAGACTCAAGTGTACTCTTCTCAGAATCCCACCACTGACTAGCTTCTCCCTGTAGCATAAAGGTTGCTAGTTTCACTTGTTGTTCGCTGGAGCATGTCATTGTCTCAAGGATCTTCTTCATGTGATGCAACCACTCATCAGGTTTCTCCATGCCCTGCTCCGAACGTTTTGGGTTTCGTTTCTGGAAACTTTCTAGCGGATCCTTAATCGTAGGTTGAGGGGCTGTTGAGCGAGCTGCGTTTCCCTGGTCCCTATTTCCCACAAGGGCCTGCGCTATAGTCTGAAGCAAGGTATATAGGGTAGGGTCTACTGGCACTGCAGGTACAGGTCCATTAACATTCGCGTTCGGTTGGACTACCTCGGGTGTATTGCCAGAGGTGGAGCCTTCCATGACTCTACCAGCTCTAGTACCCTTACCACATCCACGTCCACGTCCACGAGCTCCAGTGCGTCCTCCACGTGCCATTTGGTACTGAGATATAAATGACATGGTGTCAAATAGTGTCTAAAATTTTTATCACACTGAAATTGGTTTTCGGTATTCAGTATGATGTAAATGGGGACAACTTACATAATTGTTACATATCATCTTTTCATTCAAAACTTATCTTATGATCTTAAGCACTCAAACATGCATTAATACAGATATAGTTGTAAGGAATATTGATGATCATTCAAATAAATCCTCAAATTTATTAATTCTAAAAAAAAATTTCCAACATCTCAAAATTTGGGTACATTTAGAGTATCCCATGTCTCTTAACTAAAACAACCCTCTAAACAAACTCAACAACTAAGGTAACTATAAAACAAAATAACTAGTGTAATGTTCTATCTAGTTTTTTGTCTCCTCTTCATCTTCCTCTAAGTCTTCCTGATTCTCTTCCCCCACTGGTCCATTATTCATGGCCATTTGGACCGCGTCCCAAACGTTCTTAGCCAAGAAGTTGGTGTTGCTCATCCTAGCTCCAACTTCCACGTGAGCCCTCCTAGCATCTTTTATTTCGTCAAAGTGTCTAAACAAGGCATTTTGTGCCAGCTCTAATGCCTTCATCATTCCCTTGACTCGTTCTAGTAGTGCTCATTTTTCCTCCACTAGCGTCTGATTACCATTTCTTAGCAATTGATTTTCATTCCTTAGCAGCTGGTTCTCTTGTTCCAAGACATGGTTAATTTCATCGAGTTCGGCTACCCTAGCGTGCATCGTACTCAGTCTCGTTCTAGCAGCTGACACGGGTGGAGCGACCCTTGCTCTACTGGTGTTGTTACGCGCCATATCCTACAAGTAACACGAGTATATTAGTTTAACGAATTGATAATTTCTTAATCATCAGTGAGATCATGACTTAGCTATAATCACAACTTAATGCTAGTATCACAATCCTATCGTAGTATCACTTCTTATTCTTAATTGTTCCTAAATCTTAAGACCATCCGGATCTAAGGCCTAAGCTCTGATACCAACCTGTAACGCCCCAAATTCGGCACCGACACCGCGGTCCCACAATTTGGCCACGTCACTAACAATCATAACTTAAATCATAAATGTTCTAATCTCGTAATTATTAAATCTTAATATCCTTGACTGAAGTCGAAAATAACCCAAAATAATTAAATACAAAATCTATCTAAAACTTGACATGAGTCCATAATTAATTTAAAGTACTGTCGAATAATTTAATAAGTAAGACTAAATCTAAAATTCTCGGAAATCGTCATCTTGGTCTACCCGAGCCAAAATCCTCTAATAATCTTACTCATTACCTGAGAAAGAAGAGTATGAAGGGGTGAGCGAACAATGCTCAGTAAGTTCATATACAACCCCTCCGGTTACTAAGGAGGAGTTGACCATAAATAAATCCGAGATAAATATATATATATATATATAAATATATATATATATATATATATATATATATATATATATATATATATTTTGAATAGTCAAATTCATAAATTAGAAATCGATAAGCGGAAGCAAATATTAAATTTCGAATTAAATGAGCAAGAATCCAAATGAAAATAATGTTCAACGGTGACTCGAGTAATCAACTGTCACCAACCGTCCCATACCAATTAGCGACAATTGACTACTCACAAAATCTCATGATCACACAAACAAATTCATAAATCATAGTTCATAGTTCATAGATCATAAATCATAGATCATTGGTATATCCGGATAACCACGCCACGGGCCAAGTGGCGTTCATAAGCATCATAAATCATAGTTTCATAATTCATAGTGTCATAAATTCAACTTAGTGATCATGGTAGAATTTCAAGTAATTAATATTTTTACAAATCAGGAATTGTCAAAAATCATACTTTTCATATAAATGATATCTCACATGAAATTCAATAATTATGTGAGAATAAACAGATAATCAAATCATGAGTTCGAAAGAAGCGTAAACGACGGAGTTCAAATTCAAATGCCGATTTAAAGTCGGTGTTTGTTTCAAGAAAATCGATGTCAAATGAGTAATGGAAACCTAACGAATGGTACGTAAAGATTTGAGACCTAAAAGAGGTATAATCTCTTACCTCGAAATGTTTAGCAAAGGTATAATATCCGCAACACGTACGTTCGTCCTAACCTTGCTTGTCCAATTTTATAATCAAATATACAATAATTGCTAAACTATAATTCTATCGATTAACACCTATTAATTTCTAATAATAATAATGATAGTTGTAATGCTTATTAATTTATTTATTTTAACTACTATTCACGCACACACACTACACTGTACACAACTCATATCATAAATAATATACCATATTATTATAATATAATATTTGATACATACTTATAATCATTCAACACACATTGTTTTCACATACAAAACACACACACTATTCACGCACACACACTACACTGTACACAACCCATATTATTATTGTACAATATTTGATACATACTTATAATCATTCAACACGCACTGTTTTCACACACAAAACACACACACTATTCACACACACACACTACACTGAATAGTACACCACTATTTGAATCAATTTTTTTTAATCCACCGGTTTACTTTTGTCCACTGTTTGATTTTTGTTAGGAAACTTATTATTTTATTTTTTTTTGCCATTGTCCTCACTGTACGATTCAGACAAAAAAAATAATTAATATGACTGATTACCTTTTCCCTCACATCACAAGGAAATGAAATGCATTAACTATAGAATATTGATACCTCAAATTGTTCTTCACGACTTGTTGCCCAGTTCCAGCGCCGCCTCTCTCTCACTCTTCGGCCGCTTCTCTTCTTTTTCTTTTTTTTGTACTCCGTTAACCGATAAAGGGTTTTCTTCTCATTTAACCCTTTATTTATACAGAAACCCTATTAGGTTTCCTAACCCTAAAACTAAATAGACCAAGACCAATTTTTAATTGGATAATATTATTAGGGAATAGTAATTAATTCTAGTCACAAGTGGGCCAAGCCCAACCCAATTTAATTAGTTACTTAATAGGTTCAAAGCATTAATTTAACACAATAATTATAATATTAATTATATAGGTCCAAAACAATCATAATATTAATTAAGGAAAAAAATTAATATTTTTACTAAAATTATCGGGGTTTTACACAATGTTCATGCATTAGATGTATATTATATATAAATCTAATGATTAAAGATATATTTTATATCTATATTATATCTATATCATTGTTACTCCAGGAAGAAAAACTTAAATTGCTTTACCTGCTAGTGCTGCCGCCGAGCTCTTTCCCTCTCTCTCTCTCTCTCTCTCTCTCTCTCTCCGTCGTTTCTTCTTTTCTTCTTCTTTTTTTGTACTGTTCTCTTTTCCTCCCCACTCATCCCTATTTATATAAAACCCTATTAGGTTTTCTAACCCTAAAGTTAAATGGGCCAAGACCAATTTTTAATTAGGTAATATTATTAGGGAATTATAATTAAATCTAGTCACAAGTGGGCCAAGCCCAAACCAATTTAATTAGTTACTAAATAGGTTCAAACCATTAAATTAACACAAAACAATTATAACATTAATTATATAGGTCCAAAACGATTGTAATATTAATTAACACCAATTAATATTTTTCTAAAATTATCGGGGTATTACAAGTTATATACTAGCGTTGATGGCTCCAAGATCATCTAATGTTTGGCGTCGCTTGTATGAGGAAAGTTTTGATGACCCACAAAGGGATACCTTGATTGATGCTAGGCTCAATCTTACTTCAGCTAGCTCAGGTTTGTAATAAACCACATTATATTCAAATGATTGTTCGCTAGATTAAACTTATAGAGATTCTTCCTATACATAGATGCAAACAATTTATTTATTTTATTTTTCTGCAAGAAACTACGTCAGATAATTCTAGTCGAAAAAGAAGGCATGAGGGCCCACATTTATGAAAAACATTTGGGGCAGTAGTATAGGTATTCGAACAATTGTTGAGTTTAACAAATATGGACAACCAATTGGAAAGAAAAGAAGCAAGTTTATCCATTTCATTGGTTCTATTGCACGAAATGGAAAATTTATGCCTCTTCCGCAAAAGCCGAAAAAGATGCCTAACCCTGATAAACTGCAATGAAGATGATTAAGGTAATTTTCTATCAATTTTCAGCACACACGATCTATCGATGAAACAATTTCTATTCTATTCGAAAATTTGAAGTTTAAAATTGATGTTTATGCTTACCATAAGCTAAAATGATATTTCTTGTTGATATCTTTTCTTTTTTTTTTTTTTTGGTGAATTTGAAGGATAAGTTTGACTTTTCCCCTGGTCATGAGCCTTGGATCATGAGATCACTTGATAAGAAATGGAAGAATTGGAAATCTACTGTCAAAAGAAACTATTACAACCCTACAAAGTCAGAGTTCCTTAATATACCATGTGGAAGAGTACATGACGAGCAATGGAAAGAACTCCTTAAAACATGGCACTCTAAAGAACATCAGGTATGACATGGATGTTTTTTGTTTAAGCATGCAAGTTATTATTAACCTTGTGAATATGTACTCTCCTATATTATCCTATATGTGTAAACGTGTAGGATGTTGCCAAGAAGAATAAAGCAAGTCGTGCAAAACAAACAATGATTCACGTAACCGCAAAAAGAGTTTTGCAAGGTCTCTAGAAGGAGGTAATTAATTTTGAAAATGTTAAGATAATTGATATTTTTTAAAAGTCAATTTTATATAATGTTATCCTATATATTTAATGTAGAAAAAACAATTGGGTTACACCCCACCACGCATGGACTTATTTATCAAGTGTTATTCAAAGAAGGATGGGAGTGCAGCAGATGAATCGTCTGGACAAACAATGGTCTGTGTTTACTATCTTGCTATAATCTTTTTTACTTTTATAATACTCATATCAATTCCAACCAAGTGAAATAATAACTTACAATATATATACTTGTAGGAAAAAATGTGTGAACTAGCTAATAGCGCACCTAAGGTCAAGACATAATGTTGATAATGATAATGACATATTCGCATGCAAGTATTAGGAAAAGAAAAACCAGTCATGTATGACGCGCTGATTAGGTGTTTCTCCAACAGATTATGAAAGTCGTGCCACAACTTAAAGAATGGCCATGGAATATAAGACCTCCTTAGACAAAGTTGTTGGACAATTCGATGAGTTAAACACCAAGTATGAGCGCTGAGTCATGTTATGAATGGTGGTAGACATGGAGGCACTCCTTCAAATCCCACAAG
>CM028378.1:163927877-163964822 GCA_013146195.2 Codonopsis lanceolata
AGTAAATGATTTGGGGTAAGATGGTTTATGAATCTAACACCTAGTAGTGTTTATACTTGAGCTCAATTAATATGATTCAAGTTTGGCAAAATATTATAAACATGCATCTCTTACTAGTAAAGAAAACAAATCATGTTCTTTCAAAATAAACTAGAGAAACATTACATGAAGCAAGCATGATAGATTTTAAAAATTTGCTTATCATGTGTCCTCACCTGTGATGTGTTAGTACTTCAATTCTATCATGCTCTTTTCATTGTTTTACAAACTATGGTTGATAGGAAAGTGCCTCTATTAATAGAATAACACCATTGCACTAGAAAATTATTTTGAGATGTTAAGTGCAAGTTCTCAACAAAAAAGTGCAAGAGGGAAAAGTAGAAGTTTATTCCAAGTTCAAGAAAAACCTGATATGCAAGCTCAATATGAAAATTGGCAAATTCAAGAAGCATGTGTTATTTGTGGATTAAATTCTCATGCTACTAATTTTTGTCCATCTAGTGCTATGTATTCCGAATGACTGTATTCAAAGACAAAGGAATGATCCCTACTCAAACTCATACAATCCTGGTTGGAGGAATCATCCTAATTTTTCGTGGGGAGGAAATAAACCACTACAACCTTAACAACTCCCAAATAAATGACAATTGCGAATTGAAGAAGTTTCAAAATCAGATGGAGCAAACAAAGGTCAAGTTGCTCTTAATAAATATTTGCTTGAAGAACTAGAAATTGTAAGGGAGAAACTTGCAAAAGTTATGAACGAGAAAAGAGAAGAAGGGAAGTTCCCTAGTCAAACTGAACAAGCAAAATCTATCACTGCTCTGCGAAGTGGTAGAGTAATTGGAGAAGTGGTAAGTGATCCTATTCAATCGTCTGATGTGCTTGATAAATTAGATAATTATGAAAAAGAATTTGAAAAGAATAAAAATGAAAATAATCAAGAAGTAGAAAAAGAATTGCCAAACAAAGAAAGTCAAGAAGAAGTAGAGCAAGAAAAAGAATAAGAGGAAGAGGAACCTTATGTGGCACCACCACCATATGTTCCTCCAATATCATTCCCTAGAAGACTTATGAAAAACAGAATGGATAAGCAATTTTCGGAAATTTATAATATGTTATCCAAAGTGAACATTAACCTTCCTTTGCTTAATGTTATTAGAAATATTCCGGCATATGCTATGTTTTTCAAAGATCTTCACTCTAAGAAACACAAATTTGAAACGAACGACAAAATTATTGTTTCTGAAAACGTAAGTGCAGTGTTACAACCCGAACTTCCCCCCAAATTGAAAGATCCTGGTAGCTTTAATATCCAAGTTTCATTTGGTAGTTCTAAAAAGATGAAGGCTATGTTAGATTTAGGAGCAAGTATTAATCTGATGCCTTTTGCAGTCTATAAACAATTAGGGTTGGGAGAACTGAAACCCACTAATATGTCTTTACAATTAGCTGATCGTTCAGTTAAACATCCTTTGGGTATAGTAGAGGACATCCTAGTTCAGGTAGACAAATTAATCATTCCGATTAATTTTGTGGTTCTAGAGATGGAAAGGAAAATATGCACAAATAATGAAGTCCCTATCTTGTTAGGCAGACCTTTTATGGCCACTGCCAATACAGTGATCAATGTTAAGAATGGTAAACTCACAATGTCAGTAATGGGTGAAACCGTAGAAATTTCAGTTTTTGATGCAATGAATAGACCGAGTGACATGAATGCATGTTTCTCAATTGATGAAATTGAAAAACTAACAGCCCAAACCTTTGAAGAAAATTGTGAGAATGATGATTTTGAGAAAGATGTGTATGTAAGTTATGATGATAGAACTTTCTCTCATATAAAATTCAATATTGAAGAGTTAGAAAGAGAACTTCGAGAGACTGGTGAAAGAAAAGAGAGAGAAAGACTTGAAGCACTTAAGAATAAATTAAAGATAGAAACGAAATGGAAGAGTCTGAATTAGAAAATAATGCAGATAAAATAGAATTAGTGAAAGAGGAAAATTTTGAAGAAGAAGATGTAGAAATTCCAAAATCTATCTGTGAAGAAATAGAAATAGATGAAGAAAAAAAATAAAATATTAAGGAGAAAGATAATGAGGAGACAGTTAAACCAGAAAAGCCTGAATTTATTCCGTTTGTCAAATCTCCTCCTGAAGTCGAATTAAAACCATTACCACCCCACTTAAAATATGCATTTTTAGGGGAAGGTAAAACTCTACCTGTTATAATTGCTGCAGATTTAACAGAAGAGCAAGAAGCAAGCCTATTTAAAGTTTTATGGCCACATAGAGAAGCCATTGGTTGGTCCTTAGCAGATTTAAAAGGCATAAGTCCGTCTATGTGCATGCCTAAAATACATTTAGAAGAAGGTAGTAAACCTTCTGGAGAAAGACAAAAAAGACTTAACCCTCACATGGAAGAAGCAGTGAGAAAAGAAGTACTCAAGATTCTTGATGCGGGTATAATATACCTGATATCTGATAGTAAATGGGTTAGTCCAGTCCAAGTAGTTCGTAAGAAATCAAGAATTATAGTTGTTAAAAATGATAAAGACGAATTAGTCCCGACACGAACTATCACTAGTTATAGAATGTGCATAGATTTGAGGAAGTTAAATGCGGCAACTAGGAAAGACCACTTCCCCTTGCCATTTATTGATCAAATCCTTGAAAGATTAGCTGGTCATGAATATTATTGTTTTCTTGATGGTTTCTCTGGCTACAATCAAATTCCAGTAGCACCCGAATACCAAGAGAAAACCACTTTCACATGTCCCTTTGGTACCTTTGCATTTAGAAGAATGCCCTTTGGACTATGTAATGCCCCAACTACTTTTCAAAGATGCATGATTTCTATATTTTCAGATTTAGTGGAAAGATGTGTTGAAGTGTTCATGGATGATTTTTCAGTATTTGGGAATTCTTTTCATCATTGCCTAGAAAATCTTACATCAATTCTGAAAAGATGTTGTGAAACAAACTTAACCCTAAGTTGGGAGAAAGCCATTTCATGGTTAAACATGGAATTGTCTTAAGGACATGTTGTGTCTAATAAAGGAATTGAAGTTGATAAGGCAAAATTGAAGTTATATCACACCTACCTCACCCAACTTCTGTCAAACGTGTTAGAAGTTTTCTGGGACATGCAGGTTTTTATAGAAAAATTATAAAAGATTTTTCAAAAATCTGTAAACCTCTATGTAATCTGTTGGCAAAAGACACCGAATTAATTTTTGATCAAGAATGCCTAAACGCATTTAATTTATTAAAGGAAAGATTGACAACTGCCCCAATTTTAACCGGCCCCGATTGGTCTCTCCCTTTCGAGATCATGTGCGATGCCTCGGACTTTGCAATTGGAGTTGTGTTTGGTCAAAGGGTAGATAAGAAACCACATGTAATTCATTATGCTAGTAGGACATTAAAAGATGCACAGCTTAATTATACAGCCACAGAAAAAAAAATTAGCAGTTGTGTATGGATTAGAGAAATTTATGTCATACTTGTTAGGATCAAAAGTTATTATATTCTCTGATCATGCAGCCCTAAAATATTTATTGAGTAAGAAAGAGGCAAAGCCTAGACTCATAAGGTGGATGTTATTATTGCAAGAATTTGACATTACTATTAAAGATAAAAAAGGGAACAGAAAACGTAGTAGCCGACCATTTGTCTAGGTAGGAATTTTCACCCTTGCTTGAACGTCAATTTCTTAATAATAAAATTCCTGTAAATGAAGACTTCCTTGATGAACAATTATTAGCAATTGAAGACTCAGATCATTGGTATGATGATTATGTCAATTATTATGTATCTGATCTCATTAACCCTGACTTTGATTTTTATCAAAGAAAGAAATTTTTAACAAATGCTAAGAATTATTTTTGGGAAGAACCTCATTTATATAAAATGTGTTCCGACTCTATAATTAGGAGATGTGTTCCAGAACAAGACCAACAAAGTATTATGGCATTTTGTCATAAATACTCTTGTGATGGTCATTTTAGTGGTGATAAAACTGCTAGAAAAATTCTGCAATCTGGACTATATTAGCCTACTGTTTTTAGAGACTGTGACATATTTTATAAAACTTGTGATAAATGTCAAAGAACCGGTTGAATTGACAAAAGGAATGAAATGCCCTTGCATATAAATATGGCTGTTGAAATTTTGATGTATGGGGTATTGATTTTATGGGTCCTTTTCTAGTGTCTAATAATAGTGAGTATATTTTAGTTGTTGTTGATTATGTGTCCAAATGGATAGAAGCTATTTGGACTAAAAATAATGATGGAAAAACTGTTGTCAAATTCATGGAGGATATTTTTGCTAGGTTTGGAGCACCTAAGGCCATAATTAGTGATCAAGGAACGCATTTCACTAATAGATTGCTAAATTCAGTCCTTATAAAATATGGTGTGACTCATGAGTTAGCTACACCATATCATCCTCAGACCTCTGGCCAAGTGGAAGCGAGTAACAGACAAATAAAAGCAGTCTTGGAAAAGACTGTGAGACCAAATCGTAAGGATTGGGAGTTTAAACTTAAAGATGTTTTGTGGGCATACCGAATTTCATATAAAACCCTATAGGAATGAGTCCTTACCGAATGGTGTATGGCAAGGCTTATCATTTGCCAGTTGAGATTGAACATAGAGCCTATTGGGATGTTAAAGATCTTAATCTTGACTTAACCTTGGCTGGTGAAGAAAGACTGTTCCAGTTGAATGAATTAGAAGAACATAGGTTAAGTTTGTACGAGAATGCTAAAACTTATAAAGAAAAGACCAAAAAATACCACGATATGGGATTAGCCAACAAAATGTTTCGTCAAGGACTAAAGGTATTACTTTTCAATTCGAGACTCAGTCTATTTCCTGGAAAATTGAAATCAAAATGGTCTGGTCCTTTCATTATAGTTCGAATTTATCCTCATGGAGTGATAGATATTAAAAACCCAAGGACCAATGAAATATTCAAAGTTAATGGTCACTGACTCAAGCCATATCTTGAACCCATGTCAGTAGAGAGAACAATTGAACTTATTCGTCTCGCTGACAATGAACCACCAAATTATTAGGTTTGCAGTAGGGTCGAGCCAAAGACGTTAAACAAGTGCGCTAGGTGGTAGGCAACCCACTTTGATGAATTTTATTCGCTTTCGTAGTGTAATTCAAATATGCTGTTCTCCGTCTTATTTAATTTCAGATATTTAATTTAAAAATTGAATATGACATAATTCAAGTTTGGGGGAGAAAAACATCGTAGTGTTGCATTTATATGTTGCTAATATTTTAGTTTAGAATTTGTGTAGAATTTTTAGAGTGCGGGAAAGAAAAGGACCTAACGGAACGTAATGGGACATAATAGAAGGACCAAACTGCAAAACTACCAAAAGTTTGGAAGCAGAAAACGCATGAAACCTTCTGGTGACCTTGCGGACGCAACGCCTAAACACTTTGCGGCCACAAGGTCCTAATAAATGCCAGAATCGTGACCGTCAGGCCTCCAATAGAATCTGTGCAGCCTTTGACTGGAGACCTTATAGACGCAAGCCCTAAGGACCTTCTGGCCGTAAGCCTCCCTTTATAAGCGGTACTCAGGCAGCCTCCACAGATCACTCCAAAAAATCCCTCTCTCTCAAAAGCAGCAGCAGCAGATGTCTCCCCCTTTCACAAATCCGGCGAAGCTCTCCAAGATTCCGGCAAGATTCAAGCCAAGACACTTTCTCCTTCAAACTACACCACCTCTTTCCACCCCCATTTCATTCCACTAAGCTTTGAAGGAAGTGTAGCCTCCATTGATTCCGGCGACGAACAAATCCGGCCAACCTCCTCAAAGCAGCAGCAGATGTCTCCCCCTCTCACAAGTCTGGCCAACCTCCTCAAAAATGTTTGCATGCTAGGGTATTAGATTTATTTTGCATAAATTTTATTTCTGCATGCTTTAGTTGTTAGGTTGTGAAGAATTTTAATTTTTAGAAGAGAGTAGATTTTTTAATTTTTTGTGCTTAAAATTAAAATGGCCCCTAAGCGTAGAAACACTAGCGCGTCCACGTCCCGCTCCCAAGAGGAGGAGCAAGATTTTGATGCCTACCGCTTTATTTCCTTTGAGGCTTCGAAGAGCTATTCTAGAAAGCTCTCCAAGAGCATAATCCCTGAAAGGGGATTTCAAGCTCAAGACTTTTCCCTCCCCGAACACTTTTATCGTCGTAGGTGGACTACTCTCATTGCAGTGTTTTAGAGAATGTTAATGTTAGGAATAGAATTGTTAGTTTTTCTGTCCAAAACATTAACCGTTATTTTGGCACTTCCAAATATACGAGTGGTGCCGACCGGTACAGCCGCCACCTTTCTGACCCCATTTTTCTCGAGGCGGTAAATGGGAGTATCGCAACGCCTGGTGTGGTTTGGACCTTCAACCAAGACCCACCATTTTGTGCCCTCACCATGGTGGAGACATTTCTCACGAACACAGCCAAGGTCGTGTTCAAATTTATCTGTGCACGACTCATGCCTTCTAGTCACCAACACACAGTGACTTGGGCTAAGGCTGTCCTGATCTAGACCATCCTTACGGGTGGGTCTGTCGATATTGACCGTCTGATCAACAGCCAAATTCAGACCCTTATTAGAGGTACCACAAACTCGGGATTTGCGTTCCCGAGTTTGATATCCGGACTGTGTGGCCAGGCTGGAGTCGAGTGGGCTCCAGATGCGGAGAGAATTAGGGAGGTGCCCGACATATCTAGGGATGTATTGTTTGAGTACGCTCGCCAGCCGCGAGTGAGAGGCCCTCGTGAGGAGGTGCCCAAGGAGGAGGATCCGTTGGAGGCGATCTCCAACAGGCAAGAGGAGCTTATGCTCCAAAATGAGATGGTTAGTCAGCAGTTGGCACAAGTGCGTGCCGACCAGACTGACTTCTTTGGTTAGGTTAACCAGGTGGGGTAGAATGTCTCCACTTATTTTGGGATGCCACCTAGCACAATTCCCGAGTTTCGTCCTCGTTCATTATTTCCTCCCGACTCACCATGAGTCGGAGCCTAAGTTTCTTCCTCTTTCGTTAGGTGGTCCTGTTATGTCCTTTTGATATTTTTCCTACCCCATCAATCCTCTCATATGTTCCTCAATTTTGGGGACAAAATTAAAATTAAGTTTGGGGGGGGGGGGAATTCTAAGCCCAGAGTCTTTGCAGGTCCTAGCCTAACGAGGAGTGGAGTTGGGATACATTTTTAGGGTGGGGAAAAATGTATTTTCCCTCTATCGTGTCTTCTCCTCACCCGACTTTCTTGCTTTTCAATTTTTCTTATTTTCGGAGATGTTGCCTTGTCCAGAATACACTAACATTTGGTTCTTGCGGGTACCCCATTAAGGGAACCCATCATCAATTATGTCATCATCATCTCCAAATTTTTAATTAAAAAATGAAAAAAATAAAAAAATATTTTAATTCAAAATTTTCATCCTCGAGTCTTTGTGTGGTCGTACTAGTCGATGAGGAGTTAATGCAATGAACCACATAACTTTTCCATAGATTATTTTGGAATTTACTTGATTCTGCAAAATTTTTGATTTTCTCCAAATCTCTGTGCACCTACACCAGCCATAATTATGGATTGATTAGAACATTTTTTTAAAGTTTATAGCACACATTTCATTTAAGCAATAAGATATGCACAAGAATATGATGAATAGTCGTCCTAACATGATTGTTGCATTGAATTGTAACTTAGGGTCAATTGCATGATAAGTTAGATTCCTTGGAATTTTCTTACTAATATATCTCAAACACACTTTCGAACCGTGTCTGCATGTTAGTCTCAATTGTCCCTGCCATCTGTTTTAGCGAATGCTTATGTGAAATCCAGTGATACTAAACATTCGATTCCACAACTTCCATAATTGATATGATATTTTATGTGTCTTACTTGCTTTAAAAACTGCATGAGCATTTGGCATTAAGATATGATTTAGGTCATCTTTGGATCGTTTGAGCCTAAATATTCCCCGACATTTACTAAAAATATCCATAGTGTCCCCTTTTGAGCCTAATTAAAAAGAATGGAGTGTGCTAAGCACACATTAAACCCCCATTTGACTTCGTTCTATTACCCACATTAACTTAACCCTAAAAGCCTAAACACTTTTAGCCTACCCTTTGAGAGAGTAGGATGTGGGTGGGAAATTAATTTTATGGGACCATTTCTCAGTCAAGTAAGTTTTCGGAGGACTTCTTCTTCCCGTCGAAAATATATATATATAAATAAATATAGATCAACGAAAAATGAAACGGAAGAAGAAGAGTGCAAGAAGATTCAAATGAAAGCATAGCTTTTAAGAGAAAAATATGTAGAAAAATTCTGCTGAGAAAGATGATGAAATATTTTTAGTTTGATATATTGTTCAAAACAAGTTTGGGGGAAGGAAAAAAAAACCCCACTTGTGGTCTTTGCAGGCCCTAGCCTAATGGGAAAAACTTCCTTTTGCTTGGAAGTATTAGGGATAAAGGGTAGTCTTGCTCTCTCACTTTTTATTCTCTTCCATTTCCATCATATCCCCCAACACCTTGGCCTTACATTACAAGCTATTAAAGATCTATTGATCTTCTTGCCAATGCTTGTGTTTGTTATTTTGATGGTAATGCATGTAAAATTGATCTACATTTCATATTCACATTATTCGCAAGCTCACTGTGTTAGAATAATCTTAGCAATTACAAGAAATTGGGATAGGAGAGCATTGTATGTCATACATAGAAGTGCATGGGATGGATGTATAAGTTTTTAAAATCCTAGGTTACCTCTCTTTCTGTAATAGACCAAGTTAGGATGTTAGATCTCATACTTTTGGCATTGGTTTTGATTAAACTCTGATTTTCATATGAATGTGGTGCTTAGCTTAATAAAACTATTTTAGTTAAGAAATTCTTTATGACTGATGATCATACACACACGGAGAAATTAAGACTAGTAGCAGTTTTGAGTATAAGTCAGTTTGTTCTATGTGATTAGTTTGCACATATGTGGTGAGCATCTGACTAAGACTACTTTGATATACCATGCTATTATGACTTAAGGTTGAATTCAAAAAGATTTTGTTTTCTTGATTGTTAGTATAGTTTTACCTGTTTTTTGTATTTATTAAATTTTTGTATTTATCTAAATAATCGAGTCGCTCGTATGAGTCTCCTTGAATTTGTGGGTTTCTAGAGGAGTGTAAATAGTGTCACCCTCCAAAAACATTTTCGTTATTTTTTTATGTTTACTTTTGTATTTATAAGTATTGTTTACTCGTGGATGAGCAATGTTTAAGTTTGGGGGTATTTGATCGATGTATTTTATACGTCGATATCAGGTACTTGTATGACTTAAATTGAGCGATTCCGCGAGGCTTTTGGCTACTGATATGTGTTTTTCAGTTGTTTTATGAGTTTCAGGGTTTTAGGTGGAATAATATGAATTATGAGGCTTTTAGTGAAGATTTCGAGGAAGGCGCCAAAGTGTAAATTGAAGAAGAAACGGCAAAGGATCATTCTGGACACCTTGAAGCCGCAAGGTGTTTAGACCTTGCCTTCGCAAGGTCACTAGAGAATCAGCCCCCGAAATGAAGACCCTTGCGGATGCAAGGGGTAATGACATTGCGGCCGCAAGGTACCCAGATCCGGCCTTTTTAGGTGTTCGAGCTGGATTGAAACTCCTATCCCTGTACAACTCCATTGTAAGACCCCGAACCTTCATGTATTTGGCTTTCTCGTTTTGCTTGTCATTTAACCGTGACCTCACTTCCTAAACTTGAGGAAGGAACCTTGATTTGTGTAGGTAGGCTATCTAGGAGCCAATATCTTAATTCCATATGTTCCATAGACTTTAACTAGTTAAAGTTACAAGTCGTATACCGACGCTGTTTGTTACTTGACACGGTTGAGAGTTTTCTCGCGTAGTGTGAGAACCCAAACCCCATTTCATGTTTGACATCATTATAACATGTTTATTATAGGTCTTGACATATTATAGACTTCATTTCATTCATATCATGTTGGCATTGAGTTGGTTGAGATCATAATAGAGTAATGGTCTTCCATGCGTTGCATGCCTTATTGTTGATGTTTCGAGCGTTCATCGTATCATGTTAGCACCGTAATAAGTCTCAACGGAGTCTTAATACCTTTCATATAAGATTTATAATGTTCATCTTAGTTGTTGTGTGCTTGGGGGAAGTTTAGAAGCTTTGTTGCTTCATTTGTGTTTTGTGGTTTTCATCATTGCTTGTATTGCCTTCTTTTCATCTCGAGAGAAGTTCGGTTGAGTTCTAGGCCTTGAATACAAGCCATAACCATGTCTAAACAAGCCTAATACATGTTGAAGTTATCCTAGATTGAGTTGGGATTGAATCGTGTTTGATTCGTTGGCCTTTTGTCAAGTGGTTACAGTCATGTTTTAACATGTTTCGGATGTGTTTCGGGTGTGTTTCCGACTGTTTTTTAGTTGGGTTACACCTTGGGATTGTTGCCAATGAGTTTGGAATCATTTAGGACAAGTTTAGAACAAGTTTAAGTCTTGAACCTCGCGGTCGCATTGGTTTTTGGAGGCTAGCTCGCGTTGAGATGCTGAGAGCTAGTCAAAATGTGCAGAAAGCTGGAAGAGATCCCTTGCGGTCGCATGGTCAGAAAGTGATGCGACCGCGTCATCCTGATTTCAGCCCTTGGTGATTTTTTGAGTGTTTTGGCTATAGACACTTGTGCCCTTGCCCCTTGGCCGTCTTATGTGACTTGAGCCCTCTTTGTTGACTCTCCTACAACCCTTCTAAGCCCTTGGATCATTCCTTATCAAAGGCTTACATGCCATAGCCAATGAGAAGCCAATTAACCCCCTTCACATGGATTAGGGTCTTGTTGGTAAGTATAAAAGAAACTTTCAGCCTATTCAGCCATTATTGATCAACAAAGCTTCAGAGATTCAGAGCTTAGACTCCATTTTCGTCCATGGAGGTAACCCTAACTTGAGAGACCATTTCCCGGAGTTCCGGTGATCTGAGACCGCCAAATCGAAGGCCTTGATCTTCTCTACAACAATCATTGCTTTGATCATCCATTCATCCATTAATCTTAGGACTAAGGTACATTGACAATTCCTTGAGATTTTCATGTTCAATAAAATGACATGACCCCTTCATTATAGTTGCTCTATTGATGATTATGAACATCTTTTGTGAAGACAAATCCTCCAATTCAACCTAAGAAATATGAGTAGAATTTTATGAATTCTTATTGAAGTTGTGATTTTGACTTTATGCAAAGCATGAATGTTGTTTATAATGAGCTTAGGAACAACTCTTGTGAAAGATTATGTTTCAATTCAAGGTTTAACAAAATCTCCGATTCTAGGGTTTGAAACTCGGGATTGTGTTTAAGGCTAGTTTAAGATCATGAACGGCCTAGTTATCGAGTTATAAATGAAAGGAGAACTTAGGAAAGGGCAATGTGATGCATATAGTAACAATGCTCTATTTGGTTGAATTTTAGTAAAACTCACCGGAGTTGAGATTAGGGAGTTATTGAACAATACCGACTCCACATTCAATCCCTACGACGTTTGTAGTGCGTTAGACTAATATATTAGCTTACGTGGCTTTGGGATGGATTGAAGGGCATGTTTGATATGAGTGATTATAAGACTCAATCGAGTTCTTATGTGGTTTATGTGATTGTGTGAAGCAAATGTACAATTAAGAGCATGTTGTAGAATGATGTATCTACTTGACAGGTTGAATTCGCTCTTGTCGAATTCCTACTTGATTCTTTAATGAGTAAAAACACCTACTTGTTGAATAATGGATTTGAGGACTATTCTATGAGAAGATTTGGATTGGGGCTTTCTTAGTACTCTATATATGGAGTCTACTTGTATAAGTCGTTAGGATGACCATGATGTTATCTAAGACTCATCGGTATGGTTTGACCTTGCGAGTTATTACCGCTCTAGTGTTGCTTAAGTCTTTGACTACCATCGACTTTTGTGTTATTGAATGAGTTACTACTCTAGGAAGAGTTTAGTAAATGGCTTCATGATCCGAGACTAACGGAGTAGTCTTGGATAGTACTTAATGGACTGATGGTTAAGTTGTGACTCTGTTGAATTTCATAGGTGAATATGGAATACTGTGTATATTTTATATTATGACTAAATGCATGATTTCCTACCTTGTCAAGAATAGATTCTTCTACGTGTTTCTATGATATGACTTATGAGCATATTGAATGTGTTTGCCTTCGTGCCTGAGTTGTTCTACAGTTAATGAATTGTGGTGAACTTGGATTCTACTATTAAGTGGAATTATGAATTAAAATTGAACTAAGCTTGATTTCACAATAATCAACTTGGACTTCCCTTATATAATTGACTTGGGACTTGAACTAAGATTCCTAAATGGAATAAGAACCTTGCTATGCCTCAAACGAGAACATAGAAAAGAGTCTTGGAACACATATAGTGTTCAAACTCTATTTGGTTGGAATTGTAGTAAAGACTCAACATGGTCGAGTTAAGGAACAATTGAACCTTACGAGGATCGTGGTGAGATCGTATGATAATTATATTCCATTTGACTAGATTACTAGCTTTTGGGACTTGAATCGAAGAGAGTGAACAACTTGACACTTATGATTTAGAGACTCAAATGAGCTCCTATTATGGTTTTGTGATTATTGTAACAATGTGCATAATCGTATGAATTTAGTAGATCATTATATCTACTTGAGAATTAGCAAGTAAACATCTACTTGTGCATTGTATATAAGTCCAGCTGGCATTACTTGAGTTTTCATGATGATGGTGGGACGATGCATTGTCTTCACGAATTATGGGATTCGTGGTTGCAATGTATCGCCGTACCGGATTCGGGTTTCACACACACCTCCACTGCTAGCTACAGTGGGGAAGTAGCCCCCTTTATCGTAACCAATTGAGCACATTGGCTAGTGCTATTTTCCTGAGTAGAGAACTCGGACCGAGAAGAGAGCTCGGTACTTTGATACCGAACACGGGTATCAGCGGCACGATATGATTAACGGTTGTGATTGCGGTGAGCAATACGACGAAAGTGATTTGGTATCTTCTCTATCCTTTATGTGGCTTACTATGGGCACTTATGTGATAACAAGGTGTTAGTTGAACATGAGATCTTATTGACCATGTTTGTATTGGCTGATGATAAATGAGAGATTTGATATGTATATATAGAGATATGCATACTTATATTTGAGATATATATGAAAGACTTGATGTGTATATATATAGATATGCACACTTATGCATGATGATTTTATGGGAGATTTGATATGTTTATTTAGAGATATACATACGGATATAGGTGTATATATATAAACATGCACCCTTACACCTGGTAACAGTGTGAATAGCTTGATTCGTATATATAATGATATGTATATTTGCATATGATGTTTTGTGGGAACTACCTTCTAATTCATTTGATTTGTGTGTGAACAGGAATTACACCACGTTCATTTGGACGGTTTAGTAAGTAAGAAGGAGTGGATATCTTGTGGAGTATCGAAACAATACGACGCCTCTTCACGGGTTTTTCTGTCATATATAAAATGACACCCTGGTTATGTTTATGTTACATAATTATATGTTGTATATATATTGTAGTAGCGTACTGGGTCATTATGACTCATCTCATACTTGGTTTTAGTTGCAGTAACTGATAGCTACACTGAGGTTGAGTAGATCGTGACTGTAGCAGGGCGCAGCTGGTCGATAGATCGAGGTTAGATCGTGTGGTTCGTGTTTGTAGCAGCCGACTTTCCCGAGTAGCAGCTTGTGGAGTCTTGTTCCTTTTTAGCATTGTCATTGATTTCATGTACTTTGCTATTCTTCTGAGATCGACATTTTATAAAGTTATTTAGACTTTACAGTCTGGTAAAATACTTGGGTATTTGTATTGGTTATTTCTTTGGCCGACGTGTTGTGTCGTGCCTTGTTTGTGGTTTTAGTATTTATTTCAGTTGTCTCCCAGGCACGCAGTAGCTTTGGGGGAATTTCCTTATTCTAGTTTCTATAGTTGTTGGTTGACCCCGGTATGCTTTAGCCGTTGGGTAATTCTTATATCAGGTTGGTTCTTTGTTGAAACGCCGGCCTGAAGTGTCGATGATTTGATTAGCGTCTGCAATGTTGCGGCACGCGAGTTTTATTTTTCCTCCTTTGAGAGATAATGTCTCTCTTGGTTTCATTGTCGTTGGTTTCGAGCTTCATAGCTTGGGACTTCTTTCTTATATTTCTTCCGCTGATTCGATTTTTTGAAATACCGTATTTTAGTGCGGTGTTATGTTCATGTTTAGAGCGAGTTTGCTCGACTGTTTAACTAGCACTACTATTTATCAAGTGCTTGTCCTCTTATTAAGTTAGTTCCAGCGGCATGACCTTGGGATTTCGTGTTGGAATCCGGGTCGGGTCGTTACATCCATGATATAAATAAAGGACGGTAGCCAAGGCCAAAGTACGTCCAAAGAGTAGTTTTTGATAGTTATAGCATAGGATTTAGCTTGTATAACATAATTTAGTTGTTGTAATTGCAGTTTTGAAGATCAATCCATGTATTCATTCATCTCCATGTGCAGTTCATCTTCAAGGATGAACTAAACATCCATTAATCTAGGAGTTGGGAGGTAACTTGTATCAAATCTATGCTTTAATCTATTTTTATTCATTCAATTCTTGTTGATCATGGTGTTTATCAAACCCTTTATTATCTTGCTTTGAACAAATGAATGTAATTGTGAGTAATAAAGGCCCAGAGGTGCGGATAACTGCATGATCAATGTGCATATGTCGTACACTGGCTCACCATCATGATAAATTGAACCTATCGATGCACGAGAGTGATAAGTTAGGGTCAGGTTCCATATATGACTTAAGTGTCAGTTAGGATCATATCTTCATGTGCCTAGGATATAGAATGGACAAATTATTTGGAGATGGAGACTGAACGGTAATTCGACAGGCTATATCTATATTTTGTGAACGAACCCAAGAAATTGAATGATACTATAATTAAATAAAGTTATAGAGGAGATGCAAGTGAAATCCTAATCCTAGATTTCCCTCCACCATAAGATCTTCATAATCGGTAATTACTGCTTATTTAGTTAACCTTAATATAATAATTAGTTTAGATAATATTAATATAAAAACCCCCCTTAGTTTAATAATTGCTACCGATAATCGTGCTATTTGTGATCTTCTTGTCTCTGTGGTTCGACCCTTGCTTCCCAAACTATTCTACAATAGTCTTGTCCACTTGCAAGGAAAATAATTAAAATAAGACACGATCAGGTTCCATATGTTCTTGTGCCTAAGATATAGCATGAATGAATTATTTGGAGAAGGAGACTGAACGGTAATTTGACAGGCTATATCTATCTTTCGTGAACGAACACAATTTATTGAATGATACTTTATCTAAATAAGAAATAGAGTAGATGCAAGTAAAACCCTAATCCTATATTTCCCTCCTCCATCAGATCTTTATAACTGTGATTGCTGCTTAGTTAATTAGATTTATTGTTTTAGTAGAATAATTTAGTTTAAATCAAACAAATAAAAACCCCCCTTAGTTTAAAATAGCTACCGATATTCTTGCTATCAGTATTCTTCTTGTCTCTGTGGTTCGACCCTTGCTTCCCAAGCTATTCTACGATAGTCTTGTCTACTTGCAAAGAAATAATTAAAATAAGACATGATTAATAATCTATCTCAAGATGTGTTAGTAACTCAATTTTATCATGTTCTTTCGCCTGCATTGCAAACTATGGTTGATAGTGCAGCCGGTGGTTCTATTAATAGAATGACACCGGCTCAATTAGAAAACTTGCTTGAGTTATTAAGTGCAAATTCTCAATAGATATGCAACGTTGGCAATCTCAAATTCAAGAACCATGTTCTATTTGTGGATTAAATTCTCATGCTACTAATTTGTGCCCCTCTAGTGCTGTGTATCCTGAACATGTTAATGCAATGAACATGTACCCTCAAATACAAATGAATGATCCCTATTCCAACAGTTATAATCCGGGTTGGAGGAATCACCCTAATTTTTCATGGGGAGGAAATAAGCTATTACAGCCTCAACAATTTCCTAAGCAAGGACAGTTGCAGATTGAAGAAGCTCCAAAGTCAGAAGGATCAAACAGTTGACAAACTGCTCTTAACAAATATTTGCTAGAAACTGTGGAAATAGCTTGCAGAAAGATCTTGCAAAATATCAAGAAAGAGAAGAAGGGAAGTTCACTAGTCAGACAGAACAAGCAAAATCTATCACTACTCTGCGAAGTGGTAGAATCATAGGAGAGGAGGTAAGTAATCCTCCTCAACCTACTGATGTGCCTGATAAAATAGATAATTCTGGCAAAGAAGATGAATAGATAAAAGTTAAAATATTCAGGCAAAAGATAAAGAGGTAGAAAAAGAAAATTCAAATAATGAAATTTCAGATAAAGATAAAGTCACTCAAGATAAAGAACAAGAGGCAAAACCTCTTGAGGAACCATCTGTGGCACCCCCACCTTATGTTCCTCCAATACCATTCCCTGGAAGACTCATGAAAAACAAGATTGATAAGCAATTCACAGAAATTTTTAATATGCAATCCAAAGTGAATATATTAATCTCCCTTTGCTTAGTGTCATTAAAAATATTCCGTCCTATGCTAAAATTTTCAAAGATCTCCACTCTAGAAAACACAAATTTGAAAAGAATGAAAAAATAATTGTTTCTGAAAACGTGAGTGCAGTATTACAACCTGAACTTCCTCCTAAATTAAAAGATCCAGGTAGTTTCAATATCCAAGTCTCCTTGGGTAGTTCTAAAAAGATGAAAGCTATGCTAGATTTAGGGGCGAGTATTAATTTAATGTCTTTCGCTGTCTATAAACAATTAGGATTGGGTGAATTGAAACCTACTACAATGTCTTTACAGTTAGCCGACCGTTCGGTCAAACAACCTTTGGGTATAGTAGAGGACATTCTAGTACAAGTCGATAAATTAATCATTCCAGTTGACTTTGTGGTTCTAGAGATGGAAAGAAAAATATGCACTAATAATGAAGTTCCTATTCTGTTAGGAAGACCTTTTATGTCTACTACCAATACCATGATTAATGTGAAGAATGGAAAGCTTTGAATGTCAGTTATGGGTGAAACTGTAAAAATTTCAATTTTTAATGCTCTAGATAGACCGAGTGATATGAATGCATGTTTCTCAATTGATGAAATTGAAAATCTTACAGCCCAAACCTTTGAAGCAAATTTGAATGATGAATTAGAGAGAGATGTGTATGTAGAATATGATGATAGAACCTTCTCCCATATAAGAACCGATATAGAAGAGTTAGAAAGAGAACTCCAAGAGGAAGATGCTAGGAAAGAGAAGGAAAGACTAGAAGCTCTCAAGAAAGATAGTGAAGAATAAGTAGAAAATCAAAAATCATAAAATAGTTTTGATAAAATAGAAATTGATAAAGTAGTAGAAGAAATTCTTAAGGAGGATGGAAAAGAAGAAAAAGTTAAACCTGAAATTCCTAAATTTCTTCCTTCCATTAAATCTCCTCCTAAAGTAGAATTAAAGTCATTACCATCCCATTATATATGCATTTTTAGGGGAAGGTAATACTTTACCAGTTATAATTACTACGGATTTAACAGAAGAACAAGAATCATGTTTGTTAAAAGTTCTATGGACACATAGAGAAGCTATAGGTTGGTCCTTATCAGATTTGAAAGGAATTAGTCCTTCTATGTGTATGCATAGAATTCATTTAGAGGAAGGGAGTAAACCTTCTAGAGAAACACAAAGAAGACTTAACCCTCATATGGAAGAAGCAGTTAGAAAAGAAGTGTGTAAGCTTCTTGATGCGGGTATAATTTACCCGATATCTGATACTAAGTGGGTTAGTCCAATCCAAGTAGTTCCTAAGAAATCAGGAATTACTGTCGTTAAGAATGAGAAAGATGAATTAGTTCCCACACAAATTGTTACCGGTTATAGGATGTGCATAGATTTGAGAAAATTAAATGCTGCAACAAGGAAAGATCACTTTCCCTTGCCTTTTATTGACCAAGTCCTTGAAAGATTAGCCGGCCATGAATATTATTGTTTTCTTAATGGTTTTTCTGGTTATAATCAAATTCCAGTGGCACCAGAGGATCAAGAGAAAACCACTTTTTCATGTTCCCTTGGTACCTTTGCGTTTAGGAGAATGTCATTTGGCCTATGTAATGCCCCAGCTACTTTTCAAAGATGCATGATTTCTATATTTTCTGATTTAGTGGAAAGATGTGTGGAAGTATTCATGGATGATTTCTTGGTGTTTGGAAATTCTTTTGACCATTGTCTAGAAAATCTAACATCGGTTTTAAAAAGATGTTGTGAAACAAATTTGACCCTAAGTTGGTAGAAAAGTCATTTCATGGTTAAACATGCGATAGTTTTAGGTCATGTTGTGTCTAACAAAGGAATTGAAGTTGATAAAGCAAAAATTGAAGTCATATCACAACTACCTCCTCCGACTACAGTCAATGGTGTTAGAAGTTTTCTAGGACATACAGGTTTTTATAGAAGATTTATAAAAGACTTTTCAAAAATCTGTAGGCCTTTGTGTAATCTGTTGGCTAAAGACACTGAATTTATTTTTGACCAAGAATGCTTAAATGCATTTAATCGGTTAAAAGAACAATTAACATCTGCTCCTATTTTAACCAGTCCTGATTGGTCTCTCTCTTTCGAGATCATGTGTGATGCATCTGATTTTGCAATCGGAGTTTTGTTAGGATAAAGGGTCGATAAGAAACCCCATGTGATTCATTATGCGAGTAGGACATTGAATGATGCGCAACTCAATTACACAACCACGCAGCCCTAAACCTCATGTGATTCATTAGGGTCAAAAGTTATAATATTTTCTGATCATGCAGCCCTAAAATATCTTTTGAGCAAAAAAGAGGCCAAGCCCACGCTCATTAGATGGAGGTTATTGTTATAAGCATTTGACATTACTATTAAAGATAAAAAGGGAATAGAAAACATTGTTGCCGACCATTTGTCTAGGTTGGAATTTTTACCATTACTTGAACGCCAATTTCTTGATAATAAATTTCCTATGAATGAAGATTTCCCGGATGAACAATTGTTAGTAGTTAAAAATGTTGAACCCTGGTATGCTGATTTTGTTAAGTACCATGTGGCAGATATTATTAATCATGATTTTGATTTTTATCAAAGAAAAAAAATTTAACTGATGCAAAAAAAAAAATTTGGGAAGAACCTTATTTATTCAAAATATGTTCAGACTCATTAATTAGAAGATGTATTCCTGAACAAGAACAACAAAGCATTATGGCATTCTGTCATGAATACTCTTGTGGTGGTCATTTTAATGATAGCAAAACTGCTAGGAAAATCATACAATCTGGTTTATATTGGCCTACTGTTTTTTAGAGATTCTGAAATATTTTGCAAAACATGTGTTAAATGTCAAAGAACTGGTGGAATTAGTAAAAGGAATGAAACGCCCTTGCATAATAATCTAGTTGTTGAAAGTTTTGATGTTTGGGGTATTGACTTTATGGGTTCTTTTCCAATTTCTAACGGTTGTGAATATATTTTAGTTGTTATTGATTATGTATCCAAATGGATAGAAGCCATTGCTACCCGAAATAATGATGGCCAAACGGTTGTCAAGTTTTTGGATGATAGTTTTTCTCGGTATGGAGTACCGAGAGCAGTAATTAGTGATCAAGGAGCACATTTCATGTCACGACCAGACCCGAATTCCAACACGAAATCCCAAGTTCGTGTCGCTGGAACAAACATAAGATGAGGACAAGCACTTGTTAAACAGTAGTGTGACTCCAACAGTCGAGCTAACAAGCTCTAAACATGAACATAAAGCCGCACTAAAATACGGTATTTCAAAAATCGAATTAGCGAAAGCAATAAGTAAAAGAAGTCCCGAGCTATGAAGCTCGAAACAAAATCCAAAGAAACCAAGAGAGACATTATCTCTCAAAGGGGGAAAAACAAAATTCGCGTGCCGCAACATTGCAGACGCTGAACAAACCATCGGCACTCTAGGCCGACGTTTCAACAAAGAACCAACCTGATAACAATTACCCACGGCTAAAGCATACTGGGGTTTACCAACAACTATAACAATTTAGAATAAAGAAAAGCCCCAAAGCTACTGCGTGCCCGGGAGATAACTGAAATAAATACTAAAACCACGAATAATGGCATAACACAACCCGTCGGCCGAAGAAGAAACAATACAAATACCCAAGTATCTACCCGACCGTAAAGTCTAGATAACTTTACAAAATCGATCTCACAAGAATAGCAAGGTACATAATATATGTGACGATGCTAAAAATAAATAGGACTCCACAAGCTACTACTCGGGGATGTCTGTTGCTACTAGCATGAACCACATGATCTAATCTCGATCTATCGATCAGCTCCGCCCTGCTACAGTCATGATCTACTCGACCTCAACACGGCTACCAATTTACTGCAACTAGAAACAAAGTACGGAATGAGTCATAATGACCCAGTACGCTACTACAAGAGATATGTAACATATAATTATGTAACATAAAAATAATCATGGTGTCATTTTACAAATGACAGAAAAACCCACGAAGAGGCGTCGTATCGTTTAGATACTCCACAAGATAGTCATTTCTTCTTACTTACTAAACCGTCCAAATGAACTAGGGTGTAATTCCATGTTCAAACACAAATCAAATGAATTAGAAGGTAGTTTCTATAAAAACATCAATGCAAGTATATATATCTATATATATACAAATCAAGTTGTTCACAGAATCATTATGTATAAGTGTGCATATTTATATATATACACATCAAGTCTCTCAATAACATTAATACTTACAAACATGGTCAATATGATCTCATGTTCAACTAACACTTTGTTATCACATAACTGCCCATAGGAAGCCACATAAGGGATTGAGAAGATACCAAATCACTGTTGTCGTATTGCTCATGCAATCACAACTGTTAATCATATCGTGCCAGTTGTGGGTCCCAATGAGCACAATAATAAGCTAGAAGGGGGGGTTGAATAGCTTATTAACACTTTAAAAACTTTTAAGTAAGATCCTTGAAAGTTACTTGCAATCTATGAAAAGAATCAAGTAGCGGAAGACCTTCAAGAAAATTGTTCCAGGTCTGCCGATAAGGACTACCGGTAGACCTTTTACAGATTACTTAAGTTCTGCTGAAATGGATAATATAAACAATGAAACTAAGCAGTTCAATAAATAAACAGACAGAAGGAAATAACACAAGTATTTTGGGATGGTTCACACTATAATGAGTGCTACGTCCACCACCAAGGCAGTCAACCTTGGATTTAAATTGTGCACTATGTTTTCCACTTAGATCAATTACAAAGAATATCCCTAAAGGATCGTGTACAAAATATTGACTTGTGTTTGGGTCTAGGGAATTAAATATCTGTAAATACAAGATATTTAATTGGTGCAGAAGTATAGTTAATGGAAGTAAACAACAAGAAGAATAAAACAATAAATGTTGAAGAGCAGCTTCTTGTTGTTGACGAGGACTTCTAGATCTGTTGAGGATCTATTGAATGCTTGAAATGAAAGACTTGGAGTTTGTAGATTGAGCAATTCTTTAAGTGTTCGATTGATTACATGCGATTGTCTCTTTGTTCCAGTCTTCAATGGCGTATTTAAAGCGAGTGCACTTCAAAAGATCCGTTGGAGAAGCGAAGACTTCAACAGCTCTTTTCATAAATGCATTAAATGCATGGGGTCATCGATCAAGTAATTTCGTCTTCACAGATAACTAGAGCGAGATAATCATTTACGAGATCTTCAAAAGGTGGGCGATTTGGTGTCGATCGAGAGATGAAGCGAAAGTAGGGGGCGAGGCCTTTCTTGCTTTACTTCAGACGAAAAAGTATTCACCTTTTCGGAAAGTTGCTTTCGGCTTGACATGTCGAAAAGACTTGGATTAATTCAAATAACATATGGGAATAAGTTTGAATTAATCCACTACTGATTGGATCAGTGGACACGATCTCGATCTTAAGCTTTAGTCTTCGGTGAAGCAGAAGTGGTCTAGTCTGAAAAGTCCTACAAAAACTATACAAGGCAAAGTTCTATACAGTTGCCACGCTAATCGATACGCACCCGATTAGCCAGCAAGTATAAAACTAATGTAATGTACTGATCAGATATAAATTTAACATAAGAATCAACACCAGTGATACCCGTGATCAGGTATCAAAGTACCGAGCTCTCTTCTCGGGTCCAAGCTCTCTACTCGGGAAAATAGCACTAGCCAATGTGCTCAATTGGTTACGACAATAGGGGCTACTTCCCCACTGTAGCTAGCAGTTGAGGGGTGTGTGAAAACCGAATCTAGTACGGCGATACATTGCAACCACGAATCCCATAATTTGTGAAGACAATGCATCGTCCCACCTTCAACATGAAAACTCAAGTAATGCCAGCTGGACTTATATGCAATGCACAAGTAGATGTTTACTTGCTAATTCTCAAGTAGATATAATGATCTACTAAACTCATACGATTATGCACATTGTTACAATAATCACAAAACCACAATGGGAGCTCATTTGAGTCTCTAAATCATAAGTGTCAAGTTGTTCACTTTATTCGATTCAAGTCCCAAAAGCTAATAATCTAGTCAAATGGAATATAATTATCATAGGATCTCACCACGATCCTCGTAAGGTTCAATTGTTCCTTAACTCGACTCCGTTGAGTCCTTACTACAGTTTCATCCAAATAGGGTATAAATGCTATATGCATTTCTAGCCCTTATATGTTCTTCTTTAAGGCATAGCTAGGTTCTCGTTCCATTTAAGGACCCTAGTTCACGTATCAATAAGTCAAGTAGAAGATGGAAGCCTAAGTTGATTAATATCAAATCATGCCTTAGTTCAATTCAAGTTCATAATCCCACCTATTAGTGGAATCCAAATTTCATAGCAAGCTAACAACCCAATAGTAGAACATGCTTGAAGGAAAGAAACACTATATGCTTTATAAGTCATATTCATCAAGTATGGAGAATCAATCCTTAAAAAGTTCAAATATTACAAATCACTCGGCGCAACAATCTTTCTAATTGCATTAAAAATTCCTCTCAACACAAAATGTACTAAATATTTCTTATTCATAAAGTAGGATCTTTAAACTATAACTTAGCCTTTTAAATCACTTCATTTGGACTTGTGTTCATCAATCTATGATCATATCAAGATCAAGCTAATAATCTGTTTTTCTGTTAAGATTATTCTGCCCAGTCAATTTATAAATTCGACCATTATTTCCTCAAAACTCCAAATTTCATTAATTTATATATTCAGAAACTAGACTCTTGGAACTATAATTTAGCACTTGAAAGTACTCTATTTAGACCTGTATACATCAAAATACAGTCACCTCAAGTTCATGTTAAAAATCTGGTTCTCTGTTGTGACTCATTCTGCTTAGTCAATTTGTAAATTCAGCCATGAATTTCTCACAACTCCTAATTAGTGTATTATTGCCTAGTCCGAAACTAGACTCTTAATACTATACTTTAGACTTTTAAATTGCTTCATTAGGACTTGTATTCATCAAAATGCAGCCCCACCAAGTTCATGTCAGAAATCTGATTTACTGATGTGGCCTGTACTGCATGTCCATCATACAAACTTCACCAAATATTCCTCATTGATCCAAATGACATAAATCTTACATTCCAAAAACTAGACTCTTTTATCTAGAGTTTACCATTTTAAAACACTCCAATTGGATATGTATTCATCGATTTATGATCTCATGAAGATCAAGTTAATAACCAGTTCCCCTTGTTCAGACTCGCTGTCGCAGCCATGGTTCATGATTCATTAAAAATACTTCCCGAACTCCAAAATTTATGAAAATTTACATATCATCACTTAACATACACATGACCAACATAAAATATTTTTAAGCAATTCCATGTAGTAGATTAGTACCAGTAGTTTCCGGAAAACAGCCTAAAATTAGGACTGAATCTGTGAGGTTTCTTCCATGAACATTAGTTGTTCGAAGACATGTTTAGAACATTTTTAATTCTATACACAAACCCAATTTATTAAGTGTAGAGGGCAGCCCCAAAATTTCCATAATTTAACCCTAACATGAAAAATTCTTTAAAGTTAACAATTATAATGAATTCCTTCACAATAATTAATCATAAGCACAATTAGAACCACATTCATGCTTTACCCAAACCCAAATTAATAACCTAGAAAATCAGCCTCATAATTTCCAGATTTATAACTTGTTGAAAAGAAGATTTCTACTTCACAAGAAGTCTTCCTAAGTATGTATACTACAATTATTATGAAGGGAGTATGTCATTATATTGAACATACAAATTTTCAGGATTAGAAGCATACCTTATGCCTAGAAAAGACTGAGAAAAAGGAAAACAAAGTAAGGATTCGTAGTCTCCTCGTCGATAGCTACGATTGGGTGGTCTCGAATCCAAAATCGGGTGGCCGGATCTCCAGGAAATAACAAAACACACACTAATCTCACCAAGAATCTCCCACACTCAAGCTCTCATCCATGGTGGCTGTAAAAATCTGATTTTAGGAGGTGTAATGAGTGGAGTTCTCCATCCATGGTACACTAAGAGGTGAGAGAGGGAGTGGAAAACAAGTGTCAAGCCCTTATAGGTCAATTTTTAAGTGAGATTAAGTCCCTAATTGAGGACTTAGTGCTAAAATTTTAACTTAGGCTTAATCCACTCTAATTAAGGTCTAAGTTCAGGTTTAGTGAAATTCATTAATGGTCTCCAAGTAAATCCAATAAACTAGACAAAACTCAAATATCTGGAAATACCGAGAATAAATGATTCAGTCATCTTTAAAAATACTTATGTACTTAAATACAAATCCAAAAATTACTCAAGAGGAATGGTTAGAAAGCTCTTGAAATCTAGTTTCTAACGGATCAAACGGATTTCAATTCCGAGTTGTCTACAGAAAACTATGGCCAAATTACTACAGCCCTATCGTGTCCGAGGCGAATACACAAGTCACACCGGAAATGAAACACGAGCGTGTTCAAACTTAAACACGACCAAACCAAAATAATATCAAGTTAATCCCCAAGGTCCCCCTAGTCATCCAGGACCAAACCTAGGATTAAAATAATACTAACCGAGTAATACGACAACACGATAACTAAAATCGCGAATCGGGGAATCAAACTTACGACGACAACTACTATGAACGTCGTGGCCACATGTAAACTTGTAAAAATGGTTATTATGAATGTAAATTCATCTAAGAAAGTACATAAGGATTCAGGGTCTCACATTTCACTAATAGACTGTTGAACTCAAGCCTTATAAAATATGGTGTAACCCACAAGTTAGCTACACCATATCATCCTCAGACTTCTGACCAAGTGGAAGTTAGCAATAGGTAAATAAAAGCAGTCTTAGAAAAGACAGTTAGACCAAATCGTAACGATTGGTAATCAAAACTTAAGGATGCTCTTTGGGCATATTGAACTGTGTATAAAACCCCAATAGGTATGAGTCCTTATAGGATGGTGTATGCCAAAGCTTGTCATTTGCCAATAGAAATTGAACACAAGGCCTATTAGGCCATTAAAGCTCTTAATCTTGACCTAACTTTGGCTGGTGAAGAAAGACTTTTTCAGTTAAATGAATTAGAAGAACATAGGTTAAATTCGTATGAGAATGCAAAAACCTATAAAGAAAACACCAAGAAATACCATGATATGAGACTGGCTAACAAGATGTTTTATCCAGGATTAAAGGTACTTCTTTTTAATTCTAGACTTAGATTATTCCCGGGTAAATTAAAATCAAAATGGTCTGGTCCTTTCATTATAGTTCGAATTTATCTACAAGGAGCAATTGATATTAAGAATCCAAAGACAAATGAGATATTTAAAGTTAATGGTCACCGACTCAAACCATATCTTGAACCCATGTCAGTTGAGAGAACAATAGAACTCATTCGTCTCTCTGACACCGAACCCCCGAGAGAATAGGTTTGTAGTTGGGTCGAACCAAAGACGTTAAACAAGTGCGCTAGGTGGGAGGCAACCCACTTTGATGAAATTTTATTTGCTTTTGTAGTGTAATTTAAATATGATGTTCTCTGTCTTATTTAATTATGTACATTTTTAATTAAATGTTTTCCAGTATTGGCATAATTTAAGTTTGGGGGAAAGAATAATCTTAGTGTTGTATTCATATGTTCTTAATATTTTAGCTTAGAAGTTTGTGTAGAATTTTCAGAGTGCAGGAAAGAAACGGACTTAACGGAACGTAATGGAAGGACTAAAACGAAAACTGCCAAAAATATGTGAAGCAGTTCCCAAGGCACAAAATATGTGAACCTTGCGGACGTATGGCCTAAAATGCCTTGCGGCCGCAAGACCCTAATAATGGCAAAACGTGTGAAGCTTGTGGCGAAATTCCCCAAATGCCCTTTCCCCCGCAAGCCATCATCAACTTCCGTGCCCTTTGACTGGGTACCTTGCGGACGCAAGGTATAAAAACCTTGCTGCCGCAAGGCCCTCTTTATAAGCCGATGCAGAGCAGTGCAGCAATTCACAGTTTCAGCCTCTCTCTCAAGCATCCAGCAGTCTATCTCTTTCTCATTCTCAAAGAATTCTGGTAAGCTTCTCTAATTCCGGCCAAGCTCAAGACTCAAGTGCCATCTCCTTCAATCGCCTTCATCATCCTCATTTCCATCTCCCTCCATTAAAGCTTGAACAAGAAGTGATGCCATTGTTGCCGATGTCAAAACCCCAGAGTTCCGACCAACCCATCATCTCAGCTAAAGCAGTGCACAAACCACATATCTTCTATCCCTTACTCTTTAAATTTTTGATTTATCAAATTTTTTGCATGATAGGGTGCTAGAATTATCATTTTTGCTAAACGTGCATGCTTTAGTTGTTTTTGTTAGGTTGTTTCTTTTTAATTTTAAAAAGAGAGTAGATTTTAATTTTTGTGCCCTTTATAATGGCCCCTAATTGTAGAAACACTGGCCCGTCCTCATCCTGTTCCGAAGAGGAGGAGCAACATTACGACGCCTATAGGTTTGTGTCCTTCGAGGCATCAGAGAGCTACTCTAGGAAGCTCTCCAAGAGCATAATCCCCGAGAGGGGATTTAATGCTAAGGACTTCGCCCTCCCTGCCCACTTCACCTGTCGAAGGTGAGGCAATCTTTGTGCGACCCCGAGCCTGGCCATCGTGGCCTTAGTCCGAGAATTCTACGCCAACAGGCGTTTGGGCCATAATGGCCATGTGCTTGGCTTTAGTGCTGTTAGGGGTAGGAATGTCGACTTTTCGTCCCGTAGCATTAACAATTATTTCGGCACTCCTAACTTTGTGAGTGGTACTGATCAGTACAGTATCCATATCGCTAACCCTCTCCCTCTCCCTCTCCACGTGTTAAATGCGGAAATCGCAACACCTGACGCGGTTTAGACCTTCCATCAAGGTCCACCGTTTGGCCCCCGCACCATGGACGAGATGCATCTCACGAACATGGCCAAAACCATGTTGTAATTTATTTGTCCACGCCTTATGCCTTCCAGCCACCAGCACACGGTGTCTTGGCATAAGGCCATTCTAATCTACACCATCTTGACCAACTCGGGATTCGTGTCCAAGCACACGGGTCTATTGATGTTGGGCGTCTGATCACCGCCCAAATTCAGACCCTTATTAGAGGTTCGACCAACTCGGGATTCGTTTTCCCAAGTTTGATCATCGGACTGTGTAGTGGGGCTGGAGTCGCTTGGACTCCAGATTCGGAGAGAGTTCGGGAAGTCCCGACATCACTAGGGCACTTCTGTTTGTCCACCCTCGTCAGCCACGTGAGAAAGGCCCACGTGATGAGCCTCAAGAGGAGGAGGATCCAATAGGCAGGAGGAGACCCTTCTGCAGAATGAGATGATTAGTCAGCAGTTGGTGAAAATGCACGCCGACCAGACTCATTCTTTTGTTGGGTTAACCAGGTGGGGAAAAATGTCTCCGCATATTACGGGATGCCACCTGACACGATCCCCGAGTTTCGTCCTCCTTCGTTATTTCCTCCCGACTCACCATGAGTCGAAGCCCAAGTTTCTTCCTCTTTCGTTAGGTGGGCCACCTATTTCCTTTTGATATTTCTCCTCCATCAACCCTCTCATAGGACATTCCTCAATTTTGAGGACAAAATAAAATTTAAGTTTGGGGGGGGGGGATTCTAAGGCCAGTGTTAGTCCCAATGGGAACAATAATAAGCTAGAAGGGGGCGGTGTTGAATAGCTTATAAAACACTTAAAACCTTTTGTATAGATTCCTAAAACAAGCACTTGCAATCTATTGAAAAGATTGAAGTAGCGGAAGTTTTGTAAGGAAGACAGACTAAGTCTACTAATGAAGCACTACCGGTAGACTTAGCTGGTCACTCAAGTTTGCTGCTAAAGAAATAAGTTAACAGAAATGACAATAGAGTAAAGCAGTAAGTAAAGAACATGTATATTTTGAGATGGTTCGCACTATAAAGAGTGTTACATCCACCACCAAGGCAGTCAACCTTGAATTTAAATGTGCACTATGTTTTCCACTAGTTCTATTATAGAAATGTATAATGGATCGTGTACAAAATATTTGACTTTTGTTTAGGGTGGGTGTTTTGAATATCTGGACAAAACAGAATATTCAATGTGTCGAAGAATAGTATAAGGAACAACAATAAGAAGCTAAAGATTAATGGTTGATGCGGATCTTCTTCTTCTTGTTGAGGACTTCGTTGATCAGTTGATGATCTCTTGAATGCACTGAATGTATAAAGCTTGATGTTGTTGGAAAGATTCAGAGCATTGTCGTCTTCAGACTTTAATGGTAGTATTTATAGCTTGGGCATTCTTGAGATCGTTGGAGAAGACGAAGTGAGTAACAACTCTATAAGGTTGAATGCATTAAATTTTTGGAGCCGTTTTGTAGACGTCTTCTTCAACTGATACAGAGCAGGGAATGGTGAAGAGTTGTTACAGCAACTAGTAGGTGAGCGACGATCAGAGTTACAGACCTACAATAGTTTTTTTTTTTTTTTTTTTTAAGGAAACAGGGGCGGCACCCTGCGGAATTTTATTAGAAATAAAAGCAAGTACAAACTTGAGGGGGACAATCAGCCTGGCCCTTATAAATGGGAGGGCAAAGAAGCCTGACCTCGAAATGGAAATACAAAGAAATAGCGGGATAATAAAACTTAAGCCCTACGTCTAACATACGGAGTACCATCTTTATCCAGAGCAATAGAACCACGGATGCGGGGAGGCAATGAAGAAACATTATGAAACTGGAGAAAGGCAGAAGAATCACAGCCCAAATTGGCAAGAAGATCCGCAACACTATTAGCTTCCCTGAAGCAGTGACAAGTAAAATAATTCATCTGTCGAAGTGTATCTTTAATCTGATTAAGAATTGCCCAACATTTCCAAGGAAACTTGTGATTTGCTGTGAGACAATAAACAAGAACCTTGGAATCAAGCTCAATTATGGCATCCCTAAAACCAGCTCCTTTAAGCCATTTCACACCTTCCAGCAAAGCTTTTGCTTCAGCAATAGAGTTTGTAGACTGAGCATAAAAGGAAGAAAAGGCATATATAAGATCTCCGTTCGAATTACGAACAATTCCGCCACCCCCACTAATACCAGGATTACCGCGGGAAGCTCCATCCGTGTTTAACTTAACCTTCAAATGAGGGGGGGGAATCCATTTAACAATCCGGGCAGAACGAGAACACAACTGATTGGAGCTTAAAGCCGTGGGGCTTTGATGAGAATCAGTCAAGGCAGATAAATCCTTTCGAATAGAGACTATAAGAGAGTTGGCCGATTGACCCTGCCCATCAAAGAAGAAAGAATTTATGTTTTTCCAAACATGCCAAAGAATCAAAGAGGGAAGAACATTATGAGGCATAGACTTCGGGTGAAAAAGCCACCAAGAGAGACAACAATGATGGATAGACGAATTATAGTGCGGCACTTGGAATTCAGCTCCAAAAACAGCCCAAACTTGAGCAGCTATCGGGCAGTGAATAAAGAGATGGCTGAAGGTCTCGACGGAATTTGATGAGCAACAATAACACCGAGAGACCATCTTAAAACCTCTTTTAAGAAGAGCTTCATCAATTGGTAACCGGCGAAGGAAAAGTTTCCACATGAAAACACTTATGTTCTTGGGAAGTTTAGAGTGCCAATAGAATTTAGCTGTTAGCAACTTGGGGCTGTGATTACGAAGAGATTGCCAAGCTGACGAAATTGAGAATCGGCCAGAAGAAGTAAGCTTCCAGCATGCAATATCCTCAGAATCATGGAGATGGCAATCCTGGGCCTGAATGCGTTGGATGTCACGAACATGAAGATGGGCAGCAATCGAAGGATCCAGACAAGAACTATCAGAAAATAGATCACGCACTATAGAGGCAACAACATTAGGCGGCTGAAGAAGGAGACCATAATCCAACCAACTGTCAAACCATGGAGAGCATTGCCCACGACCAATTAACCATTTCATATGTTGCTCCACAAAAGGCCGAATAGATAGCATACACCGCCAAACATGTGACCCGTTCAAAGTCGTTTGGGAAGGATGATGAGATCAACAATATTTAGCCATGAAAAAGCTAGACCAGAGAGTACGACAGGTTCGGAACCTCCACCAGATGCTAGCAGAATATGCCTTAGTTATCTCGTGAAGAGGACGAATTCCAACTCCTCCTTCAGAGACCGGAGAACAACACTTGGACCATGCAATCCAATGGGCACGATTTTTCTAATCAACTTGGCCCCAAAAGAAATTAGCAAGCAGACTTTCAACCATTCGGATAACAGATTTAGGAGGATCAATAGCAGCAATATGATAAGCCGAAACAGATTGCAGAACAGAGTTGATGAGAGTAATTTTTCCAGCAGCCGATAAGAAATGTCCGATCCAAGAATCAATGCAAGAACGAAGCTTCAAAATGAGCGGATCAAAATATTTTTTAACTTCCTGCCACTAAATAAAGGACAGCCTAAATATATCAAAGGAAACTCCTTTCTAACATATCCCAAACAAGAGGCTATAGATGCAATGCCAGTGGAAGCAAGCTTGGTGGAGACAGTAAAACTGCTTTTACTAACATTGATGGCCTGCCCGGAGAGCTGTTCATAATCAGAAAGAAGCTGACGATGTTTAACCAGAGACGGAAGGCTGCCATTACAGAAAATGACTATATCATCGGCAAAAGACAAATGAGATATAACTGGGCAACCACTAGCAGAGGAGTAAACATCATGGGGATTCGAAGAGTGTAACTCATTCAGACTAAGGCTGAGCACTTCTGCTGCTATTATAAACAAAGCTGGGGATAGGGGGTCCCCCTGACGAAGACCTCTCAAAGACTGAAAGAAACCATAGGGAGCGCCATTGACCAGAACCGAGAACCAGTTATCAGAAATTAATCTCCAAATCATGTCAATAAAAGTCTCGCAAATTCCAAATCTAGGGAGAACTTTTATAAGAAAATGCCAATTAACCTGATCAAAAGCATTACACATGTCTAGTTTCAAAATAATGTTGGACCCCAAAGTCTTCTTATCAAGATGAGTCATCAATTCTTGGGCAAGGAGGATGTTGTCCTGTATCACTCGGCCTTTAACAAACCCGCTTTGATTAGGGGAAATTATAACAGGAAGGATACACCCCAGTCGAGTGGCAAGAATCTTGGATATTATCTTATTACTGAAGTTACAAAGACTAATGGGTCTAAAGTCCCCAAAAGATGTCGGATGATCGGTTTTTGGGATGGTAACAATGAGGGTACTAGTCCAGCTTTTAGGAAGAGAAAATCCCTAAAAGAATTCCAAAATTTCCGCATAAATATCAGGACCAATTATATCCCAGAAGTGAGAGAAAAATAAGCCGGAGAATCCATCCGGGCCAGCAGCACTATCTCCATTCAAAGAAAAAACAGCACTTTTCACTTCATCATAAGTCGGATCAGCTGCCAATGAAGCATTCATCTCATTCGAGATGAGAGAAGGAATGGAGTGAAGTCTATCATTATCAACAGTGGGCACGGCTTGGAGTTGGGATAGGTAATGAAGCACAGCCCGATTCTTAATCTCAATGTCTTCCGTGATGTATTGGCCATCAGTACCAAGAATGGAATGGATATGAAGACGGCGACGAGTTTGCTGGACTGATGCAAAGAAAAGTTTTGAGCTGCCTTCGCCATCCTTAAGCCATTTGATTTTAGCTTTCTGACGCCAAAAATTCTCCTCTACTTTAATAGCCTGCTTAAGCCTAGCATGAGCCAAATTCATAGCAGTTCGATCTTCGGAGGAGCGGGATGCCTCAAAACTAGATTCGGCACATTGAACCTCATCTTCAGCCTTTTGAATATTAGAAAAAATGTTGTCGAATACCTCCTTATTCCAAGTTTTCAGAGTGTACCTACAGATGGAAAGTTTTTTAAGCAAAGACATACAAAGGCCTACCAGAAATATGTTCCTGCCAATGTTGCTGTATGAGAGATAAAAAGGAATGATGAGCAGTCCAAACATTAAGAAATCGGAAAGAATAAGGATGCGAGATATTTTCCTTGATAATGGATGTGAGGATAGGGGCATGGTCGGAACAAGTTCTGCTCAAGTGGCGGACTGAAGTAGCACCAAACAGATTCTGGCACAAACTATTACAAAACATGCGATCTAGACTCTCAAAGATGGTGGCTGAACCATCCCTAGAATTCCACCATGTGAAATCATTGCCCATGTATCCAAGATCAGATAACCCAGAAGCAGTAATACAAGAGTGAAAGTCCATGGCTCCCACTCGATCCCATCCATTGCCACCCGATTTTTCTTCTGGGGATAAAATGATATTGAAATCACCTCCAACAAGCCATGGAGAGGAACCAATTGAAGATCCCAAATCAATAAGATCTGCCCATAAATTTTGCCGGATGAAGAGATCACAGTTTGCATACACACAAGATATAGAAACCGAAGAAGGCCACGTGAAGTGTTTAGCCTGTATGGTGATGTGTTGTTCCGTGGCATGCAAGAGACTGCACATGAATGAAGATTTAACAAATAACCATATAGAGCTATGATTATTAGCAAAGAAAGTTTTAAACTTCAGCCGTTTAACCAGAATAGAAACTTGCTTAATATCAAGCATAGGTTCAAAAATAGCAAGAAAAGAAATTTTATGGAGTTTAAAAGATATTTTATGGAGTTGGTACAGTCTGTATGTGCCAGTCTGTTCATTTGCTCTTTCACTTTTTAGGAGGCGAAAGTCTTCATGCTTTTTTTGGAAAAGGCTGAGGGATGCGTCAGAGAATTTGAGCGCTGATCTGGAGATGATTTAATTCAAACTCAAACTGATTTGGGCTGAATTAAATAATCCACAAATGCTCAATTAATTGAAGGGCTAGACACGTCATGCTTTCCTGATGCAGACAAGGTCTGCTGCTTGAAGTCTTCTGTTGAAGCCTTCAGCCGAAGTCTTCCGGTGAACCTGTGAAGTCTAGAAAAATTATTCTAAGGAAAAGTTCTTATAAATAGTTGCCACGCTAACTGGTACGCAGCCCATTTAGCCACTATGTATAGAACATAATGTAATGAATGAACAAATGCAAATCAAGATACAGTGAGAAACAACAATCTCCTTCTATTTGCATCTGGTCATCATTACTTACAAGTGAGGGCTATGAATGCTTAAAGACAGATAATAGCATGTCAGAAAGTATTTTAGAGTTTTATAAACGCAGACATGTCTCTATAAAAAAAAGAAGACACCTCAAATGTAACAACTAATCTAAGTTCTTACAAACAGAAGAGATGAAGGAATAGCACAAGGATTAGTAATAAGTAGTTCAAATGAATTTAAATTGGATGTTTAAATTCTAAGCAGATATATGAATTTAAATAACAAGAATTTAAACAGAAGATGGTTTTTGAAAGGAAGGTACATCTGTATTTCAAACAAGAAGTTTAATGTGTACAGAGTTTTCAAAACAAGATAGATACAAAGGATTAAGGGATAGAAAAATATGAGCCACCACGGCCTTTTCCCTTTTCCCTTGTCAGTTATGTCAGTTGTTTCTCTTTCTCTGTGTTGGCGTTCGAGTTCTTCAACTCTTCTGGTGTATTCATCATCGGCAGAGGTTGGTTGTCTGGTAGAGAGAGAACACAAGTCGAGTTCTTCACGAAGTCTGTTGTTCTCGTCCATCAGGTTCGGTTCATAGACCTTAGTTGTCTCTCCTCCGTGATGGCCATATCACGTTACGCTCAGCATTGATCCGATCATGTGATGCATTGAGAGCGAGATCGTTAAGTTCTAGAACAGGAGGACGTCCGCGTCCTAGATGAAGAGTTATGCTGTGGAAGAGCTGCCAGAAGGGAGTTGAGAAAAGTCTGACGCATTCATTGCGTTGAGCTTCCATATTGATTTTCAGATCAGTAGACTCGTGCCGCATTTCTCCAAATTTGGTCCTCATATCCTCTTGAAATTGGCGAAGGATGGCGGCATTCCTTTCGGCAGCCTTGGACGTTGCAGTTGCAAGTTCAGCAGCAGTTGTTGAGATGCTGATAAGTTCTCCCAGTCTATTGTAAATGAAGTCCAAGCGGTTGAGGATTTCTGAGTTAGCCAGTTCTGATGGAGAAGGGTCGAGGCCTACATGAATGTGCTCAATGCCTGCAGATGAAGTGGCGTCGGTAGAGTTGACAAGGCGGAAGGGCTGCTGGAGAGGTTGAGTGTTGGATGTTAAGGTTGAGTTGCGTGAGGGAAAGGTATGGGTAGAAGATGAGTTAGGTGAAGGAGGTGAGGGAGGTGAGGGAGGTGAGTCACATTCAATATCAGTGTCTAAGTTGTCACTGATAATTGAAGGTGATGGGAGTGGGTCGGTAGAGGACCAGAAAGGGGAGCAGGATAGAAAAGTGATTTAGGTTTGATTGGAGTAGATTGAGTGGTAGGCTTGGGGAAGAGATATGCTACCGACGAAAGGTCAAATAGGAACTTCGTGGCAGCAGAGTCTAGGGTTGGGTTGGTTTGGGTGGGGATTGGTTGGGTTCGTTAGGATGGTGTAGTTTTGTTGTTTTGGTGTTGAGGGGGTGATGATGGTGTAGAAGGGTTTGGAGAATAGTTGAAAGGTGATTGAGGGTCTGGAGAGGGTGATCTGGTAGGCTCCTCCTGAGGAATAGATTCCTCAACACTAGTTGGCTCCTCCTGAGGGATAGACTCCTCCGAAGGGGGTGATTCCATCTGAGTAGAAGACTCAGGAGGAATGGGTTGAGAAGGTTTGGTGCCAGCAGTCTTCCTTCGCTGCCTCAGCTGCTGGATAGGAGATCCAGTTGCTTCACCGGCAGAGAGGATAGGGTCTGCTGGTGGCTCGGTTGGTAGACCTTTAAGCAAACATTTACGTTTAGGCTTGGGTGAAGGTGAGGGTTGGTCAGATGATGGTTTTTGTTTGGGGGCTTGGGATGGCTGGGGAGTGGAGGTTGTTGGTTCAAGGTTGGATGGCTGGGGAGAGGATGTTTGTCCAGCAGCGGCAGATGAGCTGCTAGCAGACTTTGCACGTCTACTCGCCTTTAGTTCCTGTCGAATCCATTTGGCTTAAGGCTCGTCTACTTACACTTCATGTCTTGCCTTGTTGGCAGCATCAACCTTTGTCTTGGAAAAGAGGTCAGCCAAGACTTCTGTTTCATCTGGTGAGAAACCAGTCTCCTTCTTGTCTTGAGCAGCCTTTCTCCGTTTCAACATTTGCTCTGACTCTTCTGCTAGATCTCGGGATTCTTGCAGGATGTCATGAGCAACGGTAGAGGTTGCTCTCTCGAATTTCTCCTTGGCAGCACGAAAGCCTTTACTGGCTTTATCGTGAGCGTCCATGTCAAAGCGCGTCACCATTATAGGTGTGGGCTTTGCTAGCTTGTTAGCAGCAATGTTTGGAAGCCCTTTTTGCTGCCTCCTTCTATTCTCCCATTAAATATACTATTGAATAAGGTAGCCATTAGTTGTCTGTCTTTAGAAACTTTGATAAGTTCATCTTGAGGAACGGCAGACTTTATCTGAGTCGTATCCCTTAGCAGGGTGTTGATGAGCCTGACAAAGGATCTCTTGTAGGAAGGACTCTCTTTCACTTTGGCAATGTAATTGCAGAGCTCATTGAAGATGATAGCACCGTCGTTTAGGCGAGTCCTCTGGTAGATGGCGCTTGTATGGTTGAGCTGTTAAGCTGTAGAGTTGTGAAGTTGTCATGGGCTCCATTCTTGAACATAAGGGATTTGTCTAGTAGATGACTGGAACAGTATACATCAAAGGAAATGACGTTCCTCAGCATTTTACCTTGAGGTTCCCTTGGAGTGTTGGTTCCCCTCATTGCTTCCCAGGTTTTGTCAGCCTCAGCAATGGATAGCTCCATATCTCCACCGTCGTGAACACCAATAATCATGGAGATTACTTTGGCAGAGAGAAACAGAAAATCCACGAATCCATCCTCGAATGACGGATGGAGTCTTGGGGTTGATTTCCATTCATTGGTAGAATTCTTCAGCGAGAGAGATGTTGTAGTCCTCGTCGTGGAGACAGAAGAGGGGGAGAATCCCGGACTCGTTCATGTCGCCACACATTTTGGCTCCGGCAACAAATGCACGAACTGTGAGTAGGTCAATGCACATGCCGAGCAGGTACATCTTGGGGTCCAATGTTCGAATGATATCATGAGCATCAGGATAACGAGGATATCCTGGAAGTTTGACGGATGGACTAGGGTGAATGACGCTTTG
>CM028378.1:163964922-164002008 GCA_013146195.2 Codonopsis lanceolata
GAATCAACTCAAAAAACATGATAAATTTACGAGTTGATGATGAGTCATCAGAAGATATGGACGGAAACTTTTAAGAACACATGAAATCCAGGCGGGTAAGTCGTCTTGAGGAATCACCCGACCCATTGCGGCCCATTTGTTAGTAACTGCGGGGCTTTCCACCATGCACCAAAATCCCTCAAAGCTTGAAACCCTTTTTAAAAGTCCACTATATGCCAAAACCACATCCAAAAATAAGACTTTCCAACATCCCGGCCAAACTACCCCGTGATCTAGCTTCCCAGCTGGGGTACGTGTCGGCTTCTCTATCCACCAAGAATGATTATCCGTTGTCCCAAAAGGAGATGACATTTCTTGACTACTACGATGAGGCTCGGGGAAAAAAAAAAGAAAAAAAAAGAAAGAAAAGAAAGAAGAAAGAAAAAGAAATTTCCTTCTGCAAAAAAAAAAAAAAAAGACCTCTCGGGCAATTTCCTCAAAATCTCTCCCTTGCAACAAAAGAAAAATATCAATCACTCTTGGACAACCCCATGACCCACACCAAAGCCAAAGCCGATCTCCCAACTAGACCTAGAAACCAAACTCTCATCCAAACCACGGCTTAAAGGCCGCCGATGATCGCCTTGTGATCGCTTTTAGAAAAATAACCAAATCCATGGCGAAAATACCTTTGAGCAAGAGGCTCATCGGATCCTCAACTCTAAAGCCAATCCATCCCAAATACTCAAACACTATGCAGAACCGGTTGCCACCTATAGCTCTGTTTCAATCGGTTGTAATGTGATGCGGGTCGAGGGCAAAACTCCTTGCTAAAAACACATAAAAATTATCAAAAGATAAATGTTAAGTAGGGTCCATAAAACTCATGATACTTGGCGATGAACTACGGATCATGACTCTTCTTTTGTCCATTAGAGTCGTCTCACTTTCTTTGAGCATACTCATTTCGTCTCCCACAAAGTCTCTCAAATCGAGTCTTTTACGGTGTCCCCAGTTAATCTCTTTAGAAACATGCCTGTTTCATCTTACAGAAACATGACTCATCAAGTCATCATCAGGGCTTCTCATGCCAAACCCATTGGATGCATGCGGCTCATCTCGGAAGCGACTATCATTTCCATTTCTACCTAAAGGAGCGAAGAAGCTACAAACCGTGATCCCTCAAGAATAAGGCTTATCTTCGCATGCATTCACAAGGGCGGCTCCCTACAAGTTAAAATCTCGCTAGGTTGAAAACCAGAAAGGCGGCCTAGGCAAAAGTTAAAGCCTGAAAAAAAAAAAAAAAAAAAACAAAGAAAAGAAAAAAAAGAAAAAAGAGAAAAAAAATGGTTCCTCAGAGGCATTGATTAGTAGAGCTCACTAGTCGGTTGAATTCCTTTTTTGAATGATACACTAGTCAGGCCAGCCGACTCAACTCCCATACACATCAACTCCCAAACGCATAACCCTCCAAAGCCAACTAAAAGTCACATCTCAAGCTCTTATATTGCATTTCCATCACCTTGCCTTATCTTGTCTTAACATGTTTAAGAAATAGATGGTACACATGCGCATCCAAAAGTTTTTTAAAGAGAAAGGGAAAATTTCATTCGCATGCTTGCATTCTTTGCTTGCATCTTTCTACTGCATCTTATTAGGTCTTCCGCCGCATCGACCTATGAATGTTCTGCCAGCATCTCGCCAAGGATCACCTCCCAAAGATCCTCCACAGCATCATCAAAAGTTACAAAAAGTGAAGTCCATATCCTAGCGGTGCAGTAAAAGCAGTCGCCTGGCGGCGGCGGCCAGCAAAGAAGTTGCAAAGCAAAGCCAAGGTAAGAAAAGGTAAGTATTTTACCCCCTTTGCGACATCAATAGTTGTGTTGGAAAACTTTCCTTTAAGGGGCACACAACCCCAGATCGGAGAAATATTTTGTTCTCGGCGAAAGCGGCGTTCTGAGGAGACATTTCATCCGCGGCACATACATCCATTGCACAGATAATTACCTTTGCAGCACTCGTTCGATAAGCCTTGCAGCACTAGCATTACATCACATACATCATGATATTTTGTCTTTTAGTAATACGATGTATATCGCATTCAACGTTGCGATGCAATGGATATTGCATCCGTCTTTCGAGTAATGCGATGGATATCGCATTCAGCGTTGCGATGCAATGGATATTGCATCCGTCTTTCGGTAATGCGATGGATATCGCATCGGCGTTGCGATGCAATGGATATTGCATCCGTCTTTCGATGTCACGATGGATATCGCATTCTAGCGTTGCGATGCAATGGATATTGCATCCGTCTTTCGGTAATGCGATGGATATATCGCATTCGGCGTTGCGATGGATATCACATCTAGTGCGATGCAATGGATATTGCATTATGTTTTTGTATTGATGCAATGGATATTGCGCGTTTTGTGTTGCGATGCAATGGATATTGCATCCATTTCGATGTCAATGCAATGGATATGTGTTCGTTCTTGGAATGGGATATTGCATCTGTTTTCTGTGTTAATGCGATGGATATCGCATTTAGCGTTGCGATGCAATGAATATTGCATCCGTTTTCCGTGTTAATGCAATGGATATTGCATTAAGTTTTGTGTCGACGCAATGGATATTGCATTTTGTGTTGCGATGCAATGGATATTGTATCCGTTCTTACGTGTTAATGCAATGGATATTGCATTAAGTTTTGTGCTCAATCGCAATGGATATTGCGTTTTGTGTTGCGATGCAATGAATATTGCATCGCTTTTCGCTTTAATGCAATGGATATTGCATTAAGTTTTGTGTCAACGCAATGGATATTAAGGCGTTTAGTGTTGCGATGCAATGGGTTTTGCATTTTGATATGCGTATTTATTTTCACTAGGTTGTAATGGATATTGCGACTATCTTTCCGCGCATGACATGCGCATTACAACACTTGATCCCCAGCAGAGGTGAACTACGTTCGGTAGGCACGACCATCACAGCACTTGTTTGTTACTATTGCAGCATGCTTGTTTTGGCTTGGACCGAACTACGTTTGGTCTGATTTCCTTTATTAAGGAATACGTAAGCAGCCTACATTAGTAGGTCCGACCATCTGAGCACTTAATTTGCATATCTGCTTAAAATTGCGATAACCTGCTATAACTGACTAAAAAAGTCTAGGATATGGAGGTTTGTTTCACATTATAACTGTTGCATTATAACTGCTACCTGTTGTATTTCTCCCTCGTGTTAACTACGCGAAATTGGAGAGTCTATTCTTATCAACGATGTTCGTCTACTCAGTAATCTGCGGGTTACCCGTAGACTCCATCGTTGAGGGGCTCTCAGACACCCCAATTTCGTACCCACGTATGTGACATGACAAAAAATATCAAGACTGTTAAAACATTAACAAATGTCAAGTTACGAGTGTCGAAAAGGACAAAGCGAGGATGCGCAAAAAGTGAAATGCAGGGTTCAAAGCGTCAAAAATCAAAAGATGGAATAGTGCTGGCGCCACCCACATGAAGTCTTGGCATGGCGCCCAGTTTGTGATTCCTAGCACCCAGTTTGGCCTTCCTGGCGCCCAGTTTCTTTACAATGCACTATAGAGTTGCCGTAAAATACAATTTCTCCCGCGGCGGGTACAATCGATCGATGCGTAATGAAGAAAATTAAATTCCTTCGATGTCCCTTCTCCAGCCTATAAATAGAGGCTTCGAGGTCGACCTTCAGTACACCAATTCATCGATAGAAATTCTCCGCGTTCTCGTTACGCTGAGGAAATAGAGAGCGATCACCTCAAAGACTCGAAACCCTGCCAAACCTCCTCCAAACACAAAACCAACTAGTAGAAGTGAGCCTTAGCCCCCCAGCTAGGTATCCACCCTATTTCCCCGGTCCAAAAATCGTGGATAGAGTAGTTGCTCTGCCCGATCTAAAAGGCCAAATCGGCGAAATAAGCCCTTATTACGCGGCTTTACCTCAAGCAAACACAACAACCAAAATAAACAGTTACTCTGCCCAAAATCCCGAGGTCGAAAGTAACCTTCGAAAGCAGTCACCCTGCCCGAATACACACAACACACAACAACAAAAAAAGACTCCCTCTCCCTGAAGGACAGAGCGAGCACACCCTAGGCCATCAGTAGGTAAGTTTTAAGTTTTTATTTGTAAAAGTGTTATTTTCAATCCGACCCAATGTAGATATATAAGTAGTTGTGCTACCCGGATTTAGTTAGGAAATAGCACTAAAAAGAGCCATTATTATGGCCAAATATTTTCAAGTATATTTGTAATTATTTGTAAAAGAGACAGTTGCAAGTCTGTAAATAATGTAGACACAATGGATGTATTTGTAGGCAGTTTATGCTTTATTTATCTGTTAAATAAATATAACAAAAAACATACTTTAGCCAAAAACTGTTTTGAGACCGAAAGGGCAAGTTGGGTGCCTAGCACCTTCCCATCTCATAACTTAGCCTCCGGACCCGTTTTTATTATCTCTGGTTTTCTTTTTTGGTTTTGCTTTATTTCTTCCTCAAAATAAAGATGGTGACTCTAAAACATTTTGGATCCAGTGGGGCCTCGCAACATCTTTCCTTTTTTTTTTTTTTTTTGGGAAACAGGGGCGGCACCCTGCGAAAATATATTGATAAAAGAAATAGTACAAACTAGAGGGGGACAACCAGCCTTACCCGATTTAGGGGGGGACAGAGGAGCCTTACCTCGTAAAGAAAATACAAGCTAACGACGAAAGTTATACAAACCCATAAAATCTTGTTGCAAAGCTAGTCTAACCGAATGAGGAAGCTCCTGATAATTATTGAAACTCATAAATCCTTGGTGAATATGCGCCAATGCCGCTAACCTGTCTGCAACAAAGTTTTGTTCTCGAAAAACATCTTTGAAGAGAATAATCTCCCAACAGACTACCACACTCTTTCAATTTATATTCATGCGCCAAGGCTGGCGTAATGTTTGAAAATTCTTTGAAAGCTGTCACTAAGGAATCCGACTCCATAACCATGCGCAGATATTCGGATTACGACATAGACGAAGGCCATCCCGTAAAGCCAAAATCTCTGCTCCAGAATTAGTGCCCGGCCCATAATAAGCAGAAAAAGCTGTAATAAAGAGGCCATCTGAAGCTCGAATAACTCCACCACCCGAACACATACCACCAATAGAAGACCCGTCAGTATTAAGTTTGTAGACGCCAACATCAGGAGGGATCCAATGCACCCACTTACCCAAACGACAAGGCAGCACCTTCACACTAAGACCCAGCCGCTCCATTCCCACACGCCCAAACTGATCAGAACCGGTTTTAGGGATAAAAGAATAGCAAATATCTTTTAGACCTTCCTTAACTTTATTAATAATCCGACTAGCTGACATAGGGATATTATCAAAAACTGCTTTGCATCTCTCCTTTCAAATCTCCCAACATGAGAATAAAACTATGCCCAGATAGCATGCTCCAAGCTGGCTGCGTAAAGACATACTAGAACTCCAAACTTCAAACAAGTGGTTGATAGAGACATAAGAACTAATCATATTAAAAGGCTGAGCAAAATAATTCCAAACTTGACCAGCCACCTCCGAATGAAGAAACATGTGATGAAGAGTCTCACATCTTGAAAAGAAAACAACATCGACATTTAGAAGCTAGAAAATCATTTTTGAATTTGGGAATCCACCGGAACCGCACCATAAAACAGCTTCCACATAAAGGCACTGATTTTTAGAGGAACCCAATGCTTCCAAATTTTAGAAGCCCATTGAGCAGAAGGATATTGAGGACGAGTCATTTCCCAAAAATCGGCAGCACGCATCTGTCCCGAAATAGAGTGAGTGAAAATAAGCTTGTCCTTAATACTTTGATCGCAAGAGATTCTTAAAACTTCACTGTGAAGGTGCCGGGGAATCAAAGGAAGAAACCGCTTAATATCAGGAAGAGCATCACGAAGAACCAGATTTGCATCCACTGGTTGAGGACCGATCAACACTTCACCACACCAGTTATCTAGCCAGAAGGAAACTTCACCTCTACCAACCACCCATCTGCATGAAGCTGCCACAGAAGATAGATGGCGCATAATTGCCTTCCAGTGATTAGAAGCCACCATCGGGCAAGAGAAACCTCGAGAATCAGAATATTTGTTACGCACAAAACGAACCCATAAACTGTTACCTTGCAAAGCATTCCAAGCCATTTTCGCATGAAGCGAATCCATAACTTGATTCAGAGATCGAATTCCAATCCCACCTTCATTAGTAGGCCGACAGATAGTGTCCCAAGCAACCCAATGAGAGCGATTCTCCCCCATAGAACTCCAGAAAAAATTAGCCATATGCGACTCAATACGCCTTAAAACAGTAGAGGGGACCCGGATCGCGGATAAGCAGTATATAGGAATACTACTAAGCACTGATTTCAATAGAGTAGTTTTCCCTCCCAACGAAAGAAGCTTAGTTTTCCAACCCGAGATACGATTCCGAATTTTATGTTCAAGATCTTCAAAATAACAACGTTTAACCGGGCCTGGAGAAATAGGAATGCCAAGGTATTGAAGAGGGAAAGACTTACTCGAGCAGCCCGACCAAGAAGAAATACTATTCTTCTTGGTAAGAGAACAAGAGGCTGAAGTGTAAAACCCACTCTTGCTAAGATTTATCAACTGGCCCGAACTTTTCTCATAATCACCAATAATTTTCGAAGAGACGAAGCCCGACTTTTGGAAGCGTTACAGAAAAGTAACATATCATCAGCATAGAACAAATGAGAAATAGGAAGGCCCCTCCGGCCATGGGAATAGGGAGATATAACCTGATCTTCAATGGCTCTATTCAGATTAAAAGAAAGGATCTCCTGAGCCATAATGAATAACAAAGGGGAAAGAGGATCCCCCTGCCTGACACCTCTCGAGGATTTGAAAAATCCAAAGTTATCCCCATTTATACGGATAGAATACCTGACATTACTAATCAGAGAGAAAATACAATTACAAAAGCTGTCCTTGAAACCGAACGCAAATAAGACCCGAAGAAGGAAATCCCACTCCAACCGATCATAGGCTTTTGACATGTCTAATTTAAAAACAACATTACCTCCCCTTACTTTATGACCAATCCGATGAATTAGTTCCTGAGCCAGTGCAATATTCTCTTGAATGCTCCTACCTCGCACAAAACTAGCTTGTTCCCCAGATATAATATTAGGCAAAATCGACACTAAACGGGTTGCCAAAATTTTAGAAATAATTTTACTAGAATAGTTACAGAGACTGATAGGTCGGAGATCAGAAAGAGAGGTGGGATTATGAACCTTAGGAACAAGCACAAGAGTGGTAGCTGCCAGTCCCCGAGGGAGATTAAAGTTATGAAAGAATTCCTGAACAACCCTTATAACATCCGTCTTAATGATACTCCAACAACCTTGGTAAAACCAACCCGTGTAACCATCCGGACCCGGGGCACTATTTGGATTCAATGCCTTAATCGCAGCCCAGATTTCCTCTTCTGAAGGGATGCCAACCAACATATCATTGTCCATCTCAGAAACTGTTTTAGGAATGCCAACAAATAATTCCTCTACAATAACATGTTGGGATGTCGAAAATAAAGAGGAAAAATAATCCACTGCCATACCCCCGATCGTCTCATGATTAGTACACCAACTCCCATCCTCCAATTTGAGCCGAATAGAATTAATCCTCATCCTTTCGTGGAGGCTAGCATGGAAGAAAGAAGAATTTCGATCACCGTCTTTAAGCCAAAGTTGTCGAGTTTTCTGTTGTAACAATTATGAATCCCATTTTAACTCTTGAACTTCCAACCTAACCATCTCAAGTGCACGCATTTTCGAAGACCAGTATTGGCGAAGATTAAAATCAAGCGAAGCACTTCATCTGTTTCATCGCTAACCTGCCGTTGTACATGACCGAAGACGTTCAATTCAATCTTTTAGAGAACACCGAAGCATCGCTAACTAGAGAACACGAAGCATCTGTAAACATTCCAGCGCCGAACCCACACTGACATTACCCCATTGAGAATTCACCAAATCCTAGAAATTTGCGTGGTCAAGCCACATCTTGTGAAAGCGAAAAGCTCCTTTCGGTTTCTTAAAAAAGGGGAAATTGATTAAAAGAGGGGAATGATCAGACTGGATCCTGCTAAGGTGCTGAACCGAGAAGGCTGGGTAGGTTGCTTTATAAAGGCCATTAACAAGAATTCTATCCAACCGTTGACAAATACGAGATCCCCCTTCCTGATTGTTGCACCAAGTATATTGACTCCCGATAAATCCTGCATCACTGAGACCCGCTTCGTTTTGAAATGAGTTAAAATCACACATCCCTTGAATATCACAACCAACACCACCAAGTTTTTCAGACGAGTGAGAGATGATATTAAAATCACCACCCACAATCCAAGGTTCAGAGAAGTGACCAGCAATGGCTAGCAGATTATCCCATAAATAATTACGATCCGACCTATCGCATTTTGCATAAATACAAGAGACCAAAACCTTACAGTTTTCCCCCAGCTTACATCGAACTGTAACCTGTTGATCAAAACTTGAGACAATAGACACTTCAATTGTAGTATCCCATAACAGCCATATATGGATATTAACTAGATTACTATGCATATAATGTTGAAATTTAAGCTTTTTAGCTAGTTTCGTAATACGTTCACCCCTAAGTTTGGGTTCTAAAATAACCATAAATTTGATCCCATTTTGATCATTCAACACCTTTAGATAATCCCTAGTATTTCTGTTACCCACCCCTCGGGCATTCCAAAAGAGAACATCCATGAGAAAAACCTTAAAAATTAATTAGAAGAAGGAGCTTTGGAAGCAGCTCTAGTTACCCTTTTTTGCCTAACATGAAAACCCTTTGTGTTTGATTTCTTCTTCTTTTTGGTCAAAGACTTGCAATACATACGAAAAGCCTGAATGTATTTTTCTGAAGTAGGAAAATCACGAGCCACATCCATAGAATGCGATCTGCATAATTTTGATTTTAAAGGGGGAGGATCCATACTATTAAACGATGTTGATCGGGAAAGAATTCGCACTGTTGGCCATGAGAACTTAGCTTTGGAAGCATCCAGCTCACCTTCCTCCTCCAAGTCGGCTAGTACATCAAAAGAGTTATACACCTTAGTACCAACAGAATGATTCATTCGTGACTTGTAAGCCTTAGGACTTGTAGTTGCATTAGTCCTAGCAGGTTGAACAGGAGGATTAACCTCCAAAACAGATTCGACTTCAACAGGCAATTTAGTACCCCAAAGGCTGCCCTATAATACTCTTTCCTTTATCTTTAACCTGACCAGTACTATCCACAACATCTATGACTTCAACCGAAGTAGGCTGACCATTTATGTCTTTTACATGAGAAGAAGAAGCACTAGGATGTCCATTTATTGGACGCCACACTGGAGCTTGGGCAGCTTGAGTGACTGAAACCTTTGGAGGTTGTGATGATTGTACTGTAGGGACAACTTTTGGGGGAGCCACCGGATTATCCTTAACAACCTTGTTCGACTGAGGCGCTTCTTAGGACACCGGACCACGGGATTGCGCCTTACGACAAACCATAACGGAATGACCAAGTAACCCACAACTTGAACAAAACCGTATGTTCCCCTCAAATTCAATTGCTTGCCAGAATCCTTCTTCCTTCGAGGTCCCTATCCAGATTCTGGAAGGTAACTCTTGAGCCACATCTACCTCAATACATACCCTTGCGTACATTGGATGGGACAAAGTGAGAGTTTTGTCATCAGCTCGTAGGTAAGTGCCAAGGGTATTACCAATCCGTTTCAGATATGAAGGAGTAAAAAACGTAAAGGTAAGTGATGCAACCGTACCCAAACCGCAACACACGTGCTATCTTTTTTAAACGCAAAGGAGGGAGACCAACGAAAGGAGCGAAACATATAATTATTTATCATATGTGATTCTTTTGATAGCGCCATAACCATATCTTCGGCTGAGGCGAGATGCACCATAACATGTCTAGGATCAAGAAGACCTACCACAAAAGCGCCTTTGAGCTTCCAAGTTGTTGCGATATGCTCGCGAATCACATGCAAAGAAGGGCGGCCAACCGAAAATTTCATAATCATAGTATTAACGAACTGCTTCTCTGCAGCTTCAATTTCCATGGGAGAAAAAAGACATCCTAATTCATTGTCCACCGAAACAGGTTGTCTAGGAGCCAACGGAATATCATGGAGTGTGGGCGTCACATTAGGGTGAACACACTTTGTTGGGGTCGGTTGGTTCAAAACTGAGGCATAGGTCGTAGGAGGAACAGGCTGAGGTTGAGAGTCGAACGAAGCAGATGATGACGGGCAAGTACCTGCCACCGAGACCGGAGGAGGAGCCTCCGCCGATGACAAGTCAGGCGGCATAGCCGCACCAAACACCAAACCCTAACGCAAAACCCTAGAGAACAAAAACCTAGAGAGATAATTTTTTTTTTTCAATTGATGCCTTAAAAAATGGAGAATGGGAATGGAAAGGTGATGCATTCCTATATCCTGGTATCCCCTAAACAAGGGATAACTTGATGTAGAAAACCCAAAGCACCCATAGTGATCCGAAATAGGCCATAAGGCTATTTTCATAAAATCCATAGTGGGGGCGTCGCAACATCCTTTTTTTGCACTTTTCCGTTTTCCCCTAAAAAAGGGAAAATGAGAATGAAAGGGTGATGCATTCTCATATCTTGGTATCCCCTAAACAAGGGTTAACTTGATGCGGGAAACCCAAAGTTCCCATATTGGATCAAAAATCCACTAAAGGCAACCGAGGCGCATTCAAACGTGTTATTCTGACAGCACTCCTCTCGCACTTTTGATTTCGTCTTCCCCTAAACAAGGGAGGGTGGAACGAGAGCAGTGGATGTCACCGCATCCGCATGCACGCGCATCCCTATCCAGGGGCGTGCGGGGCGCGGGCGCAATTTTCCCGGGAACCCACAGTTAGACATTTGCATACCAACATGAAAAGGGATGGTTTTATGGGGCAATCAGTAAAAAATACATTATGGGCAGCAGCTAGGGCAACCAGGGTTGAGGTGTTTAAGGTAAGAATGGGACAGATAAAAGAATTGGATAAGGGTGCTTATGAGTGGTTGATGGATAAGCCTCCAAGTCAATGGTCTAGGTCACAATTTGGTACTCAACCTAAGTGTGACATCTTGCTGAATAATATGTGTGAGTGCTTTAATGCATTTATTCTTGATGCAAGAGACAAGCCCATTGATAGACGTATTTTATACGTCTATATCGGGTACTTTTATGGCTTAGAAATAACAATTTCACGAGGCTTTTGGCTACTAATGTAATGTTGAAACCGGTAAGCCTACTTTCCAAAGGCTTTACATTTGTTTTGATGCTTGCAAGAAGGGTTTTAGGCTTTGCAGAAAGATAATTGGGGTGGATGGATGTTTTCTGAAAGGTCCTCAAGGTGGTCAGTTGTTGACAGTAGTTGGAATTGATCCAAACAACCAGATGTTTCCCATAGCTTATGCAGTGGTAGAAAATGAAACCAAGGATTCTTGGACTTGGTTCTTGTCTTTGCTAGAGAATGATGTAGGTATTGAAGATAAATTTGAATGGACATTTATGAGTGACAAACAGAAGGGGCTCATACCTGCCTTTGATGATTAATTTCCTGATTCTTAAAATAGATTTTGTGTTAGACATTTGCACACCAACATGAAAAGGGATGGTTTTCTGGGGCAATTAGTAAAAAATGCATTATGGGCAGTAGCTAGGGCAACCAGGGTTGTGGTGTTTAAGGCAAGAATGGAACAGATAAAAGAATTGGATAAGGGTGCTTATGAGTGGTTGATGGATAAGCCTCCAAGTCAATGGTCTAGGTCACAATTTGGTACTCAACCTAAGTGTGACATCTTGCTGAATAATATGTGTGAGTGCTTTAATGCATTTATTCTTGATGCAAGAGACAAGCCCATTGAAAGACGTATTTTATACGTCTATATCGAGTACTTTTATGACTTAGAAATAGCAATTCCACGAGGCTTTTGGCTACTAATGTGTGTTTTTGAGCTATTTTGTGAGTTTCAGGGTTTTAGGTGAACTTATGAGATTTATAGAGCTTTTATTGAAGAATTCGAGGAAGGGTGCGAAGTGTAACTATTGAAAAGATGCAAAAGAGACAAATTAGACACCTTGCGGCCGCAAGCCTCTAAGGCCTTGCCCACGCAAGGTAGGTAGAAAGTTGCTTAGCCCGTTCAAGACCCTTGCTGACGCAAGGTGTAAACAAAATGCGGCCGCAAGGTCCCCAGAACCGCCTTTACGAGGTCTTTCACCTGGATTGAACTTCCTATTCACCTACAACACCTTGGATATACATAGAAGACGGTAGCCAAACCCAAAGGACGTCTAGAAATTCATAGGAAACGGTTCTAACACCGATTTTAGTCTGTAGTACATAATTTATTCATTGTAATTCCAGTTTTGAAGATCGATTCATGTATTCCTTCATCCCGCTATTTGGTTCATAGTCAAGGATGAACTAACCATCCATTAATCTAGGAATTGTGAGGTAACTTGTATCGAATCTATTGCTTAATATATTTTTATTCATTCAATTCTTGTTGATCATGATGTTTATCAACCGCTTTATAATCTAGATTTGACCAAATGAATGGAATCGCAAGTAATAAAGGCCTAGAGGTGCGGATAGCTGCACAGCCAAATGTTTATATCGTACACTGGCTCACCATCATGATAAATTGAACCTATTGATGCACGAGAGTGATAAGTTAGGGTTAGGTTCATATATATGACCTAAGTGACAGATAAGATCCATATGTTCTTGTTCTTAGGATATAGAGTGGATGAATTATTTGGGATGGAGACTGAACTATAATTTGACAATCTATATCTATCTTTTGTGAACGAACCCAAGTTATGGAATGATACTTTATTTAAACAAGCAATAGAGTAGATGCAAGTCAATCCCCAATCCTAGATTTCCATCCTCCATAAGATCTTTACAACTGTGATTGCTCCTTAGTTAATTAAATTTCCTGTTTTAGTAGAATAATATTGAAACAAAAGCTTAAATCACAAATTGGTCACCCTACTTTCCAGCTTTTTGCAATATGATCACTCTACAATTTTTTTTTATATTGCATCATTGTACTTCACCACATATAACAAATCGGTCACTTTGCCTCCTTTCCGTTTGTTATCTTGGATGGAAATGATGAAAAAGACATCAATGCCCTTTATTTTGTTTGCCTGCGCATATTGAAACCAAGTAATTCAAGTTAGTCGGGTTATTCTTCCTCATTTCACAAATATAGGCGAAAAGTAAAGGAAGGGAACAAAGGAACGAAGGAACGAAGGGATTGATTAAAGTTGATCATCCGGAAGAGAACGAAGGGAACAAATCAATCGATTGCAAGACATTACTGGGTTTGAAGCTCAAAGGATCGAAGGTAAGCATAAACAAACCCTTGACTTTTATACAAATTTTAATAGCATGTCAACAAGTTAGGGTTTCTTGCAAAAATCCCTAATTTATGTTATAGAGTATGGTTTGTATTGTGTAACATAATGAAATTGGTTAGTATTCTTCAATTTAGATACAATGTGCAGAAATTAGGGCTTTTCTTCATGTTTTGTAAAATATGTTAGGTTTATGTTATGTAAAATTAGGGCTTTTGTTTGTCATTGGAAATATTTGGGTTTTGTTACTTGAACGTGTATGCATGCATGAATTTATCTTATATATGTGCTTTTTAAAATAAATTTTGTAAATGACATGGTCCCAAAAAAAGGTTTTGTCCCCCACTAGTATATTAATATTTTGGTTGGCCATTGGCCCCCTTCCCAAGTGTTCTGTTTTTAAAATGTAGGTTGTCCCTCCTTCCCCACCACTTTTTTGTTTAATATGGAAGTAGTATATGGCTAGCTACAGTATGTTTTGTCTCATTATGATGGTCCCCCTGCCCTTTTTTTGTTAAACTTGCAGAAAATATGAAAGTTGCTGTGAAATGTCATTATGGGGGTGAATTCCTCCATGAAAAGCCAATTAAATATGATGGGAAGTTGCATTTCTGGGAGGAATTAGATGTAGAAGATTTGTGTTTTTCTGGGTTAAAAAGCAGAGTAATAAATGAGTTAGGGTACCCTCACGTGAGTTCCATGTGTTATTGTGTACCAATTATGCATTCAGAAGACACATGTCTTAGGGCATTGTATACCCATAGAGATTGGGATAAATTGATGAAGGTAGGTGAAGAGTTAGGACAAATAGAGATCTTTGTCTTACATGAGGTTGGGGAACCAGAACTTGACATCATTAGTGATGCTGACTATATAGGTTCTTCATGTAGTGGGGATGACGATTCATCAGAATGTAGTTTGGAAGATGAGGACCTACATGACCTCAATGACGATGAGCTACTTACTGCTAGGAAGAACTTGATTGCCTTTAAGGGCAAAGGTAATGTGAAGTCCAAGGCTGTTGGAATTAAAAGAAAAGGTTTTTCATATAATTTTGAGGAGGCTAAAATAGGAGGTGAGACCAATGATGAATTACTTAATGTTGATCAGGATGCTCATGAGATGGTGTTTGATGAGAGGGATGCATACTTTCCTCCTGATTCTGATAGTGGCAGTGAAGACGATGATAATGGGCTGAGAGTTAAGAGACAAAAATTCCCTAGGTATAACCCTAAATGTAACATGAAGAATAGGGAGTTCAGCTTGAATGAAACTTTCACTAATGTGCAAGAGTTTAGGGATGCAATTAGGGATTATGGTTGTCTGAATGGGAATGACATAAAGTTTCTGGTAAATGATAGGAAAAGGGTCCATGTTCAGTGTGTGAATTCAAATGTTTGTACTTGGGAAATATGGGCAAGCACTATTCGTGATGAAACAACATTTCAGATCAAAACTATGTGTACAGTCCATCAGTGTGGAAAGAATTTCAAGAGTAGATGTTGTTCAGTTGGTTGGCTAGCAAAAATGTATCAACAACAAATTTTGAGTAACCCTAAATGGAAGTTAAAATATTTTAAGAAAGATGTGCTGGACAATCATCAATTGACTGTTAGTTTATGTATGTGCTTTAGAGCTAAGGCTAGAGTTCTTGGTGAAGAGATGGGATCACTTGATGGCCACTATTCTAAACTTTGGAATTACAGAAAAGAGTTAAAAAGAAGAAATGAGGGTGGTACTGTGGAAATAGAAAAATGGGTTCATCCAACCACTGATAAAGAATATTTTTCAAAGATTTACATATGCTTTGGTGCATTGAAGAAGGGGTTCTTAAATGGGTGTAGGCCTGTTCTGGGGCTTGATGGATGTTTCTTGAAAGGGATTTGTAAAGGGGAATTACTAGTTGCAATAGGAAGGGATGCCAACAATCAGATGTTTCCTGTGGCATGTGCTGTGGTGCAGGTTGGGAACAAAAACTCTTGGAAGTGGTTCATTCAGATGTTAAAAGATGATTTGGATTTAGGAAGTGGTGATGGATGGGCTGTGATAACTGATCAACAGAAGGGCCTTATGGAGGCAGTACATGAGCTTTTGCCTTTTGTTGAGCACAGAAATTGTGCAAGGCACATTTATAGCAACTGGAAGAAGGATTTCAAGGGTGGTGAATTGAGAAAGGCTTTTTGGGCTGTGGTGTATGCAAGTAATGAGAATCAAATGCAAAAAGAATTGGAGAAAATGAAAGAGCTTGATGAGGCAGCATATTATGGGTTCATGAAGAGAGACCTAGGGCAATTCTGCAGGGCTTTCTTCAAAATTGAAATGAAGGTTGACAATGTAGATAATAAAATGGTAGAGGCTTTTAATGGCACAATTGTGGAGTTTAGAGTTAAGCCAATCATTTACATGTTAGAAGAGATAAGGTTGTACATGATGGCTAGGTTGGAGAAAAGGAGAGATTGGATGATGAAGCATTATGATGATTACTGTCCTACTATCAAGAAAATCTTGGAGAAAAACAAAGAGGAAGTGAAGTTTTGGACTTCAATTTACAATGGGGATGGGGAGTTTGAGGTGGGATATAGAAAAGAAGGTTATGTGGTTAACATGGACAAGTGGACTTGCAGTTGTAGAAAATGGCAACTAAGTGGTATTCCTTGTACCCATGCTATAGCTGCCATCTTACAAAAAGGTGACAGACCAGAAAAATATTTAGATGACTGCTACCTTAAGACAAGTTTTTTTGAAAGCTTATGCATACTCTCTGAAGCCAATCAGTGGTGAAGATCAATGGCCAAAGTCCAACAAAAAGCCTCTGTTAATTGCTCCAAATAGGAAAATGTCTGGTAGACCTAGAAGATGTAGAATTAAAGCTGCACATGAAGAAAAGAAGGGTAAACCAACTCAGCCAAATGCAGATCATCCACAGAAACAGGGCTTGTCAAGGAAATGGAAGGTAATGAGATGTACATTGTTTTGGGATTGGGCACAATCGAGAGAACATGCCCCAAAGAAGTTGGCAAGCTCGGGACTTTTTGAGGTAAATTCTGTTTTATATTAGTTTGTTTGTTAGGTATTCTTTAGTTTCAAACTGAATCTAATGTATTTAAAATTGTGGTTACAGGGAGGGGAACAAGCTACACCTACTGCAACTAATGCAAGTGCACATACTGTAGCTCAATCAACTATGGTACATTTCATGCATCTTATAACTTCCCTTCCCTAGTTTGTTGCTATTATATTAACATCTTCAAGACTGAAATTGTGGTTACAGGGAGGGGAACAAGCTACACCTACTGCAACTAATGCAAGTGCACATACTGACTCAATCAACTATGGTACATTTCATGCATCTTATAACTTCCCTTCCCTAGTTTGTTGTTATTATCTTAACATTTTTTTTGAAATTGTGGTTACGAGGGAGGGAACAAGCTACACCTCGCAACTAATACAAGTGCATATTTCAATCCACCAACTGCAACTCAATCAACTCAGGTATATTAAATGCATAATTTGTATTTTTTCAGTTTATTGCTATTGTCTCACTATATGCCATTACAACTCAGATGGATGTGGAATTCAATGCCCCTGCTCCAACTCAATCCAGCCAGAAAATCTTTAGAAGATTACCAAAGGGTTCACCAATGAAAAGAGGTGGCAAAGTTGTTAGAGTCAGGAGTGAAACTGAAGTTGTGAGTCAACAAGTTACAACTGCAGGAATGAGTGAACAACAAAATAATGAAGTTGTGAGTCAAAAAGTGCCAACTGCAGCTATAATCAAGAGAGTAAAAGTAGAGAAGGGGGACAAATCAGAAGGTCAGAAAGGAGGAAGCTTGCAATATGGAAGAAGAAGAGCAAGGAGTTAAATGGAATCACAATAGAGATTGATTAGACATGTTACTTAGCTAGTAATGTCTAGTTTTTTGCTACTTGACAATGATGGGAATTAACATAGGGGGTTAGTTTTGATACATTTGTGCAGTTTTTGCTTATGAGATGGTGTATGATGGCATGTAAAACAAGGGGTTAGTTTTGGTACATTTGTCCAGTTTTTGCTAATGGTTGGTGTACATGTAAAACATGGGGGTTTTTTTTGGGTACATTTCTGCAGTTAATTGGCCTGTAAAACAAGTTGAAGTTTTTGGTATATGATGGCATGTAAAACATTGAAGTAAATTTGACATGTTTGACATTTTTATTGGTAGATTGTCACTTTATTTATTGGTGTATGATGGCATGAAGTTTTTGGTGTATGATGGCATGTAATGTCACTTTATTTATTGGTAGATTGTGTAATCATGTTTGACATTTTTATACACTAAGAGCCAACTAAGAATGACAACAAATAGACAACTCATAGCATTGTCCCAACATACACTACCACATCAAATAGACAAATCAAGCCAAGTAATGTCATTTGCTTTTTCAGTGAAAACACAAGAAATGTAAATAACCTTACATAACTTCCATTAACATAATTATTGATACTACATACCAAGAAGTGAAACATTATCCCAACATACACTATCACATAACCAATAGATTATGGAATTCAGCCTAAGGCAACATCAATTGGGGAGTCATTTTAACATTTTTATACACTAAGATCCCACTGACAATTACAACAAATAGACATATCATCTTCTCCTTCCAACTATTGGCAACCAACTTTGACTTGAAGATAGCATTCTCTTCCTTCAATCTCCAAACCTCTTCTTTTAAATTTGAAATTGTCTTTTTTTCCTTGCAAGCTTGCTTGACATTGTCTTCATCTCAGCCTCTTTGTTCTTAAATTCATTGAGCAGCTCTCTTGCTCTTTGAGTCATTGGAGGGTCATACCATGCAAAAAAATTACATTTTCTATCATCATCCTGTTAAGAACCAAACAATAAACCAAACACTTAAGAAACAGAGTATATAAACAAAGAAATTACACTTTTTTTTCCATAGGAACCAAACAATAAACTAAGCCCTAAATTGAAACAGAGTATATCAACAAACAAAAAAACAGTATATTGAAGTTTTCATATGTACCTAAGAAACAGAGTCATTAAAATAAGATTTATTGAATTTCAACTAAAACCATAATTGCACTATAACTGAAATTAACCAATTAACCAATTAATCATACCAATTTCCTATTTTTCGAACCAAATCAAAACAGACATTCATATAAGCAAATCACGTACCTTCCAGTTTGGGCATCCAAAAAACCTCATACCAGGATGTTCTTCGGTCCATGATGTCCACATACGAGCCCTATTACCGCAATCACAATACCTTTCTTGAATCAAATCATTTGAACATACTTGAACTGGAAATCGAGCTCCTTTACCTTTACTTGAACTTGAATTCGAGCTCCCTTGCCTCATGGCTCTGTCGCTTTGTTGGAGAGATGAACAAATTAGGACAGGAACTCGAAGGTGAGAAGGTATGGAGTTGCTTCGATCTCCCCTGCCCTAATACCTTTCTTCTCTTCGATCTGCAATGTTCTCTTCGATCTACAATGGAGTTATGCGTGTTAAAGGTGGTAGAGGTAAGGCTGAAGCTGAGACACGTGAGTAACACATGATGTACTTAAAGGGTATTTTCGGGTTAATGTAAAATTTTAAAGCTTTCCATCCAATTTTTTGGATGGAGTGATTAACGTGTAATACTTGGTGAAGTACAATGATGAAATAGAAAAAAAAAATTGTAGAGTGATCATATTGCAAAAAGCTGGAAAGTAGGGTGACCAATTTGTGATTTAAGCCTAAAACAAATTAAAACCCCCATAGTTTAAAGTGCTACCAATTTACTTGCTACCAGTATTCTTCTTGTGTCTGTGGTTCGACCCTTGCTTCCCAAGTTATTCTGCAATAGTCTTGTGCACTTGCAAGGTATAAATTTAAGACACGATCAAGCTTTTGGCGCCGTTGCCGGGGACAAGCTAGTTTGCTTAGTTAGTTTGTTGGTAGCGTTGTTTTTAAATTCAGTTTTTATAAAAATAAAAATACAAAAATATTTTTTTTATTATTTATAGTTTTTAGTTTTAATTGTTTTTATTTGCTTTAGTTAATTTATGCATGGTCGTAGATCTCTAAATCCTAAGCTGACAGAATTAAATCAAAATATAAATAATCTTGGAAAGAATTAGGAAGACCCTGATAATTTGGAAAACCAGCCCGTTAATCAAGATCAGTTTGATCGAGAGGATCCTCTGGTTGATCCTCCAATTGATAACAACAATAATCAAAATCTTGAAAATCCGGTTCCTCCGGTAAATATGAATTAAAGAAGAGAAGAACCTGCTGATAGAAATATGGAAGTAGTAATCAATCAAAGAACTATAAATGATTATGGTCGTCCCATGTTGAATGCAACACCATCATGTTTAGTTTTACCAGAAGCTGTAAGAAACTTTGAACTTAAAGGTCACTTTTATAACATGTTGCCTTCATTCCATGGATTGCCATCTGAAGATCCAGTAACTTTTGTTAAGAAATATGGTTTTATGACTGGTAATTTTCTGTTAGGAGGTTTGACAGAAGATCAGATAAAAATGAGATATTTTCAATGTGCATTAAAAGATGCGGCGAGAAGATGGTTTATGAATCTAGCACCAAGAAGTGTTTATACATGGGTCAACTATATGATTTGTTTATGGGTAAATTTTATCAACATGCATGTCTTTCAGAATATAGAAAACAAATTATGTCTTTTCAAACTGAACCGGGATAAACATTCTATGAAGCATGAGATAGATTTAAAAAATTACTTATTTTGTGTCCCTATCATAATTTATCTCAAGATGTGTTAGTAACTCAATTTTATCATGCTCTTTCGTCTGCCTTGCAAACTATGGTTGACAGTGCAGCCGGTGGTTCTATTAATAGAATGACACCAGCCAAATTAGAAAACTTGCTTGAAATGTTAAGTGCGAATTCTCAACAAAAAAGTACAAGAGGAAAAAGTAGAAGTTTGTTTCAAGTCCAAGAAGATTCAGATACTCAAGCTCAAATGAAAGCTCAAACTGAACTTTTGCAAAATAGAACACAAATTCAAGAAGCATGTACTATTTGTGGATTAAATTCTCATGCTACTAACTTGTGTCCATCTAGTGCTGTGTATCCTGAACAGGTTAATGCGATAAATATGTATTCTTAAAGGCAAAGGAATGATCCATTTTCCAACACATATAATCCAGGTTGGAGGAATCACCCTAACTTTTCATGGGGAGGAAATAAGCCTTTAAGGCCTCAACAATTCCCTAAGCAAGGACAGTTGCAGATTGAAGAAGCTCCAAAATCAGAAGGATTAAATAGTGGACAAATTGCTCTTAATAAATATTTATTGGAAACTGTGGAAAGATTGCAGAAAGATCTTGCAAAATATCAAGAAAGAGAAGAAGGGAAGTTCCCTAGTCAGACAGAACAAGCGAAATCTATCACTACTCTGCGAAGTGGTAGAATCATTGGAGAAGAGGTAAGTAACCCTACTCAATCTACTGATGTGCCTGATAAAATAGATAATTCTGGTAAAGAAGTTGAAAAGGATAAAAGTGAAAATATTCAAGCAAAAGATAAAGAGGTAGAAAAAGAAATTTCGCATAAAGAAAAAGTAAGAGCAAGCAGAACCTTCGAGGAACCATATGTTGCTCCCCCACCATATGTTCCTCCAATACCATTCCCTGGTAGACTAATGAAAAACAAGATGGATAAGCAATTTACTGAAATTTATAATATGTTATCCAAAGTGAACATTAATCTCCCTTTGCTTAATGTCATTAAAAATATTCCGTCTTATGCTAAGTTTTTCAAAGATCTCCACTCAAGGAAACACAAATTCGAAAAGAATGAAAAAATAATTGTTTCTGAAAACGTTAGTGCAATATTACAACCTGAACTTCCTCCTAAATTAAAAGATCCATGTAGTTTTAATATCCAAGTCTCCTTGGGTAGTTCTAAAAAGATGAAAGCTATGCTAGATCTAGGAGCGAGTATCAATTTAATGCCTTTCATTGTTTATAAGCAATTAGGTCTAGGTGAATTAAAACCCACTACTATGTCTTTACAGTTAGCCGATCGCTCGGTCAAACATCCTTTAGGAATAGTAGAGGACATTCTAGTACAAGTTGATAAGTTGATCATCCCAGTTAATTTTGTGGTTCTAGAGATGGAAAGAAAAATATGCACTAATAATGAAGTTCCTATTCTGTTAGGAAGACCTTTTATGGCCACAGCTAATACCATGATTAATGTGAAGAATGGTAAGCTTTCAATGTCAGTTATGGGAGAAACTGTAGAAATTTCAGTTTTTGATGCTTTAGATAGACCGAGTGACATGAATGCATGTTTCTCAATTGATGAAATTGAAAATCTTACAGCCCAAAGCTTTGAAGCAAATTTAAATGATGATGAGTTAGAGAAAGATATGTTTGGAGTAGATGATGATGATATAATCTTCTCCCATATAAGAACCGACATAGAAGAATTAGAAAGAGAACTCCAAGAAACAGATGATATGAAAGAGAAGGAGAGATTAGAAGCTCTCAAGAATGATAGTGAAAATAAAGAAGGAGTAGAAAGTCCGAAATCAAAAATTAGTTCTGATAAAATAGAAATTGATGAGGATAAAGAAGAAATTTGTAAGGAGGATGATAAAGAAGAAAAAGTGAAACCGGAAATTCCTAAATTTATTCCATCTATTAAATCCCCTCCTGAAGTAGAATTAAAGCCATTACCATCCCATTTAAAATATGCATTTTTAGGGGAAGGTAAAACTTTACCTGTTATAATTGCTGCGGATTTAACAGAAGAACAAGAATCAAGCTTGTTAAAGGTATTATGGACAGATAGAGAAGCGATAGGTTGGTCCTTAGCAGACTTGAAAGGTATCAGTCCATCTATGTGTATGCATAGAATTCATTTAGAAGAAGGTAGCAAACCTTCTAGAGAACGACAAAGAAGACTTAACCCTCATATGGAAGAAGCAGTTAGAAAAGAAGTGCTTAAACTTCTTGATGCGGGTATAATTTACCCGATATCTGATAGTAAATGGGTTAGTCCAGTCCAAGTAGTTCCAAAGAAATCAGGAATTACTATTGTTAAGAATGAGAAAGATGAGTTAGTTCCCACACGAACTATTACTAGCTATAGAATCCTTTGCCATTCATTGACCAAATCCTTGACAGATTAGCTGGCCATGAGTATTATTGTTTTCTTGATGGTTTTTTTGGTTATAATCAGATCCCACTTGCACCGGAAGATCAAGAGAAAACCACATTTACATGTCCCTTTGGTACCTTTGCATTTAGGAGAATGCCCTTTGGACTATGTAATGCCCCAGCTACTTTTCAAAGATGCATGATTTCTATATTTTCTGATCTAGTTGAAAGATGTGTGGAAGTATTTATGGATGATTTCTCAGTATTCAGAAATTCTTTTGATCATTGCTTAGAAAATCTAACATCGGTTCTTAAAAGATGTTGCGAAACTAATTTGACCCTAAGTTGGGAGAAAAGCCATTTCATGGTTAAACATGGGATAGTTTTAGGTCATGTTGTGTCTAACAAAGGAATTGAAGTTGATAAAGCCAAAATTGAAGTTATATCACAATTACCTCCCCCAACTTCAGTCAAGGGTGTTAGAAGTTTTCTAGGACATGCTGGATTTTACAGAAGATTTATAAAAGACTTTTCCAAAATCTGTAAACCTTTATGTAATCTTTTGGCAAAAGATATCGAATTTATTTTTGACCAAGAATGCTTAAACGCATTTAATTTGTTAAAAGAACAATTAACATCAGCTCCTATTTTAACCAGCCCTGATTGGTCTCTCCCTTTCGAAATCATGTGATGCATCAGATTTTGCAATTGGAGCCGTGTTAGGACAAAGGATAGACAAGAAACCTCATGTGATTCATTATGCGAGTAGGACATTAAATGATGCACAACTCAATTATACAACCACCGAAAAAGAATTTTTAGCAGTTGTGTTTGCACTAGAAAAATTTAGGTCCTATTTGTTAGGTTCAAAAGTTATAATATTCTCTGATCATGCAGCCCTAAAATATCTTTTGAGTAAGAAGGAGGCAAAGCCTAGACTCATTAGATGGATGTTATTATTGCAAGAATTTGACATTACTATTAAAGATAAAAAGGGAACAGAAAACGTTGTAGCCGACCATTTGTCTAGGTTGGAATTTTTACCTTTGCTTGAACGTCAATTTCTTGATAATAAAATCCCTATGAATGAAGATTTCCTTGATGAACAATTGTTAGCAGTTAAAAATTTTGAACCGTGGTATGCTGATTTTGTTAACTACCATGTTGTAGACATTATAAATCCTGATTTTGATTTTTATCAAAGAAAGAAATTTTTAACTGATGCAAAAAATTATTTTTGGGAAGAACCATATTTATTCAAAATATGTTCAGACTCCATAATTAGAAGATGTATTCTAGAACAAGAACAACAAAGTATTATGACATTCTGTCATGAATACTCTTGTGGTGGTCATTTTAGTGGTAGCAAAACTGCTAGGAAAATCATGCAATCTGGATTATATTGGCCTACTGTTTTTAGAGACTCTGAAATATTTTGCAAAACATGTGATAAATGCCAAAGGACTGGCAGAATTAGTAAAAGGAATGAGATGCCCTTGCATAATAATTTAGTTGTTGAAATATTTGATGTTTGGGGTGTTGATTTTATGGGTCCTTTTCCAGTCTCTAATGGGTGTGAGTATATTTTAGTCGTTGTTGATTATGTGTCCAAATGGATATAAGCTATTGCTACTTGAAATAATGATGGCCAAACCGTTGTCAAGTTTTTGGACGATATATTCTCTCGGTATGGAGTACTGAAGGCAGTAATTAGTGATCAAGGAACACATTTCACCAATCGGTTGTTGAATGCGAGCCTTAGAAAACATGGTGTAACTCACAAGCTAGCTACACCATATCATCCTCAGACTTCTGGCCAAGTAGAAGTTAGCAATAGACAGATAAAAGCAGTCCTTGAAAAGACTGTTAGACCAAATCGTAAGGATTGGGAACAAAATCTTAAAGATGCTCTTTGGGCATATCGCACTGCGTATAAAACCCTAATTGGTATGAGCCCATATCGGATGGTGTACGGTAAAGCATGTCATTTACCAGTAGAAATTGAACACAAAGATTATTGGGCCATTAAAACTATTAATTTTGACCTCGCTTTGGCCGGTGAAGAAAGACTTTTTCAGTTAAATGAGTTAGAAGCTAAGCGTATAAATTGTATGCAAAAATCTATAAAGCAAAATCTATAAAGAAAAGACCAAAAGATATCATGATATGGGAATTTCTAAAAAGATGTTACGTCCAGGATTGAAAGTCCTTCTTTTTAATTCTAGACTTAGATTATTTCCAGGTAAGTTAAAATCAAAATGGTCTGGTCCTTTCATTATAGTGCAAATTTACCCACATGGAGCAGTCGGTATTAAGAATCCAAAGACTGAAGAACTATTTAAGGTTAATGGTCACCGACTCAAACCGTACTTTGAACCCATGTCAGTAGAAAGAACAATTGAACTCATTCGTCTCTCTGACACCGAACCCCCAAGAGAATACATTTGCATTTGGGTCGAGTCAAAGACGTTAAACAAGTGCGCTAGGTGGGAGGCAACCCACTATGATGAAATTTTATTTGCTTTCATAGTGTAATTTAAATATGTTGTTCTCCATCTTATTTGATTATGTGCATTTAATTTAAATGTTTTCTAGTATGGGTATAATTTAAGTTTGGGGGAGAAAAGCATCTTATTGTTGCATTTATATGTTTCTAATATTTTAGTGTAGAAATTTTGTAGAATTTTTAGAGTGCAGGAAAGAAACGGACTTAACGGAACGTAATGGAAGGACTAAAACGAAAAATGCCAAAAATCTGTGAGGCAGCTCCCAAGGCACACAATCTGTGGACCTTGCAGATGCAAGGCCTAAAACACCTTGTGGCCGCAAGGCCCTATTAATGGCAATTAATGCGTGACACATGCGGCGGCAAGCCCAAAAGACCAATGCCCCCGCAAGCCCGCATCAGCATCTGTGCCGCTTTGACTGGGAACCTTGCGGACGCAAGGTATAAGCACATTGTGGCCGCAAGGCCCTCTTTATAAGCCGAAGCAGAGCAGTTTTGGAATTCACAGATTCAGGCCTTTCCTCTTAAAAGAATCCAACAATATCTCACTCTCCCTAAGAATTCTGGCGAAGCTACTCCATTAATTCCAGCCAAGTTCAAACATAAAGCTTCCCTCTTCAAGTTCTCTCATCTCCATCCTCCATCTCCCTCCATTCAAGCTTTGAAGAAGGAAGCCACCATTGTTGCCGACGTTACAGCTTCGGAACTCCGGCCAACCCATCATCTTAGCTAAAAGCATTGCAAAATCCACGTATCTTCTATCCCTTCTTCATTAAATTTTTGATTTGTCAAATTTTTTGCATGCTAGGTGTTAGAATTAATTTTTGTATTGTCGACGTGCATGCTTAAGTTGTTTTTGTTGGGTTGTTTAATTTTATTTTTAGAGAGTAGATTTTGTTAATTATTTTAGTGCTCATATAATGGCCCCTAAGCGTAGAAACATCGGACATTCCTTGTCCCACTCCGAAGATGAGGAGCAGCATTATGACTCCTATAGGTTCATATCATTCGAGGCATCGGAGAGGTACACTAGGAAGCTCTCCAAGAGTATAATACCTGAGAGGGGATTTAAGGCTAAGGACTTTGCTCTCCCTGCCCACTTTGCCCGACGAAGGTGGGGCAATCTTTGTGCGACCTCGGGCGTGGCCATTGTGGCCTTAGTCCGTGAATTCTACGCCAATGGGCATATTTCTATTTCTGGCGAGGTGATTGACCGTACAGCTGTTAGGGGTAGGAATGTCGATTTTTCGCCCCAAAGTATTAACCATTATTTCGACACTCGTAACTTTGTGAGTGGTACTGACCAATACATTATCTACATCGCCGACCCTGTCCATCTCCCGGTGTTAAATACGGAAATCGCAACACCTGACGCGGTTTGGACCTTCCATCAAGGTCCACCATTTAGCCCCCGCACCATAGACGAGACCCATCTCACAAACACGTCATAAGCCGTGTTCAAATTTATCTCTGCACGCCTCATGCCTTCAAGCCACCAGCACACAGTGTCTTGGCATAAGGCCATTTTGATCTACACCATCTTGACCAGTGGGTCTGTTGATGTTGGGCGTCTGATCAACGCCCAGATTCAGACCCTTATTAGAGGTACGATAAACTTGGGATTCGCGTTCTGGAGTTTGATTACCGGACTGTGTAGTGGGGCTGGAGTCATTTGGACTGCAGATTCGGAGAGAGTTCGGGCAGTCCCCGACATTACTAGGGCACTTCTGTTTGCGTACCCTCGCCAGCAACGTGAGGAGCCTCAAGAGGAGGAGGATCCCTTAAAGGCGATCTTCAATACGCAGGAGGAGACCCTACTACATAACGAGATGATTAGTCAGCAGTTGGTGCAAATGCGCGCTGACCAGACTAGTTTCTTTGGCTGGGTTAACCAAGTGGGGCACAATGTCTCCACACTTTATGGGATGCCGCCTGGCATGATCCCCGAGTTTCGTCCTCCTTCGTTATTTCCTCCCGACTCACCATGAGTCGAAGCCCAAGTTTCTTCCTCTTTCGTTAGGCGGGCCACCTATTTCCTTTTGATATTTCTCCTCCATCAACCCTCTCTTAGGACGTTCCTCAATTTTGATGACAAAATAAAATTTAAGTGTGAGGGGGGGATTCTAAGTCCAGGGCCTTTACAGGTCCCAGCCTAAGGAAGAGTGGAGTTGGGTTACGTTTTAAAGGGTGAGGGAAATTTTTTGTCCCTCTATCGTGTCTCCTTGTCGCTCTATTTTCTTGCTTTTTATATTTTCTTATTTTAGGAGATGTTGCCTTGACCAGAATACACTAATATTTGGTTCCCTAGGGGACCCATCAAAAGAGTCATCGTCATCGCCCATCTCCAATTCCTTTTTTTAATAGAAAAAATAAAATAAAAATAAAAAATGTTTTAATTCAAAATTTTCATTCTCGAGTCCTGGTGTGGTCATTTCGGTCGATGAGGAGTTAATGCAATGAACCACATAACTTTTCCATAGATCATTCTGGAATTTACTTGATTCTGCAAAATTCTTGATTTTCTCCAAATCTCTGTGCACTTATACCAGTCATGATTATGGATTGATTTGAACATTTTTACTAAGTTAATAGCACACATTTCATTTTAGCAACAAGATATGCACAAGAATATGATGAATAGCCGTCCTAACATGATTGTTGCATTAAATTGTAACTTAGGGTCAATTGCATGATAGTTAGATCCCTTGGATTTTTCTTACTAATATATCTCAAGCACACTTTCGAACCGTGTCTGCATGTTAGTCTTGATTGCCCCTACCATCTGTTCTAGCGAATGCTTATGTGAAATCCAGTGATGTTAAATCTTCAATTCCACAACTTCCATGATATGATATTTATGTGTTTTACTTTCTTAAAAACTACATGAGTATTTTGGCATTAAGATATGATATAGGCCATCTTTGGATTGTTTGAGCCTAAATTTTCCCTGACCCTTACTAAAAATATCCATAGTGTCCCCTTTGAGCTTTATTAAAAAGAATGGAGTGTGCTAAGCACACATTGAACCCCCATTCGACTTCGTTTCTTTAACCCACATTAACTTAACCCTAAAGCCTATACATTTTAGCCTACCTTTGAGAGAGTAGGATGTGGGTGGGGAATTAATTTTATGGGACCAATTTTCAGTTAGAAAAATTTTCCGAAGTCTTCTTCTTCCCCGTCGAAAAAAAAATAGAGAAAGAAAAAAATAGAAAAAGAAAAGAAATAAGTCGACGAAAAATGAAACGGAAGAAGAAAGTGCAAGAAGATTCAAATGAAAACATAGCTTTCATCAGGAAAATATGTTAGAAAAGTTCTTCTGAAAATAGAACACTAGATATTTTTAGCTTGATATATTGTACAAAACAAGTTTGGGGGAAAAGACCCCACTTGTGATCTTTGCAGGTCCTAGCCTAATTGGGAAAAACTTCCTTTTGCTTGGAAGTAGTTGGGATTAAGGGTAGTCTTGCTCTCTTACTTTGTATTCTATTCCCTTTCCATAGTATCCCCCAACACCTTGGCTTTACATTACAAGCTTATTAAAGACCTATTGATCTTCTTGCCAATGCTTGTGTTTGTTGATTTGATGGTAATGAATGTAAATTGATCCCCACTTCATATACTCATATTATTCGCAAGCTCACTGTGTTAGCATAATCTTAGCTATTGCAAGTAATTGGGGCATGAAAGCATTGTATGTCATACATAGGAAGTGTATGTTATGGATGTTTAAGTACTTGAAATCCTCAGTGTTCTCTCTTTCTGTAATAGACCAGGTTTGGACGGTAGATCTCACACTTTATGTTGCATTGGTTTGATTGAAAATCCTAATTTTTAGAATGAATGTTTTGCTTAGCTTAATAAAACTGTTTAAGTTAAGATATTCTCCATGACTTGTTGTCACACACACACGGAGAAATTGAGAGTGGTAGCAGTTTGAGTATAAGTCAGTTTGTTGTGTGAATTAATCTGCACATATGTGGTGAGCATCTTTCTGAGACAACTGCGATATGCTATGCTTGTGACTTGAGATTGAAACCAAAAAGATTTTTGTTTGCTTTATTTTGTATTTAGTGTTTTTAGTATAATTTTTACTCACTTTTGTATTTATTAGTTTTTGTATTTATCTGCATAGTCGAGTCGCTCGTTAGAGTCTCCTTGAGTTTGTGGGTTTCTAGAGGAGTGTAAATAGTGTCACCCTCCAAAAAGAATTTCTTAATTGTTGTGTTTTTAAGTGCTTTTGTATTTATAATTATTGTTTACTCGTGCACGAGAAAATTCTAAGTTTGGGGGTATTTGATAGATGTATTTTATACTTCTATATCGGGTACTTTTATGACTTAGATATCGCAATTCCATGAGGCTTTTGGCTACTAATATGTGTTTTTGAGCTATGTTGTGAGTTTCAGGGTTTTAGGTGAACTTATGGGATTTATAGAGTTTTTATTGAATAATTCGAGGAAGGGTGCAAAGTGCAACATTGGAAAAGATGGAAAAGAGACAAGCTGGTCACCTTCCGACCGCAAGCCTCCAAGGCCTTGCCCTCGAAAGGTAGGCAGAAAGTTGCTAAGCCCGTTCAAGACCCTTGCGGACGCAAGGTGTAAACATAATGCGGCCACAAGGACCCCAGAACCGCCTTTACGAGGTCTTTCACCTGGATTGAACTTCCTATTCACCTACAACACCTTGGATATATATAGAGGACGGTAGCCAAAGCCATAGGACGTCTAGAAATTCATAGGAAATGGTTCTAACACCGATTTTAGTCTGTATTACATAATTTAGTCATTTTAATTACAGTTTTGAAGATCGATTCATGTATTCCTTCATCCCGTTGTTTGGTTCATCGTCCATGATGAACTAACCGTCCATTAATCTAGGAATTGCGAGGTAACTTGTATCGAATCTATTGCTTAATATAGTTTATTCATTCAATTCTTGTTGATCATGTTGTTTATCAACCCCTTTATTATCTAGCTTTGACCAAATGAATGGAATGACAAGTAATAAAGGCCTAGAGGTATGGATAGCTGCACGACCAAATGCATATGTCGTACACTGGCTCACCATCATGATAAATTGACCGTATCAATGCACGAGAGTGATAAGTTAGGGTCAAGTTCATATATATGACCTAAGTGACAGATAGGATCCATATGATCTTGTTCTTAAGATATCGAGTGGATGAATTATTGAATGATACTTTATTTAAACAAGCAATAAAGTAGATGCAAGTGAAACCCCAATTCTAGATTTCCCTCCTCCATAAATCTTTACAATTGTGATTGCTGCTTAGTTAATTAAATTTCATGTTTTAGTAGAATAAATTAGTTTAAATAAATCAAATAAAAATACCCCTTAGTTTAAATAGGTATCGATTTACTTGCTACCAGTATTCTTCTTGTCTCTATGGTTCGACCCTTGCTTCCCAAACTATTTTGCAATAGTCTTGTGCACTTGCAAGGAATTAATTAAAATATGACACCATCGGAGAGTTACACTAGGAGGCTCTCTAAGAACATAACCCCTGAGAGGGGATTTAAGGTTGGCGACTTTGCTCTCCCTGCCCACTTAGCCCAGTGAAGATGGGCAACTCTTTGTGCGACCCAGGGCGTGGCCATCGTGGCCATTGTCCGAGAATTCTACGCCAACGAGCGTATCTCCATTTCTGGTGAGGTGTTTGACACCAGTTCTTTTAGGGGTAGGGATGTCGACTTTTTGCCCTATAGTATTAATCATTACTTCTGCACCCCTAATTTCATGAGAGATACTGACCAGTACAGTATCCATCTCATTAATTCTGTCCCTCTCGAGGTGATTAATGCGACTAGCACAACACCTGACACGGTTTGGACCTTTCGTCAAGGTCCACCGTTTGGCCCCCACACCATGGACAAAATAAAGTTTAAGTTTGGGGGGGGGGGGAATTCTAAGCCTAGGGCCTTTGCAGGTCCCAGACTAAGGAAGAATGGAGTTGGGCCACGTTTTTAAGGGTGAGGGAAATTTTTTGCCCCTCTATTGTTTCTTCTCCTCACTCTTTTTTCTTGCTTTTCATATTTTCTTATTTTAGGAGATGTTGCCTTGACCAGAATACACTAATATTTGGTTCCTTCGGGGACCGATCAAAAGAGTCATCGTCATCATCATCGCCCATCTCCATTTTCTTTATGAAAAAAGAAAATAAAAAAAATTATTCAAAATTTTCATTTTCGAGTCCTGGAGTGGTCAATTCAGTCAATGATGATATAGTGCAATGAACCACATAACTTTTTCATAGATCATTCTGGAATTTACTTGATTCTGCAAAATTCTTGATTTTCTCCAAATCTCTGTGCACTTATACCAGTCATGATTATGGATTGATTTGAATATTTTTACTAAGTTTATAGCACACATTTCATTTTAGCAACAAGACATGCACAAGAATATGATGAATAAACATCCTGACATGATTGTTACATTGAATTGTAATTTAGGGTCAATTGCATGATAGTTAGATCCATTGGGTTTTTCTTGCTAATATATTTCAAGCACACTTTTGAACCGTGTCTGCATGTTAGTCTTGATTGCCCTACCTCTTTTCTAGTGAATGCTTATGTGAAATCCAATGATACTAAATCTTCAATCCCACAACCTTCATGATGGATATGATGTTTTATGTGTTTTACTTTCTTAAAAACTGCATGAGTATTTTGGCATTAAGAATGATATAGGCCATCTTTGGATCGTTTGAGCCTAAATATCTCCCGACCTTACTAAAAATATCCCTAGTGTCCCCTTTGAGTTTATTAAAAAGAATGGAGTGTGCTAAGCACACATTGAACCCCCATTCTACTTCGTTTCTTTAACCCACATTAACTTAACCCTAAAACTTATACACTTTACCCTACCCTTTGAGAGAGTAGAATTGGGTGAGAAATTGATTTTAAGGGACCATTATTAGTTAGAAAAAGTTTTTCTGAAGACTTCTTCCCCGTTGTAATCATAAAAAAAAGTGATGGAAAAGAAAAAGCAAAAAAAATTGATTCGACAAAAAATAAATAGGAAGAAGAAGAGTGCAAGAAGATTCAAATGAAAACATAACTTTCAAATTTGTTAGAAAAGTTCTTCTGAAAATGGAACACTAATTATTTTTAGCTTGAATATATTGTACAAAACAAGTTTGGGGGAAAAGTCCCCAGTTGTGGTCTTTGTAGGTCCTAGCCTAATTGGTAAAAACTTCCTTTTATTTGGAAGTATTTAGGGAAAAGGGTAGTCTTGCTCTCTCACTTTGTATTCTATTCCCTTTCCATCGTATCCCCCAACACCAAGGCCTTATATTACAAGCTTAATAAAGACCTATTGATCTTCTGCCAATGCTTGTGTTAGTTGATTTGATTGTAATACATGTAAAATTGATCACCACTTCATATATTCATATTATTCGAAAGCTCACTGTGTTAGCATAATCTTAGCTATTGCAAGTAATTGGGGTATGAAAGCATTGTATGTCATACCTAGGAAGTGCATGGGATAGATGTATAAGTATTTGAAATCCTTGTTGTTCTCTCTTTCTGTGATAGACAGGGTTCGGATGGTAGATCGCATACTCTGTGTTGCATTTTTTTTATTGAAAATTCGGTTTTTAGAATGAATTTTGTGCTTCGCTTAATAAAACTATTTTAGTTAAGATATTTTCTATGACTGGTTAGCACACACAAACGGAAAAATTAAGATCGGTAACAGTTTGAGTATAAGTCAGTTTGTTTTGCGAATAAGTCTGCACATATGTGGTAAGCATTTCTCTAAGACAAATTCGATATGCCATGCCTTTGTGACTTGAGATTGATACCAAAAAAATATTTGTTTTACTTATTTTGTATTTATTGTTTTTAGAGTAATTTTTACCTGCTTTTGTATTTATTAGATTTTCTATTTATCTGCTTAGTCGAGTCGCTCGTTAGAGTCTCCTTGAGTTTGTGGGTTTCTAGAGGAGTGTAAATAGTGTCACCCTCCAAAAAGATTTTCTAAATTTTTGTAAGTTTAATTGCTTTTGTATTTATAAGTATTGGTTCCTCGTGGACGAGCAAAGTCTAAGTTTGGGGGTATTTGATAGATGTGTTTTATACGCATCAATTGGGTACTTTTATAGCTTAGAAATAGCAATTCCACGAGGCTTTTGGCTACTAATATGTGTTTTTGAGTTATATTGTGAGTTTCAGGGTTTTAGGTGAAATTTTGGGATTTACAAAGCTTTTATTGAAGTTTTCGAGGAAGGGTGCAAAGTGCAAATAATGAAAAGAAGGTTTAATTGAAGACTGAAACCCCTTGCGGACGAAAGGGTATGAGACCTTGCCCCCGCAAGGTCTCCAGTGTGCAACCTGAGCCGGAACAAGGGCCTTGTGGCTGCATTCGATGAAGGCCTTGCCCCCGCAAGGTACCCAGAAACCGCCTTACGAGAGTTTAAGCCTGACTGAACTACTCCTTTCACCTCAAACACCCTGGTATATATAGAAGACATGTAGCCAAAGCCAAAGAACGTCTAACAACACCGAAGAACAGTCGAAAACGTTTAGATTTAGTTTGTAACACAAAGTTTAGTAGTTGTAATGATAGTTTTGAAGATCGATTCATGTATTCTTTCATTCCGCTGATTGGTTCATCGTCAAAGATGAACTAACCGTTCATTAATCTAGGAGTTGGGAGGTAATTTGAATCGAATCTATTGCTCAATATATTTTTATTCATTCAATTCTTGTTGATCATGATGTTTATCAACCTCTTTACTGTCTAGCTTTGACCAAATGAATGGAATCACAAGTAGTAAAGAGCTAGAGGTGCAGATAGATACACGGCCAAATGCATATGTCGTAAACTGGCTCACCGTCGTGATAAATTGACCTTATCGATGCACAAGAGTGATAAGTTAGGGTCAGGTTCATATTTATAATTCTAAGTGACAGATAGGAATTTCATATGTTCTTGTGCTTATGATATATATTGGATAAATTATGTAGGATGGAGACTGAATTATAATTTGACAATCTATATTTATCTTTTGTGAACGAACCAAAGCAATTGATTGATACTTTATTTATCTTTTGCCTCAATCCTAGATTTTCCTCCTCCATAAAATCTTCATAACTGTGATTGTGCTTAGATAATTAATTAAATTTCCTGTTTTAGTAGAATAAATTAGATTAAATAAAAGAAAAACCACCCTTAGTTTAATTGCTACCGATATACTTGCTATTTGAATTCTTCTTGTCTCTGTGGTTCGACCCTTGCTTCCCAAACTATTCTGCAATAGTCTTGTGCACTTGCAAGTTATAAATTTAAGACACGATCAGAGACCTTTCCTCTTTTGTCTAAATTTGTTGGATAGACTCCTTTCTAAAGTAAGTGCCAAATGTCTAAGTACCATGGCTCATTGTCTTTTTCAAGAGTTGTATCAATTATGAAGCAGTAGGTAGGAGCTATTTTCTTCCCAACTACAAATGGTTGAACATTGATCTCTGTGGGGACTTTGACCAACGAAGCTAATGTTGCTAAAACATCGGAAAATTGATTTCTATCTCGCGAAAAATAATGGAACGAGATATTATCAAATTCTTTTGCTAAAGCTGCCAATCGAGCATGATATAACTGTAGTTGAGGTTCTTGTATTTTCCATTTTCCCTCGATCTGATTTATAATCAAGGCGGAATCACCAAAGACTTTTAATTCCTTTGCTCCTCTTGGGAGAACCTCTTCTAGACCAGCGATGCAAACTTCATATTCGGCAGTATTATTTGAACATTCAAACTCTAATCTTATGGCCAAAGGAGTATGAGAATCTGCTGGATCAATTAGCCGGATTCCTATGCCGAAACATCGTTTGTTGGTAGCTCCATCAAAGAACATCTTCCATTTGGTGTCATGATCTGTAATTTCTAGGACACCCTCATTTGGGAAACTTTGTTCTGAAGCATCTTCTGACTCTAAATGTAAATCAGCTAAATGGTCTGCGGTCACACTTCCTTTGATAGATTTGCGTCTGACGTATGTGATGTCAAACTCATTTAGTAAGAATGACCATTTAGCCAACCGATTGGAGAGTGATGGCTTTTCGAAGATGTATTTCATTGGGTCCATTCTGGAGATTACTTTGATGGACCGAGCTTGTAGGTAGGTCTTTAGCCTCTGTGTTGCCCAGACTAGACCAATACAACTTTTTTCTAAGGCTGAGTAATTGAGCTCACTTCCTTGTAACTACCTACTTATGAAATAAATGGCATTTTTGGCGTAGGAATTTTCTTTTTCTTGTGCAAGCATAGCCCTTACTGCAGTGTCTGTGACAGTTAGGTATAGCAAGAGATGTTTGTGAATATGAGGGGGAGCTAGCACTGGCGGGCTAACAAGGTAGTTTTTGACTTTTTCAATGGCAAGTTGGCATTCTTCATCCCAGACCCGATCAGTGTCCCTTTTCAGAAGTTTGAATAATGGCTCACACATGGATGTCAACTGCCTGATGAAGCGACAGATATATTGCAATCAGCCCAGGAAACACTTAACCTCTGTTGGAGTCTTTTGGCTGTGGTATGTCTATGATAGATTTTACTTTAGCAGGTTCTATTTAAATGCCCTGCTCAATTACTATAAACCCTAGGACTTTACCTTTGGTAACTCCGAATGTGCATTTTGTTGGGTTGAGCTTCATATGGTGTTTTCGTCATCTTTCAAAGAATTTTTGAAGGTCCTTGACATGGGCGCCATTTGCATCGTCAGAATGCACAATCATATCGTCCACATATACTTCGACTTCTTTATGTATCATGTCGTGGAAGAGAGTAGTGGCAGGTCTTTGGTATGTAGCCCCAACATTTTTTAACTCAAATGGCATGATAGTGTAGCAATATTTGAGTGCTCTCAGCCTGCATCAAATTGACTATCTCTAATGTGTTTGCTGGGGCTGGTCTCTCTCTATCCTGGTCATCCCCCACCCCTCGAGTGGGTCGCCCTCTTTCCAAATCTATGCGAATTCTTGCTTGGAAAAAACCCCTTCTGGGCTGTCTTAAGCTTAATTTTGACGGTGTTAGCAGAGGTAACCCCGGCCTTAGTTCGAGTGGGGGAATTATTCACAATGATAACAGTGATCTTATTTATGGTTATGCTTCTCCCCCCAGTGAATCCTCAGGCTTCATAGCTGAATGAAAAGCTCTTCTTCACGGTATGAAATGGTTGAAAGATCACACAGCGTTGGGTTCGCTCATTGAAATTGATTCCAAGATGTTAATTGACTATATTCTGGGAACTCAAAATCCTCGTGGCAGAGCTTATATTTAATTAGGGATATTGTTTCTATCAATGGCTTAATGAACTTCTCCTTGACCCACTGTTATCCCAAGGCTAATGTTGTGGCTGACGTGCTTGCTAATTTCGACTGTGATCAAGGTTACAATTTCACTTTCACCTCCTCTATTGCACTTCGCAGTCGAATTCGTGCCCTTATCCTTCTTGATAAAATAGCTACTCCTTATGTCCGTATCTCTTAATTTGCTTGCTTGTTTAAGATTGTTGTTTTGCTTCTCGTTTCCTTTTCGAGGTTAGGCTCCTCCGTCCTCCCACTTATAAGGGCAAGGCTGGTTATCCCCCTCAAGTTTGTACTATTTTTTTAATTCAATAAAATCTTGCAGGGTGCCGCCCCAGTTTCCCAAAAAACAAAAAAACAAAAAAAAGTTCCCCGGGGGTGATGAATGAAGTTTTTTCCTGGTCCTCTGCTGCCATTTTGATTTGGTTATAGCCCAGTATGTCATCTTCAAAGGATCTTAATTTGTGGGAAGCCACAACATCTACCACAATATCAATGTTGGATAGAGGGAAGTCATCTTTGGGCGATGCTGTTGATTCTTATGTTAGATTTATATACCGCTTTCGGTACATTACATTAGTTTTTATACTTGATGGCTAATCGGGTAGCGTTATCGTCGCGTAACTT
>CM028378.1:164002108-164065708 GCA_013146195.2 Codonopsis lanceolata
TCCCCCAAATGGGAATGGAAAGTATGGGTGGTGTCCCACTAAGTCCTCGCTGTCGAAGATCGGCAGATAATGGGTGAAGTGACGGAAGGCGTGCATGAAAGTACTGAAACCAGAGCCCTCCACCAGAAGCTGTGCTGCCTCGGGCAACATGTAATAAATATCCATAACATTAGCACATGAAGCCCACATTCTCTTAAATTTCTTGCGAAACTGAAAAAAAGGGGGGGGGGGAAGGTAAGTCTACTATCTTTATTTGTAAAGTCTTTTGATAAGCAATAATAGTAGATAAGTGTGAATAGATAATAAACATGTTGCATACATTGTATTTCATGAATTATAAAGATCAAGAACATGCTAATAAAAAAAACAAAAGTAAATACTGTAAATACATATGTAAATAAACATTCGCTTTTAATAGTAAGGAAGAAAAATAAAATATATATGCGTATTTTGAAAATATATGTCATATTCTTTTACACCCTTTTAGTAAATAAAAAGGCATTTTGTGCATCTAAACATATATTTTGACCATAAAAAAATCATTTTGATGTAAATAAACACTTACCATTTTTCAAAAAAAAAAAAAGAATATACATGTACATAAATACACGTGTAAATAAACATTTAGTTTCAAAAAATAGAAAAAAATGTAAAATAGAAAAAAAAAAGTATATTTCGAAAATATTTGTTGTATTCTTTTTCATTCCTTCAAAAATAAAAATACATTTAAGTATGTGTTTTAGAAAAATAAAAAAAGAAGATTGTGTGTATGGTTTTGCATTCAAATAATTATTCTTGCATCCTAAGCATCATAGAAATATATGTTATGTATACTGCATTTCTGCATTTATCATGTACATATAAAATAAGAGAATGTTCATGCATTATGTTAATAAGCATCCCATAATTGTTCTGCATTGCATCCGTATCAAGTAAAGTAGTACATGCATTCATCATGTACATTTTATTGTCCAAAAAGCTGCATTAAGGGTACGCTAAAAAGAAAACAAAATGCCAACAATCATGAAAATAAATATTTTATGGTATTTATTATGTCCCTGCAGCATAAGCACGCATGAAGAATAAATTTCAGGGCATGAAATATATCCGTTTTGTCCCATATTTATCCGAAAATATGTCCGAAAATATGTTTCGGAAAATTTAAATTGTATTCCGAAAAGTCCGTCTCGTGAATATATTGCATGCAAAAATGCGTTTTAGCCTAGAACATGCATCATGTAGCTCCAATTGCATTTATAGTATAACTCATGCATAGTAGGGTCAAATAGTGACCACTAGTTCAATCATGCATCGCAAGAATAAATCACATGAATATTCATGCATCATTACCTAATTACATCATTTAGGCATAAGTAGGACATGCATAAACATCATTAATAAAGTCAGGAGTGCTCAAAAGGTTCCAAACAGTGCTGAAATCTAGCAGATCTGAAGTGTATCCACTATCCAGGCAAATCTAGAAAGAGAAAGAAACTTACATTAGTAGGTGGAAGATTGGACACGTGAGTGTTCCGGTCTCGAAGAATGTTGCCCCAGTAATCTGTGGAGTACCGATACTTGATTTTATTTCGGACCAGGGGAGGAAACTCTTTCCTTCTTTCATCAGATTCTGGGTGCATTGGAGCTTTCCCCTTCCTGGATCGTGAAGATGTCATCTGCTAGACAAAACACTGGAGTTGGCAAAGAAAAATGGGAAAAGGAGCAAAAATAGAAAAAAAGAACGGAAGGCAGCAATGGCGGGCTGCATCGCTGAAGAAAAGAAAGAAAGGAAGAAGAAAGGAGCAATAGCTCCCTCTCCCTCACTTCCTGTCAATAATAAGGGAGGAAAAAGGAATTTTTCCTTTTCCCCCCTCCAAAGTTTGAAGCTGCGACACTTAAGTCCTCAAGTTCCAAAATTTTCAAAATGGCCCCTAAAGCTTAACGAAGAGTTAACAAAAGTAATTTTGTTAACCAAAATTGACGGCCATCCATCCGAGGGCAAAGAAAAATAATAACTCCAGCAGATCAGCCACAAAGTAAGAAATTTTTTTTCAGGCGGCAAAAGAAAAAAAAAGAAAAGAAGAAAAAAAAGAAAAAAAGAAAAAGAAAAAAAAAGAGAGAAGTCCCTGGCCCGAAGAAGTGAAGGTGGCAGAAGTGTCAAAATCATTCGAATCCGTGGCAGCCACACAGATGCAAAAAGGTAAGAAAGATAAAGCATTCTTACCCTGACTCTATAATAAATTCTTTTCTTAAAAAAATAAAAAAAAAGAAGTTTTTGTTTTCAATAATAAAAAAAAAAGAGAAAAGAAAAAAAAAAGGTTTTGTCTTCAAATAAAAGAAAACTCTTTTTCATAAAGAGTTTCGTTTTTCAAAAAAATAATAATAATAAAAGAAAACGTCTTTTTCAAAAGTTTTGTTTTTCAAAAATAAAAGAAAACCCTGTTTCAAAGGAATTTTTGTTTTTTTTTTAAGATGAATATTTCAAAAACACAAAAAAAGAGGAATATTTCAAAAACACAAAAAAAAGAGGAATATTGAAAAAAGAAAAAAAAACACACAGAGAGTGAGAAGAAAGGGAAGGAAAAAGAATGATCCTTTTTACAATTTTCGAAAAAACTTGAAGAAATTTCTTTTTGCCGTGCTCGGTGACAGATTTTGATCGGTCGAGTACAGTTTTCGGGAAATTTGAAAATTTTCTTATTATGTTTGGAAACAAAGTATTGACCAGCCAGACACAATTTTGAAAATTTCTCTTAACATATTTCGATAACAGATATTGACCAGTTGGAATATGGTTCCCGAAAAACATTCAAATCTTCATACCGTATTTGGCGGCCGTTCTCGACCGTTTGAATACGACCTTTTCGAAAAAACATGAAAATCTTTTTCCTGTTGTGTTCTTGATCGGGTTTTGACCCGAAGGACATGACATCCTCGTTGGTTGTAGTTTAGGTTTTGGTCTAATTTCCTTTATTAAGGAATACGTAGGCAGCCTACATTAGTAGGTCCGACCATCAGAGCACTTCATTTACATATCTGCTTAAAAACTGCAATAACGTGTTATAAAAACCGACTAAATATGTCTAGGTTATGGAGTTTGGATAGCATGATAAACTGTTGCATTATAACTGTTACCTATTGCATTTCTCTCCCATTTTAATTGAACGAAATTGGAGAGTCTATTGTTTATCAACGATGTTCGTCTATATAGGAGTCGAAAATACGAAAGGCAAAGCAGGATGCGCAAAACAGTAAATTGCGAGGGGTGAAAGTGCCAAAAATAGAACTCGAACAGGAGCATGGTGCGGCCAAAAAGGCTAGGTGGGCACCGCGCCATGCCATGGAGATTTCGGCGCCAAGCATGCTACAGTAGCCCTGGGACTTAACGCATTGTGCAATCTGTGAAGGCCGGTGTACATGCTGATGCTGCGCGCTGAGGGAATTTATAATTCCCGATGAGTCCCCCTCTCCACCTATAAATAAGAGTGCTGGGCTCCCTTTCAGAAAAAAAAATCACTTACGGAGAAACGCTGAGAAATTCTCTTCGCGTCCCAACAACGCCGAGTTTTAGTGAGAGAAGTGAGATAGGTGTGTGTAGCCCAACCAAAGCTTCCAAACCCCGTCCAAACTCTGCCAAAACACAAATCCACCGGTTAAAAGTGATCCCTAGCCTTTTAGTTAGGTATCCACCCAACTTCCCCGGCCCAAAATCCATAAAGTAAATTGTTACTCTGCTCGAGTAATGAGCTGAAAAACACAAAAAGTAAGCCGTTATTCTGCCCAACCAAAAAGGCCAAAACCATCCGAAATAAGCCGTCATTCTGCCCGAGTGAACGAGCCAAAGTCATCCAGAATAAGCAGTTACGCTGCCCGAATTCCAACAACAACAACACAACAACAACAACAACAAAATACTCCCTCTCCTTGAAGGACAGAGCAAGCACACTACCGCTCTAAAAGGTAATAGACATTAAGTGCGTTTTTTTTTTAAATTTATAAAGTTATTATTTAAATCCAGCCCAATGTAGTCAATATAAGCCGTTGTTCTGCCCGGATTAGATTAGAAAATATTATGTAAAAGAGTCGTTATAATGGCCAAATATTTTTAAATATATTTGTAATTATTGTAAGGAAATGGCTGCAAGTCCGTAAATAATGTAGCTACGAATGTATTTGTTTTATTTTCATGTCTTTTAATGCTTTATTTATTTGTTAAATAAATATAACAATAAGCATACTTTAGCCAAAAACTATTTTGAGACCGAAAGGGCGAGTTGGGTGTCTAGCACCTTCCCAACTCGTAACTTAGCCTCCGAACCCGTTTTCTATCTCTGGTTTTCTTTTTCTTTTTTCTGGTTTTGCTTTATTTTTTCCTTAAAATAAAGATGGCGACTCTAAAACTTTTTGGATCCAGTGGGGCCTCACAACACTCCTTCTTTGCACTTTTCCGTTTTTCCCTAAAAAAGGCAAAATGAGAATGGAAGGGTGATGCATTCTCATATCCTGATATCCCCTAAACAAGAGATAACTTGATGCGGGAAACCCAAAGCTCCCATAGTGATCCGAAACGAGCCATAAGACTATTTTTAATAAAATACATAGTGGGGGCGTCGCAACATCCTTTTTTGCACTTTTTCGTTTTCCCCTAAAAAGGGGAAAATGAGAATGAAAGGGTGATGCATTCCCATATCCTGGTATCCCCTAAAAAAGGGATAACTTGATGCAGGAAACCCAAAGTTCTCATATTGGATCAAAAATCTACTAAAGGCAACTGAGGCGCATTCCAACGCGCTATCTTAGACAGCACTCCTCTCGCACTTTTGATTTCGTCTTCCGCTAAACAAGGGAGGATGGAGCGAGGAAGCGATGGTGTCCGCATCCGCGCGCTATCCAAGGGGCGTGGGCGCTGGGCGCACGGTCCCGGTAACCCACAACTTACCCCATGTGATTTGTTTTTAATTTAGAATAAAAATACTCTTATTATTAATTATTGAATATTTGAACCGATAAGTGTATTTAAATGCTTGAGCTTATTATTTGGGCCAAATTAATTATCGGTGAGATTGTGTTGGGACGAATCCTGCAAAATCGCAGTGATACCCGGAATTTATTAATAATAAATAAGTGATTCAACGGAGTCGATTTAGACACAATAAAATATAAAAAGTGTTGTATTGAGTTCCTACGATATTGGGGAATATTTTGGGTTAGACATTTTATATGAAATATCATATATATGTTAATTGTGTTTAAACAAATAAATGCTTCAGTGTGTATAGAGATTTGGGGTCGGGTCGTGTCAGGACTCATACCAATTGGGGTTTTATACGCAGTGCAATATGCCCAAAGAGCATCTTTCAGTTTTGGTTCTCATTCCTTACAATTTGGTCTAACAGTCTTTTCTAAGACTGCTTTTATCTGTCTATTGCTAACTTCTACTTGGCCAGAAGTGTGAGTATGGTATGGTGTAGCCAGCTTGTGAGTTACATCATGTTTTCTAAGCCTTGCATTCAACAATCGATTAGTGAAATGTGCTCCTTGATCACTAATTACTGCATTCGGTACTCCATACCGAGAGAATATATCGTCCAAAAACTTGACAACAGTTTAGCCATCATTATTTCAAGTAGCTATGGCTTCTATCCATTTGGACACATAATCAACAGCGACTAAAATATACTCACACTCAGTAGAGACTGGAAAAGGATCCATAAAATCAACACCCCAAACATAAAAAATTTCAACAACTATATTATTATGCAAGGGCATCTCATTCCTTTTACTAATTCCGCCAGTCCTTTGGCATTTATCGCATGTTTTGCAAATATAATCCAGATTGCATGATTTTCCTAGCAGTTTTGCTACCACTAAAATGACCGCTGCAAGAGTATTCATGACAGAATGCCAGAATACTTTGTTGTTCTTGTTCTGGAATACATCTTCTAATTATAGAGTCTGAACATATTTTGAATAAATATGGATCTTCCCAAAAATATTTTTTTACATCAATTAAAAATTTCTTTCTTTGGTAAAAATCAAAATCAGGATTGATGATATCAGCTACATGGTAATTAACAAAATTAGCATACCATGGTTCAAAATTTTTAACTTCTAACAGTTGCTCATCAGGGAAATCTTCATTCGTAGGGATTTTATTATTAAGAAATTGAAATTCAAACAAAGGTAAAAATTCCAACCTGGACAGATGGTCAGCTACAACGTTTTATATTCCCTTTTTATCTTTAATCGTAATGTCAAATTCTTGCAATAATAACATCCATCTAATGAGTCTAGGTTTAGTCTCCTTCTTACTCAAAAGATATTTTAGGGCTGCATGATCAGAGAATATTATAACTTTTGAACCTAACAAATAGGACCTAAATTTTTCTAGTGCAAACACAACTGCTAAAAATTCTTTTTCGGTAGTTGTATAATTGAGTTGTGCCTCATTTAATATCCTACTCGCATAATGAATCACATGCGGTTTCTTGTCTATCCTTTGTCCTAACACAGCTCCAATTGCGAAATTTGACGCATCACACATGATCTCGAAAGAGAGAGACCAATCAGGGCTGGTTAAAATAGGAACTGATGTTAATTGTTCTTTTAACAAATTAAATGCGTTTAAGCATTCTTGGTCAAAAATAAATTTGGTATCTTTTGCCAAAAGATTACAGAAAGGTTTACAAATTTTGGAAAAATCTTTTATAAATCTCTTGTAAAATCCTGCATGTCCTAGAAAACTTCTAACACCATTGACTGAAGTTGGGGGAGGTAATTGTGATATAACTTCAATTTTGGCTTTATCAACTTCAATTCCTTTGTTAGACACAACGTGACCTAAAACTATCCCATGTTTAACCATGAAATGACTTTTCTCTAAACTATAGTCAAATTAGTTTCGCAACATCTTTTTAGAACTGACGTTAGATTTTCTAGGCAATGATCAAAAGAAGTTCCAAATATTGAGAAGTCATCCATAAATACTTCCACACATCTTTCAACTAGATCAGAAAATATAGAAATCATACATCTTTGAAAAGTAGCTGGGGCATTATATAGTCCAAAGGGCATTTTCCTAAACGCAAAGGTACCAAAGGGACATGTAAATGTGGTTTTCTCTTGATCTTCCGGTACAAGTGGGATCTAACTATAACTGGAGAAACCATCAAGAAAATAATAATACTCATGTCCAGCTAGTCTTTCAATGATTTGGTCAATAAAAAGCAAGGGAAAATGATCTTTTCTTGTTGCCGCATTTAGTTTTCCCAAATCAATGCACATTCTGTAGCCAGTAATATTTCGTGTGGGAACTAATTCATCTTTCTCATTCTTAACAACAGTAATTCTTTATTTCTTTGGAACTTCTTAGACTGGACTAACCCATTTACTATCGAATATCGGGTAAATTATACATGCACCAAGAAGTTTAAGCACTTCTTTTCTAACTGCTTCTTTCATATGAGGGTTAAGTCTTCTTTGTCGTTCTTGAGAAGGTTTGCTACCTTCTTCTAAATGAATTCTATGCATACACATAGATGGACTGATACCTTTGAAGTCTGATAAGGACCAACCTATAGCTTCTTTATGTGTCCATAATACCTTTAACAAGCTTAACTCTTGTTCTTCCGTTAAATCAGCAGCAATTATAACGGGTAGAGTTTTACCTTACCCTAAAAATGCATATTTTAAATGGGGTGGTAATAGTTTTAATTCCATTTCAGGAGGGGATTTAATAGATGGAATAAATTTAGGAATTTCCGGTTTAACTTTTCTTCTTTATCTTCCTCCTTAGAAATCTCTTCTTTATTTTCACAAATTTCAATTTTGTCAGAACTAATTTATGATTTGGGACTTTATACTTCTTCCTTATCTTCACTATCATTCTTGAGAGCTTCTAATCTTTCCTTCTCTTTCCTAGCATCGGTCTCTTGGAGTTCTCTTTCTAACTCTTTTATGTCGGTTCTTATATGGGAGAAGATTAATTCTATCATCATCATCTACTCCAAACATATCTTTCTTTAACTCATCATCATTTAAATTTACTTCAAAGCTTTGGGCTATAAGATTTTCAATTTTATCAATTAAAAAACATGCATTCATGTCACTCGGTCTATCTAGAGTATCAAAAACTGAAATTTCTACAGTTTCTCCCATAACTGACATTGAAAGCTTACCATTTTTCACATTAATCATGGTGTTAGCAGTAGCCATGAAAGGTCTTCCTAACATAATAGGAACTTCATTGTTAGTGCATATTTTTCTTTCCATCTCTAGAACCACAAAATCAACTGAGATGATCAATTTATCTACATGTACTAGAATGTCTTCTATTATTCCCAAAGGATGTTTGACCGAACGATCAACTAACTGTAATGGGTTTTAATTCACCTAATCCTAATTGTTTATAAACAGCGAAAGACATTAAATTGATACTCGCTCCTAAATCTAGCATAACTTTCATCTTTTTAGAACTACCGAAGGAGACTTGGATATTAAAACTACCTGGATCTTTTAATTTAAGAGGAAGTTCAGGTTGTAACACTGCACTAACGTTTTTAGAAACAATTATTTTTTCATTCTTTTCGAATTTGTGTTTCCTTGAGTGGAGATCTTTGAAAAACTTAGCATAAGACGAAATATTTTTAATGACATTAAGCAAATGGAGATAAATGTTCACTTTGGATAACATATTATAAATTTCTGTAAATTGCTTATCCATCTTGTTTTTCATTGGTCTACCAGGGAATGGTATTGGAGGAACATATGGTGGAGGAGCAACGTATAGTTCCTCAAGAGGTTTTGCCTCTTGCTCTTTTTCTTGAGTGACTTTTTCTTGACTTTCTTTATTTGAAATTTCTTTTTCTACCTCTTTATCTTTTCTTGAATATTTTCACTTTTATCCTTTTCAACTTCTTTACCTGAGTTATCTATTTTATCAGGCACATCAGTTGATTGAGTAGGGTTACTTACCTCCTCTCCAATGATTCTACCACTTCGCAGAGTTGTGATAGATTTTGCTTGTTCTGTTTGACTAGGGAATTTCCCTTCTTCTCTTTCTTGGTATTTTGCAAGATCTTTCTGCAATCTTTCCATAGTTTCCAATAAATATTTATTAAGAGCCACTTGTCCACTATTTAATCCTTCTGATTTCGGAGCTTCTTCAATCTGTAGCTATCCTTGCTTAGGGAATTGTTGAGGTTGTAAGGGCTTATTTCCTCCCCATGAAAAGTTAGGGTGATTCCTCCAACTTGGATTATATGTGTTGGAAAAGGGATCATTCTTTTGCCTTTAAGGGTACATGTTCATCGCATTAACCTGTTCAGAATACACATCACTAGATGGACACAAGTTAGTAGTATGAGAATTTAATCCACAGATAGTACATGCTTCTTGAAATTGTGTTCTATTTTGCAAAAGTTCAATTTAAGCTTTCATTTTAGCTATTTGAGCTTGAGTATCTAAATCTTCTTGGACTTGAAACAAACTTATACTTTTTTCTCTTGTACTTTTCTGTTGGGAATTCACATTTAACATCTCAAGTAAGTTTTCTAATTCAGCTGGTGTCATTCTATTGATAGAACCACCGGCTGCACTATCAACTGTAATTTGCAAGGTAGACGAAAGAGCATGATAAAACTGAGTTACTAACACATCTTGAGATAAATTATGATGGGGACACAAAATAAGTAAATTTTTAAATCTATCCCATGCTTCATGGAATGTCTCTCCCAGTTCAGTTTGAAAAGACATAATTTGCTTGCTATATTCTGAAAGAGATGCGTGTTGATAAAATTTACCCATAAGCAAATCATATAGTTGAGCCCATGTATGAACACTTCTTGGTGCTAGATTCATAAACCATCTTCTCGCCGCATCTTTTAATGTACATTGAAAATATCTCATTTTTATCTGATCTTATGTCAAACCTCCTAACGAAAAATTATCAGTAATAAAACCATATTCCTTAACAAAAGTTACTGGATCTTCAGATGGCAATCCATATAATGAAGGCAACATGTTATAAAAATGACCTTTATGTTCAAAATTTCTTACCGCTTCTGGTAAAACTAAGCATGATGGTATTGCATTCAACATGGGACGATCATAATCATTTATAGTTCTTTGATTGATTACTACTTTCATATTTCTATCAGCGGGTTCTTCCCTTATTTGATTTAGATTTACCGGAGGAACCAGATTTTCAGGATTTTGATTATTGTTGTTATCCATTGGAGGATCAACCAGAGGATCCTCTCTATTCAACTGTTCTTGATTAACGAGCTGGTTTTCTAAACTATCAGGGTCTTCCTGATTCTTTCCAAGATTATTTATATTATGATTTAATTATGCCAGCTTGAGATTTAGCGATCTACGACCATGCATAAATTAACTAAAGCAAATAAAAACAAATAAAACTAAAAACTAGCAACTAAAAATCATTTTGTATTTTTCTTATAAAAACATAATTTAAAAACAACGCTACCAACAAACTAACTAAGCAAACTAGCTTGTCCCCAGTAACGGCGCCAAAAACTTGATCCTGTCTTAAATTTATACATTGTAAGTGCACAAGACTATTGCAGAATAACTTAGGAAGCAAGGGTCGAACCACAGAGACAAGAAGAATACTAATGGCCGGTATATTGGTAGTTATTTAAACTAAGGGGGGGTTTTTTATTTGTTTTTATTCTACTAAAACAGTAAATCTAATTAATTAAGCAGCAATTACAATTATAAAGATCTATATGGAGGAGGGAAATCTAGGTTTGGGGTTTCACTTGCATCTACTCTATTGCTTGTTTAAATAAAGTATCATTCAATAACTTGGGTTCTGTTGTTTCTCATTTGTATCTTGATTTACATCTGTTCATTCATTACATTAGGTTCTATACTTAGTGGCTAATTGGGCTGCGTATCAATTAGCGTGGCAACTGTGTATAGAACTTTTCCTTAGAATAGTTTTTATAGGCTTCACAGGTTCAGCAGAAGACTTCAGCTGAAGGCTTCACCAGAAGACTTCATACAACATCCAGCGGTAGACCTTGTCTGCACCTACTCAGGCATGACGTGTTCAGTCATCAAGCTTTTAGTGGATTAATTAAATTCGACCTTTATCAGTTTGAATTTGAATTAAACCAATCCTTCATCAACACATGACTTCTCAGACATGCCTATTCAGCTTTTCCGAAAAGTGAAGACTTTCGCCTCCTGAAAAGTGACAGAGCAGGTGAACAGACTGACACTTACAGTCTGTACCAACTATTGCAGGTCTGCAACTCTAATTACTCACCTGCCAGTTGCTGCAACAACTCTTCACCATTCCCTGCTTAGTATCAGTGAAGACGAAATCGACAAAGTCAGCTCCATCCATTTAATGCATTCAACCTAATAGAGTTGTTACTCTCCGTCTTCTCCGAACGGTCTCAAGAATGCCCCATCTATAAATACTGCCATTAAAGACTAAAGAAAACAATGCTCTGAATTTCTCCAACAACATAAAGTCTTATATACTCAATGCATTCAAAAGATCTTAAACTGATCAACGAAGTCCTCAACAACAACAAGTAGATCTGCATCAACACTTTATCTTTTGCTTTTTATTGTTGTTTCTTTAACTATTCTTCTGCACCATTGAATATTCTGTTTGTCCAGATATTCAATTCCCAACCCCCAAACACAAGTCAAATATTTTGTACACGATCCATTGGAATACTTTATAATAGAACTAGTGGAAAACATAGTGCATATTTAAATCCAAGGTTGACTGCCTTGGTGGTGGACGTAGAACTCTTTATAGTGCGAACCATCTCAAAATACTTGTGTTCTTTCATTACGTCTTCTTTGCTTTATCTTTGTTTCATATCTCTTTACTTATCGCTTCAAACAGCAGACTTGAATATTCAGCAAAGTCTACCGATAGTGCTTCACCGGCAGACTTGAACTGTCTTCCTTACAAGACTTCTGCTACTTGAATCTTTTCTATAGATTGCAAGTGCTTGTTTTAGGAATTAATACAAAAGTTTTAAGTGTCTTATAAGATATTCAACCCCCTCCCCCCCTTTTTAGCTTATTATTGTGCCCTTTGGGACTAACAGGTTCGTTCACGGAAGATAGATATACATTGTCAAATTATAGTTCAGTCTCCATGCCAAATAATTCATCCAATCTATATCATAAGAACAAGAACATATAAATCCTATCTGTTACTTAGGGCATATATATGAACATGACCCTAACTTATCACTCTCGTGCATCGATAAAGTCAATTTATCACGATGGTGAGTCAGTGTACGACATATGCATTTGGTCGTGCAGCTATCCGCACCTCTAGGCCTTTATTACTTGCGATTCCATTCATTTGGTCAAAGCTAGACAATAAAGGGGTTGATAAACATCATGATCAACAAGAATTGAATGAATAAAAATATATTAAGCAATAGATTCGATACAAGTTACCTCCCAATTCCTAGATTAATGGACGATTAGTTCATCCTTGAAGATGAACCACACAGCAGGATGAAGGAATACATGAATCGATCTTCAAAATTATAATTACAATGACTAAATTATGTAATACAAACTAAAATCGGTGTTAGAACCGTTTCCTCAAAATTTATAGACGTCCCTTGGCTTTGGCTACCGTCTTCTATATATACCAAGGTGTTGTAGGGGAATAGGAGGTTCAATCTAGGTGAAAGACCTCGTAAAGGCGGTTCTGAGGACTTTGCGTCCGCAAGGGTCTTGAACAGGCTGTGCTTCATACTGCCTACCTTGCGAGGGCAAGGCCTTGGAGGCTTGCGGCCGCAAGGTTTCTAAATTGTTCCTTCTGCATCTTTTCAAGAGTTACACTTTGCACCCTTCCTCGAAATCTTCACTAAAAGCACTATAAATCTCATAAGTTCACCTAAAATCCTGAAACTCCCAATATAGCTCAAAAAAACATATTAGTTGTCAAAAGCCTCGTAAAATTGCTATTTTTAAGTTATAAAAATACCCAATATAGACGTATAAAATACGTCTATCAAGTCCCAATATTAAACGGTTGGAGTTTTGTACTAGTGTTTAACACTAGTATAAAAAGCAGAGTTTTGGCCCAAAACATATGCTCTACCAAACAGTGCCTCAACTGGCTTTTATTTTTTTATTTCTTTATTTTTAATAGCCACATTAAACGTGCACATTTATTTTTGTAATTAATTAACAAACAATATTAGCAAAATGCTATCAACTATGACTCATCATCATAGTCATTATTGAGGAAAAATATTTAGTTATAGCCGTCATAAGTGCCTCCAACAAAAAAAATTGAAGCAACCCTGCTTTTCTTAATTAAAGTAGACTAGTTTTTTTCCTTTTCTTAATTAACTAGAGCTGTAATAAATATCAAGAAAATAGATTCGAGGTTACGTGCCTGGTGCCTGATGTCGGATGAGTGACAGAAGCTTCTAATGTGAAATCTTACTTTTTAAAAAGTGAAGATGCTAGTTTGCGTAAAATCACAAAAAGGAAAAAGAATGTTCCCTGCAGCCTGCAGGTTGTAATTAATAAGTAAGTCCACCAATATTGCATTGCTCGATTTGACCCTGCAGGTTACTCCTATATTAATACATGTACGTGTAGAAGACTGTAGATGGCGAGGAAGATGATGCAAGCCCTTTGGTATGATTCTTATGGAGGAGGTGTTGCTGGTTTGAAGGTATGTATATATATATATACTCCATTAATGCTACCTCTTTCGCCGGATCATTCATTTCCTATCATTAATTCTATTAATAAAAATTTATATTTCATCAGCATGTTCAAGTTCCTGTTCCTACTCTGAGTAAAGATGAGGTTTTGCTAAGACTCGAAGCCGCAAGCATAAATCCATTTGATTGTAAACTTCAGAGTGGCATGATGCGTCCTATTTTGCCCCGCAAATTTCCTTTCATACCAGGTAATTAACTAATATTAATTCATGACTTTCCCACCTAATTTTACTTAAATTGTTGTATGTATTCAGTTTTTCTACATATAAATGTCTTCTAATTAATTTCCAGTATATTAATTTTTTCTGATCTATATATCATCTATCATGTGTTTTTGTTCTTACTTCCCACGAATATATTATATATACATGGATCATCTGCATGCTCTTAATTAAAAGTTGAACAACATGCAGTTTTTGTTTTTGTACTGACAAGACTGCTTGCTATAGCCTATATCTCTAGTTGCTGTTTAAATTCTTTACAATTCTGGTAGTTGGTGACGCCAAATCCTTCCTTCTTCTACATCTCTTTCTTTCATTTTTATCCATATGGCAAAATTTAAAATATCTTCTCTTAGATACCTTTCAAGCTGCTTTTTGAATTCCACGTATGCTGCAGCCTGCAGTCATCCTATGGGGATTAATTATATTCACATTCAATGTGAGCCATGTTATTTGAAACGAATCATTCAGTGATTCAGGTAACCACCTAAGAATATATATTTGAAGATTTGAAGGCAGGTTTGCTAATGAAATTGAATGGAATATGCATGTGAAAATATGATTAGTGCACGGGCACGTATTAAAATTGTAGATTGGTTTGAACTCATGGCTAGCTTGATGTGTGTGTGTGTGTGTGTTGTGATCTAATGGCCGAGAAGCCTTGGATTGCAACACCTGGTGCATCACAGTTATGTTCGTTTTTATTTTGTTGCAAAAATGTTCACAGTACTGTTGTTCGAGACATTTTAAATGTTTGTTAATTCTAAACCAACGGTGAGAACAAATGTTAGGTGTGACACTCTTTTCGAAAATGCATGCTTAAAGAAATTTGGCAAATGTTTTCTGTATAGAAACTAATAAAGTTTAAGAATAATGGTATAGTTTTTTCATTGATATGTTGAACATATATATATGAGTACAATACTTGTTACACAATTTTAACCTAGAAAGTCTAAATACAAAAGGGATTAGGAAACCTAAATACAAAAGGATTAGGAAAGTATAAACTAACTATAAATATAATATATTACAAATATATTATATTCTCTTATATGCTCCCACAAGATGGATCACCGTTAGGAGAGACCAATCTTGAGAAGAAGATGCTGAGAGCGCGCGAGTTGACAATGTGAGGAAGTGGTCGGTGAGCTGGTGAACGAGAGGTCTTTGGCGAGCTGGTGAGAGCCTCATTTTCCAAGGACAAGGTTTGCTCCAGGAGCGAGTTGGTGAACAAGGGATAGGCGAGCTGGGGAGAGCCTAATGTGTCGAGGAGACATGGTTTGCTTGATGAGCGAGCTGGTGAACGAGGGGTCTTTGGCGAGTTGGGAGAGCCAGCTGGTGTGCCAAGGACAAGGTTTGCTCGAGGAGCGAGCTGGTGAACAAGGGGTCTTCCGCGAGCTGGGGAGAGCCTGGTGTGTCGAGGAGATATGGTTTACTCAATGAGCGAGCTGGTGAGAGTTGGGTGTAGCCGAGGAGTCCTTATGGTGCTCGAGGAGCGAGCAGTTAAGTGAAGACTTCAACGAGCTGGTGAAAGCTGGGTTTACCGAGGAGTCCGTGAGGTGCTCGAGGAGCGAGCTGTTGAGGGAGGGCATCGACGAGCTAATTAGATCTGGGTTTGCCGAGGAATCCTTGGGATACACAAGAGGCAAGCAGTGGAGGGAAGATGTCGGCGAAATGGTGAGAGCCGGGTTTGCCAAGGAGTCCGGAGTTGCTCGAGAAGTGAGTTGGTTGAGGGAGGACCTCGGCGAGCTGGTTAAAGATGGGCTTGCCGAGGAAACCGTGAGTGGCTTGAGGAGCGAGCGGGTTGAGGGAGGTCGTCGGCGAGCTGGTTAGAGCTGGGTTTGTCGAGCCGGGGTTGCCGAGGATGCCAAAATTGCTCAAGGAGCGAGCGGGTTGAGGGAGAGCGTATGGTGAGAGAGGGGCCTCGACGAGCTACAGAGGGAGGGTGTTGGTGAGCTTGCCTCCCAAGGAGGGCGAGCTGGGTTGGCCAAGGAATCTGGATTTGCTCATGGAGCAAGCTGGGCTAGGGAGGGCGTTGGCGAGCTTGCCAAGGAAGGCAAGCTGGGTTTACCAAGGAATTTGGATTTGCTCAAGGAGCAAGCTGGGTTAGGGAGGGCGTCGGCGAGCTGATCATAGTTGGATTTGCCGAGGAGTCCTTGGGATGATGTGGTGGAAGGGAAGATTAGGGTAGCGGAAGGTTGGTAGACAGCGGCTGAGGAAGGACATCGGCGAGCTGGTCAGAGCTTGGTTGGCCGATGTATCCTTTAGTTGCTCAAGGAGGGGGAAAACCGGCTTGGTTGTGAAGAGTTGTCGGATCTGAACATGGGTTTGGTGATCAGATCTAGGTTCACAGCGACTTTGGTGGGAGGAAGGTATATGGAGGCGGAAAGTTGGTGGTTTAGGATTAGGAGGTTGCCAAGGTAAAGGAGGGGCGGCGTTGGCAGCGACTTTGGTGGGCAAGTTTATAGAGGCAGAAAGTTGGTGGTAATAGGTGCTAAAGGAGGTGACTGAGGAAAGGCCTCGGCAAGCTCGTCAGAGCTTGGTTTGTCGAGGTGTCCTTTGCTTGCTCAAGGGGGGGGGCGAAATCGGATTGATCTGAACGTGGGGTTGGTGGTCAGATCTTGGTTGGCGGCGGCTATGGTGGGAGGAAATTTTAGGATTGCGGAATGTGGTGATAGTTTTAGGATTTAAGGGCGAAACTCTGATACCATATAGAAACTAATAAAGTTTAACAATAATGACATAGCCTTTTCATTGATATGTTGAATATATATATAGGATTACAATACTTGTTACACAAGTTTATCCTAAAGAATCTAAATATAAAAAGGATTAGAAAACATAAATAGAACAAGAAAATATAAACTAACTATAAATATAATATATTACAAATATATTATATTCCTCTTATATTAACGGCAAGACTTTCTTTGTGAAACAGTTACTGATGTAGCGGGAGAGGTGGTGGCGGTTGGACCTGCAGTCAAAAACTTTAAAGCTGGTGATAAAGTTGTGTCATTCCTCGGCAATGTGAGTTTCATCCATCTTCCTAGCTTATTTTCCCCGTTTGGTTGACCCTCAGCTCTTTGTGCTACTGTTTCCTGAGTCACTGGAGTCTGGAGTGAGTGACAGGCTGGAGGTGGACTGGCGGAGTATGCTGTGGCTAAGGAGAATTTGACAGTACCAAGGCCACTGAGAGTTTCAGCTGCTGAAGCCGCGGCGTTACCTGTCGCTGGGTATACGGCCCACCTGTTCCTCACTTATTATGCCGGAGTGAAGCTTGACGGAAGCGGACCCCGGAAAAATATTCTCATCACTGCCGCCTCAGGTGGCGTGGGCCACTATGCAGTTCAACTAGCAAAGCTTGGAAACACGCACGTGACAGCCACGTGTGGGGCACGTAACATAAATTTTGTGAGGAGCCTAGGCGCTGATGAGGTTCTCGACTACAAGACTCCAGAGGGAGCAGCTCTTAAGAGCCCATCCGGCAAGAAATACGACGCTGTACTCCACTGTGCATCAGGTATTTCTTGGTGCACATTCCAGGCAAATCTGAGTGAAAAAGCAAAGGTTATAGCTCTCAGTCCCACCCCGAGTGCATTAATGACCGCTGCCACGAAGAAACTCACCTTCTCCAACCAGCAGTTAGTGCCGGTATTTGCGACTCCCAAAGCCGAGGTCGTGGATTATCTACTTAACTTGGTTAAGGAAGGGAAGCTTAAGGTGGTGATCGACTCGAAATATCCTTTGAGAAAGGCTGAAGATGCTTGGGCGAAGAGCATCGGTGGCCATGCCACCGGGAAGATTGTCGTCCAGCCATAGAAGAATTTCATTCCATTTGCAAGTCGCGTTTGCTGATCTGGTGTGCAAAACTTACTTTACAACCTGCATTGTAACTCGACTCATGAGTTCAGTTTTTTTTTTACTATAATATGTCTGCTTATCCATTTGTTATGTTGTGCATGCTTGTAAGTATTTATCTACCTTAATTATGTGCTTTGTAATAGGAGTTGACTTTCAAATAATTTTAAGTTGAATGAATGAATCATACTCCCCAAAGCCTTGCCTCAAGAAAATTATCACATATTTTACTTTTTAAATTTAGTTGTAAAGAATAAAACTATAATCATTGTGAATTACACATAATAAGTAATAATCGATCTCATGTTTTATAACTTTTGAAAAAATAACTATACACATATCAAATTTACATTAAAGGTCTGTTTGGATACATTGATTTTAAATTCAATAAATATTCAAATTTTATAGAATTTAAATAAGACGGAATTTGCTTTCAAAATCATAATAATTTGATTGTTTGGATAATGTGTGGAATTCAATTATAATTATATATTATAGTTAAAATAAAATTTCATTAGTATATCAAAAATCTAGTTTAGCCTAGTGGTAATGGTTTGTTGTCTATGTCTATTATGAATGGCAAAGGATCAAACTTTACTAGCAACAAAATTATGAGAATTTTATATTTTTAATAATAAATAGAGGTGGCAGCTGGTGGCGATGGCCGGAGGTAGCAGTGGTCGGTGGTGGTGGCTAATGGCGGAGGCTAGAGATGGTGGTCAGAGTTGGTGGTTGGAGGTGGTGGTCGGAAGTTGTGGTGGTGGTGGTGATAAAAGGAAGGTGAGTTGTTATTGTGTATTGTAATGGAACCAAAATTTAGAATTCAAATTCTTATGATTTATTATAGAATTAGTTTTATGGAATTAGGGTATTTGGAATTCCAATTCCAAATTTTAAATATATTGCCAAACGACAGAATTGGTTTTGGAAGCCCAAATTCCAATTCCAAGCTATGGAATTGGAGTATCCAAATTCCAATTACGAGCTAAAGCTTGTAGTATTATTACAAGCTTTAGTATTAGTGCAGTTAAATCAAATCTCCTAAGATATTTACACCGTTAGATTAAATATGTTCTTTTTTAAGTAAGGATATGAACATTCCAAATCATCATCAATTTAATCATCTGACGGCTCAAACACTAAAGTTCATAATTGAAAGAACGTGACACCACGGATTCTCGATATGAGTCAATGTGATTGCCAATATTGCAGTGATTGTTGCAACAATGACAACGACAATGAGAACAGAAAGTATATCACAGAAAATAGCAGCGGAAGTTTTGATTTCAGATTTTGAACCAAGCAGATTTTAGTAGACAGAAAATAACTCAAAACAATCTACAAGTATCAAACTTGTAGATCATGCCTCAAGGCAACACAATATATATATTAAAATCAAACACTGTTTTTAACTTTAACAGTTAACAAAAAATCTCACAAGATATAGAATCTTGGAGAACCGAAAAACCCACATAAATTACTAAATGAAACGTGGGAAGAAAGAAGAACCAAATACAGCTTCCAAAACAGCGAACCAGAAGGAAGCACACAAATCAGAAACTTCAGGAAGAACAAGGGTGTCTTCACAGAAGTTTCAAAGCAGCATGCGCTTGTGTGTAGGAAGCTGCGAGATACTCTCGGTTTTGGCCTTTCGGTCTACTCTCCCAAACTCTACACAGAAGGCAGTAAACTGAATCTCTTATTCAAGCACTCTGAATAAAATCTTTCTTGCAAGCTCTCGGCGTGTGAATGAATTCCCCTTTTTGTGAGCTCACAGCGTACAACAAAACATGAAGTCCCGTCTGCATATATAGGCCACCAACCTGTAGGAACACGGCACAAGAAAGCAATCTCCTACTAGGAAAGAGATTAGCAAATAATCATGAAAGATTATGTTTCCTAACAAGACTATGATACTTGGAATAACTAATTTATTTGCAGAGATATAGTTACCAAAAATATATTGCAAGATATATTTCCTAACAAAACTATGATACATGGAATAACTAAATTATTTGCAGAGATTTAGTTACCAAAAATATATCGATCAAATCTTTTGAAAGATTTGAAAGATCAAATCTTTTGAAAGATTTGAAAGATCAAATCTTTTGAAAGATTTGAAAGATTTTCCTACCAAAACAAACTAATCTACCAAAAATAATCTAAACAAAATCTCACACAAAATTCTACTTCCTAAATAAACATTGACTAATTTAAAATCCTTCTTTGACCAAGAAAGGTGAAAACAAGATAAAATAGGCCATGCCTATTTTACCCTTACAATAATTATATCACAAGCTCTAACTCGTAATATCATTTGTCAAAAATAATTACCTTCTTTTTCATTCTTTTTTTTTCCTTTTCCCGTCCTCTTTCAATGTTCAATGACAACTACCAAATTAATCCAAACTATGTATTTAAGTTTGACTCCTAACTTTTAATCTAGTCTTTGGTTTCATACACGAGGAGTCTATATTATGAAAGAGCTCAGGGTCTAACTGGTGGCCTTGATCGAATTGTTCTAAACGCAACTGACGGTCTAAATTGATTCGTGAGTATGTGAGTTACAAATGAATCCCTCAGTCATGAGTTATGATTGAATTACCCCTCTACAATTACATATAAAACCTCTAGTTATGGGTTTTGTTTGAATTACCCCGTTAGTTATGTGTTTTGTTTATCCCGACCATTCATTAAACTGATCTCATACCGACACCGTGCATATGGCACGAGCACGTAACTAGTATTTCTTAAATTAAATCTTTTGTGGGGCTGTCTTACATATCTTAATTTGTAAAACACACAGTTAAGCCCGCCAACACACGATGGTCAAGTTAGAGAGATTCATTCTACAAAAAAACATTTGTAAAACAATTTTTCCTAATTTTTTTTGCCTATTTCTTAAATGATTAGTCAAATTGTTTAAATATTAGCAAGTTGAAGTCGTCTCGCAATAACTATCTTGACATTTACTCAATATTAATATTAATATTATTGTTTAAGTAATAATAAAAATTGTAATTGACACTATTTTTCTAGGTTAACTTCACCGGTAGTCCCTAATTTCAAACTTGTACATCACTAATCCTTATTCTTTTAAATTTGCACGCCATCAATCCCTACATTGGATGTCGTTAACTTCTTTTCATTAAGTTTGCATGTGCGCTCAACGTGAGGATTTTTTTGAGGGCAAATTAGTCATATTAATTTTCACAATAGATATTTTTTCCATCTTCCCTACAACCCCCCCCCCTAACAGACTCTCTCTCTCTACCTCTCTCACATACAGTCATCATCTTCATACCCAGAAAGCAATCATTCCAAAATAACAACTATTCAATCCTCCTATAATTCCCCGTTTCTACTCCTTCCCACTACACTACTAGAAAATTGCTTTTACGTGATGGCCGAAAGCAATCGCCAATACTAAAAAACCATCGCATTAGATTTTATGCGATGGTCAAAACAATCATCGGTTTCATCACATAAAGCCTTGTCACTGAAACTTTAAGTGATGGTAAAATTTGTTGCATTATCTCATAGATTTTAGGTGATGGCATAAACAATCACATAACATGAAAAATAATATTTATTTTTTTAATTCATAAAAATACAAAACCATCGCATAATATATGAAAATACGATTGTTAATCTATCACCTTAGTACTAAATAAGTGATTGCTAAAGCAATCGTCTTCACAATAGACGAGGGCTTATTCAATCACTTTAGACGACGTTAGGCGATTGGTATTTCCATCACATTATCTTGGAATACGTGATTGCTTTAACCATCTCTCTAGTGAGCTATAAGTGATTGCTTTGACAATCACATTATTTAAGAATATGCAATTGCTCATCGTTTTATCTGAGGTTACACGATTGCATTGATCATCGCTTTATCTTTGTATGCGTGATTGTTTTTATAATCGCTTTATTGTGGCATACTTGATTGTTTTTCCCATTGCTTTATCTCCAAATATGTGGTTGCTTTGGTCATCGTTTTATATTGAAATACGCAATTGCATTAACCATCACTTTATTGCTATATGTGACATCACATCATTCCGTATACATTATTGATATTGCCATTGCATTAACTCCTATTAAGCGATGGCTTCTGCAATCTAATACCCTATAAAATGTGATAGCATTTACCATCACTTTAACACAATTGATTTTTCCCTACCTAGCTCGATATCAATCATTTTCATAAATTTGTACCACATTTATATACAAAAAACATACAAAATATTTCAAATCAAGTGACTTATAATATTTCATATTAAAGAATTATGTCATATAATCTCATCTAGCAAAATATGTTGTTCAATAAGTCAGCATCAAAGTACTCGCAACTACCCTTAATAATCTAAAAAAAAGTTTGCTTAAAATCCAACTTACGCATCAAGTAGTATATGATTTAATCAAGAGAAAATAACTCAGAAAAATCAATCATCATTAGACTCGGATTCATCATCGTTATCACCATTATCTTCAGTGTCAAAATCATCACAACCACGAGAAGACGAAGGACCATCTGGACCATGCGGAACACCTAAAGCAGCATCAACTGAAGCACCATCATTTGTAGGAGGCATAGGTGGGGGACGAACAATGAAATGATGAGGAGCTGGTATGCCGAACTTCTCAAAAATGCCTTGCATATATCGAGACATCTCTGAAATATAACTACCTTGCTCAGAAATATAACTACCCTACTCTGAAATATAACTACTCTGACTATTCACAATTTTGTACAATTTCACTTTGTCTTTCTCCAATCTCTTAAGTTTTTTCGAATGCTCTTGAGATGCCATGTGTGTGTCATAGTCCAATGAGCCTACCCCTCATCACACCCCCATCACATTCCTGCCAAATCTCTTAACCAGGATCCTCAATTTCAGTAACACTTTCATCAGGGGATAATCCATGTTTTTCGCCTAATTTATTTGCATATTCATCCTAACAAAATAAAACACATGTAATTAATAAATGTGTATGCTCAAGAGAAACAAAAACATGGCATGACATCAACATAAACAATAAACAACATGAACAACACGAAAAGCAACATAAACAATAGGCTAAATATCAACCCAAATCTCTACCTCAACACGAAAAACAACATAAACACATTTAAACTATCCCTAATGTTCCTTATCATGAATTATATATTATCAACATTATGTTCCCTCTGTTTTAAGCCACTTATAGAAGAGAGATAGATTAAAAAAAAAGAAGTACTAAAATTGTGAGTTATATCATCTCCATATCATGCTCATGAAGATTGTACTTTTGTATGAATACATTGCTCACCGACAAGCTTGACCAGACTTCAACTCGGTTTGACTCATGATAAATTTTAACCTCAGAACACATACTAAACATAGGCAAAAACTAAGAAGCGAATAAGCCAACAATATCTGAACTAAAGAGCTAAGCCTCACTTAATAGAACACATAATCTAAATTCATAAATAACAACTTCAACATGAATCATAATAAATAAACATATCTTTATGAATCCGGTTACTTACTGCAAGGTTTGTTGATTATTCATTAAGAAAATATTGGCTACCATCTTTTCCTTGAACCAAATGAATGAAGCTAAATGTCTCAAATTGTGTTGGCGCACGACCCAACTTATTAAACCATACATGAAAATGATAGAACGTGACAAGATTTTATTGAGAATCAAGAAAGCAACAAAATTATTGATTTATCATAATAGTAAAAACTTACGAAACTCAAACATATACCAAAATGATGAAGTCAAACTATATCAGTTCAATTTGGCATTCTTCGTATGTGATGTTTCCAGAAATGTGGGTAATTCCATTTGTAGATGCTCTACTTTTTTTACGTAACGCACTTGCTTTAAAAAAAATTTCGCTCATCCAATAATCGCACAACTTCTGCCATACTTCAAGGCTTGTGATTCCGAGTAGCTCTAACTGATCCATGTTTTTTCATTGCTTCTCTCTTCTAACTGTGCAATTAGTTCGCAAAATTTCGTCTTAATATCTTCTCCCAAACATGTTGACCCCTAGCCTCTTCTTCACATGAAACAAAGCGAAAGTATTTCTGAGCAAAAAAGTAAAGTATGAATATAAAGTACGACGTAAATTATAAAAGAAAAATGTATATAGTAATTTAAACTACTTTTGGTCTCATCTTACCAAGTGTTCCCCCCACATCAGATCCACTTGTTCCTTCTCAACTTCTCTCCAGGTTGTTATCACTTTTGTTTAATGCTGTTTGATTATTGGACTTATCTTCGTACATTGTTGGATAGGAATCAAACTATAATAATTAAATACAAGTTATAAATTATAAGTGATAATTTTAAACACATTACAGGCTAAAATAGATATATAATTGGAAAGTATAAGTTAATTGTTTTTTTTAAGACTTATGTGTTTTCTAAAACTCTAACTTTAACTTTTTTTACCAGCTGCGGGTGCCGTCACACCGGTAGTGGAACCACGGGTCTTCTTACGCTGTTGACCATGAGTAATCTCCCTAGCATGACTAGTATCAACACTTGTACTCCCACAATTAGCATGCTCAAATAAGTGAGGCCCACATGAGTTATCATGCCCCTGTGAGTTATCAACTGGATGCACTTCCCAATAAGCTTCAAGATTTGCAATTGAAGCTAACCGTCTTTTCTTAATAACGGAAAGAGCTTCACCTATTGGGTTTCCTTGTAAAGGAGTAAAAATTAGATTAATTAGTAAGCATTTGGAGAAAAATAAAATTACAGTGCCCAAAAACCAGGGCCATTCCTGAATTTTTAGGGGTCAAGGGCAAAAATGATAAAATGGGCCCCTATAGATATAAAAAATAAAATTTTGAAATAAATAAAATTTCAATTTTTCATCGTTCAAAGTATTCAATTGGTATAACATCTACGAGCATACTAATATATAAGTATATGAAATAATTATTTAAAATTACTTCGTTTGCATATTCCGGTACACTAGTTATTTTCTATCTTGATTTGGTAATTTTCTTATATATTAAAATATACAAAATGTCTATAAAGCATATCTATAAGAAATTTCAGATTTATTCACTCTTCTAAGATCTTTCTCAACTATATCATCAAAATTTTTTGGCTCATTCGTTACATGTTCATTTGGTTTTTTTTTTTGTTGATTTTTCGATTATTGTAATCCATTAATCCATATTCTAAGATAATTAAGTTTGTTGTTGATTAGGCGTGTCATTTTATTATTAATGAGCTACTAAAAATGTCATTTTTAAAAAAGTTTGACTTTCAAACGGGAACCCTTTACCCGGAACAGAGTAAGGGAGTATATAATACTTGATAATTCATAACTCAAAAATAAAACAAATTTTACATAACTTTCAAAGAGTTGAACCCATCCATGACCTCTCAACCAAATTGAAACACCTCATCCAATGGGCCACTAAATCACATATGAAATTCAAGTGACAGTATAATATTTATATCTATATATGGATGTATTATAAGTTTGGGCCCCTCAAAATTGGGGGCCCAGGGCGGTCGCCCTTCCAGACCACCCTCAGGGCCGGCCCTGCCAAAAACGTACTCATACTCCCACTATAAATAAGCTCTGGACGGTCAGGCTGCGAGCTACCATCCATGTTTTCTTCCATATTAGAACATAATGACGACCGCCTCTTCTTAGGAATTGTAGGACCTTCATTTCTAGTTGTTCCTAACAAAGGAGTAGAATTGAGATTAATATACATTAAGAGAAGAAACATTTCATAAAAAAAAGATCATACTTGGACTAATTGTGACGACTCGACCCGGACCCCAATACGAGATCCCAAGTCGTGCCGTCCAAGTACTACAAGATACAAGTATGCGCAAGTAGGAATATAAAATTTTACGTGGCGCAACATCGCATACAAATAACAACTCGGCTACACTTGGCCGGAAAATAATTTAAAATAAACAAGTCATCGGCGACGTTACAGCTGGAACCCAACAACTACTCCTACAATTATAACACATGCATATAATATCCTCAACGGCCACAACATGCCGGAGACAACAACAACAAAATACTTTAAAAGAGTTTAAGCGGAAGAAGTTGTAGTGAACCAATAATATATAACAAGCTCGACACTAAAGTCGGCATACAAAAGATTATAAGTATCAAGTAGTTAAGTTATGCTACAACAACAAAATCCCAAGACAAGTCTAAGTGACTTGCTTCCCATCGTCCTTGCCAAAATAAAAGTCTAACTACAAAAGTCCCAAAAGAGCAACCTTGAGCTCACAAGCAACCAAATGCGAGTATGGCGAATCTAGCGTGAACCGTCTCCTTGGCTCGGATCTAAGGAAAACAAAACAAACAAATAGGGTAAGTCATAAAGACTTAGTAAGTTACTAAAAATGCATGTTCATGTCATAGCATGACATTTATCACAATTATGGTTCATTATCATCATATAGCACTTAGCACATTATTCACGTAAGTGCGGGAAAATAGATCATTCAAGTAGGATATGATATAGGCATGGCCGCTACGTAGCTCCTACAAGAAACTTGTTAACTGGTTCGTGCCATCGATGTTTTGTGAATTCATCGACTCGTACCGAGAACCGCCTCGATTTAATTAGCAAGCCAATGCGGCACGTATTGATACGGCATAGGGGCTACTTCCCCACTACGGCCCACAGTGGAGGCGTGTGTGAGGTCCCAGGTGCGGTGATCCATAGCGAGCACGAATCTCACGATTCGTGAAGGCGATGCATCGTCCCACCCTGACGTAATAAACAAACCAAATAATGTCAGCTGGACTCAATGTGATGCACAAGTAGATATTTACTCGTCATAAACAAATAAGGATCGAATTCGGCAATAGCGAACTCATCCGACCAAGTAGGTTATTAATCTCTACATAAATCACGTCAAGGCAATTAATTGCTCAAAACCAATCATGCATAACAACTTGTTTGCAAACAATTAGGCCAAACTTATATTTGAGTAAACCCAATCAAACGGTGTCCAAACTTCGTAGGGATTGAAATTAGTGTTCAACATGTTCAAATCTTCCCTAGAGTCGACTCCGTTGAGTCTTTACTATAAATTCCCAATTTTGGGGTAATTGAAGCTATGTGCTTCATAACCCAACCTAGGCCATTACTAAGTTCAACTTGGTTATAAATTCACCAAGGCATTGCAATGTATTTCATATTCATCATAGAGTCAAATTTTGAGGATAGAATACATAACAACATACCAACACATCACATAGGCTATAATTAGGGTATTCTCACATGGCACCAATCCAAGCAACCCATTTAATAAGTGTTTCTAACATGTTCATAATCTTAAATAGACAAGATAAAAGAGTATAACAATCTCATATAACTATAAAATCGCCCTATACATGCTTCTAGCAAGTCCATATTTTCAAAACACAAGATGAAGGCATAAGAAGCATATATGTGTCCTCATTGACCTCAAACACCATAAGCTTTGTTTTACTTAGGGTCAATGAGAACTAAATCAAAGATGAAGAAGAGCAACTTACTTGTATTCTACACCCAAGAAAGCAAATAAGAAATCTATTCGGTAAGAAATGATCTACTCTTCAAGCTCTTCACTTCTATGGAGGTGGCTTGAGCAATGGGAGGAAGAATCATGGAAGACCAAGTAGAAAGCTTCAAGAAGCCATGGGAGAACCTTGAGGGAGATAAATCCCGTTTTTGTAGAGTGAGGGAGAGAAATGAGGGTCAAACTTTCAGATTGTGGTGTATAGAGGGTTTAAAACTTAGTGGGACAAGTGTCAATGTATTGTGGTTAGTTAAAATCTGATTTGGGGCTTGGTTTAAATCACTAAAGCACTCTCTAATCTTATCTTAAAACATGTTAGTGATGTTAGGACACAAGTGATGAGGGTTAGGGAGGTTTAGGTGGGGTTTAGAAAGGGTTTTGGATAGGGGTTCAAGTGTGAAATTCGAGAAACAACGAAATAGAGCAGTCCAGCCTCGGGGGACTTTGCGGTCGCATGGTCCTCCCTAGCATGCGACCGCATGCTTCCTGGAATCTCAACCTTCAAGTTTCTGGTTACCTTGCGGGGGCAAGGTCATTCCACCTTGCGACCGCAAGCCCGGCAGACCCAAAATGGCTCAAAATGCAACCTAAAAGACCCCCAAACACTTAGCCAAATCAATGGGGTTTCAAACCCCAAAAAAATAAGTCTAAAACTCAACACAAGCACCCTCAAACAACACCCGAACAATCTGAACGAAGGAGGGAAAGAAGGAGAACTAAACAAGCAATTCAACCGGCGATTCAACAAGCATGCAAACACGATTCTAAACATGTTAAGAGCATTATGAATGACCTACAAATGATTCTAAAATATATATAGACTAAGTAAACATGCTCAGGAACATCAAGAATGCATGAAGACAAGCACACAATGCTCATGCAAGAATCCGGGGTGTTACACTCATACTCTACCATGTATAGGCTCAGAAAGGATAGGTCATCTCCAATTAACTATCGGAGGCTACAAGCTCTTATCAATGTTTTCTTGTTGATTAGTATTCAACGATGATGAATTTGTTTTCATTGATGAGGATTTTTTCTTGTCACGTGTGCAAATTCCACAACTTGCCATTCCTAAAAGAGGAGCAAATCAAGATCATTATCAGTTAAAGGAGTTATTCATAAGTTATTTAAGAACATCATTAACTAAATGGACATTAAATTAAAAGCCATAAATACAACTAAAAGTATTACTAGACTATTATATTAAAAATATAAAAACAATAAAAGACATTCAACAACTATTTATTATCAAATAATAGAGACATAGACTTGAAACTCTTTATCAATTTTCTAAAAGAAGTAAATTCTAATTACAACAATCATTGGCATTTTAGTCATCTTCTTCCTATTCTTCATCATCATCGTCGGTATCAAGTATATCCATATCTTCATCTTCGTCTATATCGTCTTCACTGATGTCATCCTCATCTTCTCCTTCAACTTCTTGTCCATGTTAAGCAATATCATGAAGTTCGTGAGTCTCACCGTCATCATCGAGATTAATAAGGTTTATCACATGGGCCTCTTCCTCTTGGTAAGTATCGCCATCCACATCCTCAACTTCAACAACATCATAAGTGTTTCTAGCTTTGGTTGTAATGACTGTTGCCTAGGCTTGACTTTTTTTTTGCCCAAGGATTTGTATAAAATACCTGTAAAACTTGAGCTGCAATCACAAAAGGCTCATATGATTTGAGTCTTGATTTTGTATTGACTTTTGTAAACCCATACTTGTCTACATCAACCCCTTTGTTTGGGTCAAACCATTCATACATGAACAAGAAAATAATGTTCCCTTTGCCATAATACTTTATAATTAACTTAATGACTTCCAATAAACGCCCATAATAGTCCCGCTCATTATCTCCATACTTAATTCCTTTGACTACCACCCCGCTATTTTGAGTTACTCTTCTAGGTTCTAGTTTCTTTGCATGGAACCTGAAGGCATTCACAATGAACCCATCATAACTTAACACGTTTCTATGAAGACCATACGCCAATTGCTTGAGACGAGCATCAATCTTATCATCTTTGTCAACCCGCTCCTTAAACCATGTCAGAAAGGTCAACTTATGTTCATGTTCCAATTGCTTAACTGACATTTAAGGATGAAGTTCCTCCAATATATCCATATGGTCACTATAAAATAACATGAAAAGAAACACATTACTAACCAGAAAAAATACTTATGTTCATTTTAATGATAGTATAAATACAAATATTGACCTCATCAAGTCGTAAACCTCTTTGTTATCGCAGTTAAATATGATATACAAGGTTGCTGCATTAAGCTCCTCATCTAACAACCATCGATGTTTTCCTTCTCCAAGTGGTTGACCCTCAAAGGTGAATAAGGATAGTTGCCCTTTTAGTTCTGGTTGACCCCCATCATTGTTTTGATCAAGTTTATTGAACTTTGTTTGGACACTAGATTCAAAATATTGAGAACAAAAGTTGGCAACCTCCTCTATCCAATATGCCTCGGCAATCGAGCCCTCTGGGAAAGCTTTATTTCGCAACTTTTTCTTTAATGAATGCATACACCTATTTTACATGATTAGAATGTGTGAGGTAAGAAAAGGAACATGCAAACAAAGAAATTTGCTTATAGTAATAATAACTCTTTTACCTCTCAAAAGGGTACATCCAACGATATTGCACTGGCCCGCCCACTTTGGCTTCATAAGCTAAATGAATGGGTAGATGCTCCATTGAATCAAAAAACGAAGGTGGAAAGATCATCTCAAGTCTACATGAAGTTTCAACAATACCTTCTTCAAGCTTCTCCAATGCCTCTTCTTTGTATACCTTTAAACAAATAACTCGAAATAACTAACTTAGAGAATTTCACGGCTCCCACACATCTTTGGGCAAGAACTCATGAAATTCCATTGGCAAAAATCTCTCCATGAGAACATGGCAGTCATGGCTCTTTAAGCCGGACACTTTGCATTCATTAGGGTTGACGCAACGTGAAATGTTCCTGGCATAGCCATCCGGAACCTTTAATAATTGAAGCCATTCATAGACTTGTTTCACCTACTCTGTGGTCAATGTGTATTTAGCTTTTGGCAATGTCCACTTCCCGTTGTTACAGGCAATAGGATACAATTCTAGCCTTATACTTAGAGTCTGCAAGTCCATGCAAACTTTTAGATGGTCATTTGTCTTCCCCTTTACGTTCATCATTGTATAAAACACATTATCAAAAACTTTTTTTTCAATGTGCATTACATCCAAGTTGTGCCGAAGAAAAAGCGTGCTCCAATATGGTAATTCAAAGAAAATACTTTTCTTAGTCCAGTTATGCTCAACTCTGAATCCAGGTGTCTTATCATCACTACTATTGGAATATGCTTCTTGATAATTAACTTATTACCTTGCATATTCTATATATGTTGATTTGCTTGTTCCCATTACAGTGAGTCATCACGAGTGGCTAAAAGGTCTGCGTACCGGTTAACGTGGCAACTTGTGTGACATCGCATAGGTCTTAAGATTAGGTGCGACCTGATCAAGTCCTACCTTCCTACATGATGATTAAAACATATGAGCACTTCATATGCACTAAGCACCGGCAAACTTAGTGCCAAAAGTCTTCAGTAGACTCGTCACCAGTAGACTTGTCATAAGAAGATCAGAACATTTTGAAGACTCACCACCGGTAGACATACTACAAGTTGATTGTTCGCACCAGCATACATCAGTTCTCCTAAAACAGAAGACTTGCTCCACTGGCCCGAACATCCTACCGGCAGACCTGATTCTGCACGTGCTACAGAGAAAAGACTAAAGTAGTTCAAATCAAGACAAATATGTCCAAGCTTCATAAATCCTGACATAGCTAAAGCTACAAGACTTTCTCTCACTCACGTGGTCTGATAAAGTCAAAAGAATCCACTTTATTGAACAGACTACCTGACAGTGCATCAGACATCGGACCTACTTTTCAGAGACTTATCAATACAGTCTGACAGGCAACAAGTTCCAAGATCTACAGGACTAAATCCTTACCCAAACAATCAAAAGATCTTGTGGACAAAAATCTCTATCCGATAGACTTCAACGACTATATCTCTAAACGGATAGAAACATCAATCTTCATCTCTTAACGATCACATTAACTCCAGTCTATATAAGAATCCTTTCTCTTCCCCAACATACAGAGCAAAGTCGGATACAATGACTCCAACAAGAGCTTCAAAGAAATAAATAGATCTACAACAAGATTGTCCTCACCAACGCATCTCAGATCTCGATAGAAGATAGCAGTGAATCTATCCAGACCTTAGCAAAACACTCTCAGTGGATTGCTAGGAAGAAAAGCTTGGAGAAGAAGAGAGAAATAGACCAGAAACTTCAAAAGACAGAGATCAACATCTTGGTCAAGAATCCAGTTCTTGATTTGAGTTCTTCACCCTTCTTCGAAGAACTCAGCCTTTAGCCAAGCTTCAGGACTTCATTCCAAAAGCTAAAGGTCAAGCTCTTGGATCGATCTAAAGATTGATTTTAGATTATGTCCAAAGAAAATGAAGAGCTATCTGTAGATATTGCATTCATATCTTCATATTTGTATTCTTATACAAATGCTATCGATTGTGCAATAATCACTCATCGTGGAAGGTCGAGTGCTTTGCACTCAATCGTTCAGATATTTCTTATCTGAACGACCTTGAAAATTCTCTTCTCATATTAGTTTCTCGTTCTGATCTTCTATTGCCCTCTTTGCTTAAGGATTCATCTATGAATAATTAAGTAACGATTTGGAAGGACGAGGACAGAAACTTTACATCGAATATTTAGGCTGATGTAATCTGTAATTTATCTTTGAATAAATTCAGATGTTCTTACATATATATATATCCCTCAGTCTTTATATCTCTATGAGTTTTTATAAATTGATTTATCTTTAGAAAAGTTATTCTTTAATTGATCTCCTTGAAACTGCATTTGAAAGAAGTATTAAGTGTGTTGTTGTTCTGATCATAAATTCGTGTACAGCTGATCGATGTCTTATTTTAATTATTTCCTTGCAAGTGGACAAGACTATTGTAGAATAGTTTTGGGGAGCAAGGGTCGAACCACAGAGACAAGAAGATCACAGATAGTACGATTATTGATAGCAAATTATTAAACTAAGAGGGTTTTTATATTGATTTTAATATAAACTAATTATTATTCTAGTGTTTAACTAATTAGCAGCAATCACAATTTATGAAGATCTTATGGTGGAAGGAAATCTAGGATTAGAGTTTCACTTGTATCTCCTCTATGCTTATTTTAATAAAGTATCATTCAAACTCTTGGGTTCGTTCACAAAATATAGATATAGTCTGTTGAATTACCGTTCAGTCTCCATCTTCAAATAATCCATCCATTATATATCACACAAGAACATATGATCTAACTGTCACTTAGGTCATATATGGAACCTGACCCTAACTTATCACTCTCGTGCATCGGTAGGTTCAATTTATTGTGATGGTGAGCCAGTGTACGACATATGCACATTGATCATGCAGTTATCTGCACCTCTAGGCCTTTATTATTCACGATTACATTCATTTGTTCAAAGTGAAATAATAGAGGGATTGATAAACACCACAATCAACAAGAATTGAATGAATAAAATATAGTTAAAGCATAGATTCGATACAAGTTACCACCCAACTCCTAGATTAATGGGTGATTAGTTCATCCTTGAAGATGAACAGCACATGGAGATGATAGAATACATGAATCGATCTTCAATCCTTCTAATTATAACAACTAATTATGTTATACACACTAAATCATATTCTAAAGCTATAGAAAACTACTTTCTAGCCGTCCTAATGCCTTGGCTACCGGCCTCTATTTATACCATGGAGTTGTAGAGGGATTAGATCTCTTGGCCTGAAGTAAAAACCCAAATTTATGAGTTCTGACCACCTTGCGGTCGCAAGGTATAAGGCACCTTGCGTCCGCAAGGTCCTTGATATTCCGGGGCTTGAAATCTTGAGTTACTGCCTACCTTGCGGAGGCAAGGTAAAATACACCTTGCGGCCGCAATGTGTCCAGTCCTGGTTTCTGCTCTTTAATCTTCAATTTACACTCTGGCCCCTTCTTGGAATTTCCACCAAAAAGCCTTATAATTTGTATACTTTCACCTAAAACCCTGAAACTCATAAAATCATTGAAAAACACACATCAGTAGCCAAAAGTCTCGTGGAATCGCTCAATTTAAGTCATAAAAGTATATGAAATCGACGTATAAAATACATCGATCAACAGCCACTTAAGACTTCTCTAAATCTAAGCCTCTACTTCTCTAAATCTAAGCTTTCCAACAAGCTTTCTATTTAACGGCAAACACTTTCCAGCTTTCTAGAGTTGAAACTTCTGCGTAGAGCTAGTCTGCCGTTAGCCTCTACCAGCAGACATGCTCAATATACTAAACTGCAGATGCCATTAAATCTACGCTTTAAATGTTTTCAGAAGAAAAGTTTTTAAATGGATAAATAGGCTATTCACCCCCCCCCCTCTAGCCTATTTGAGCATAATTGTGGACCAACAACTACCTTTCCCTTTCCCTAAGGTGATCAAATCAAACTGAGAAACAAAACTTGATACCTCATATCCTGTTTGTCTTGGCGGAGCTAACCTTCTCTCAATTTTATTATTGAAATTGGCTTTCTCTTATTTCCATCTATGATTAGGCACCAACCATTGACGGTGGCAACCAAAGTAACATGGCTTCCTCTCTTCTTTAAGATAGAAAGCTACATCATTATCCATACAACAAGGGCATGTCATCTTTCCATGCGTACTCCATCCTGACATTATACCATATGCATGGAAGTCACTAATAGTCCAAATCAAAACAGCTCTCATGTTGAAGTTTTGCCTTGAGAAAATATCATAAGTTTCAACCCCAAGTCCTCTACCTGGACCTTTTGGACCAGGAATAACTAAAGATAAAAACATGTAAGCCTCTTTCATACGCATTCATGGAGGGAGATTATAAGGAACAAGAAATACCGGCCATGTGGAGTGAGGCTTGCTGAAGTGCCCAAATGGGTCAAAACCATCGGTGGCCATGGCAAGTCTGATGTTACGAACTTCTTCAGCAAAATATGGATATTTGTGATCAAAATCCTTCCAAGCCTCGCCATCAGCAGGATGCCTTAGCTCACCTGGAACGTTCTTACGTTTATCACTGTGCCACCTCATATGCTTAGCTTTCTTAGATAATAAGTAAAGCCTTTGAAGCCTTGGAATAATTAGAAAATATTGCACAACATTTCTTGGTATAGGCTTCCTCTGCTCCCCACTTTTATTTTCATGTTTTTTGTATCTAGACTCGCCGCAAATAGGGCACGTATCAAAGGATTTGTTCTCCCCCCCTAAATAAGACACAATCATTTTCACATGCATGTATCTTCTCATAAGGTAGACCAAGGTTCTTCATCATGGCCTTACACCAATAAAATTAATCTGGAAGCTTTTCATCCTTTGGCAACATTCTTTTGATAGTTGACAATATCTCATTGAAAGCCCTAATGGTCATCCAATGCTCGGATTTTAGATGCAGTAACCGACTTACAGCTGTCAATGTGGAGTATGTGTCACAACCCTTCCACAATGGCTCATCCGCGGCATTATACATGTCATAGAACTTTTTGGAATTAGTATTAGGGTTTTCATTGAATGGTTGAAAGTCGGGACCAACTGCCTCAGTAATCATTTCCTTTGCCCAAGTTTGGTTTCCCTCATCTTCAACATCAACAATATCATCATCTGATTCGACATGTGATTCCCCATGTCTAGTCCACAGTTCATAATTTGGCACAAACCCATACCTAAGCAAGCACATTTTAATGGTTTCTTTTGACTCATAATTAAGAAATTCACATTTATTTGATGGACAACGAATCATTCCATCTGCAACACACTCTCGATGGGAAAAGGCGAATTCAAGAAATTCCTTAACTCCTCTTAAATATTCTTGAGCATGTTTTGATTTCTTCCCAATATCCCTGTACATCTAACTCCGATTTGCTGACATGAATCCTGGTTTACAATGTACTAACCAAATCAAATCAATCAACAAGCCTACTAAGAAACAAAACTTTTGATATCTATACAAACAAAAAAGAGTACAAATGTAACAGAAACAAGTTTAGAATGGCATAAGATATGTTTAAGAAGGTATTTATATGTCCTAAACAAACCAAACCCTAAAAGGAAAAAATAAATAAAAATAGACGAAAAACTTCCAAGACCAGTAAACAAAAATTTTCAATTTATCACAATTTTTACTTTGTAATCAGACACCTAAAACATAGAGATCCCATTCTCAGGAGTAATAATTAAGAAAAAGGAAGTGGCCAATTATCGAAAACTGAATAATGTTCGCTATAACTCCATGCATTTATGGAAATTTTAATACCTCTTCTTTATTTATTTTATTTTAATTTATTTTGTTGGGGGGGGGGGGCAGTGCATGGGCTGCATGGCTCCCACGTTTGGGCCTCAGGTCCTTTCCTCATAGGGATCTATTTATAACCACCAAGGGTAAAACAGTGAAAAGCTTTAACCACAACAAGTCTTTGGCTATTGTTGTGAATACATTCAGGAATGAGAGAAACCTGTGATTCCTTAAAAATTCTCAACGAAGTTCTATTACCCCTTTATATGAGATTAAAGGGATCATGCCATTGTCATAGCTAGCTTTTGAAATCAAAAACGAATCTGGGGACTCTAGTTGACAAGAAATCAGGTTTAGGTTGGGTTAGAGATCTGATTATCCTTGTGATTCTATGTGTAGAATTCTATAACACAAATCGGCATTTGTCCGAACAAATTCGGGTCAACAGTGTAGTAACTTTTTCTAGAAGGTTTTGTCCAGAATTAGCAAGAGGTCACTGGTTCCCGTTTTTTTTCCTTCAAAAAAGACATAATATACGGGGAGAAAAAAGGCATGCTAGAAAAAAGGTATACTAGAACTCAATCAAAGCCTAATTCGGTGGCCGTTTTGCAAAGAAGTCTGAAGCTGCAGCTTCAAAGACCAACACCTCAGAGGATATAACTGCTTCTGGTTTAGCTTTCTCACCCCAATCTGCAAGTTCATCAGGTTCTGAACATCTACTCAGAGTCACTGTCTAGTGACAATTTGAGAGCTCAACAACAGTCTAGAAGTTCTGGGGTGCCGGAGACTTGCAATGCACATATGCATGTTAGGGAAAAAACTAATGAATGAATCAATTCCTAGTAACTAACATAATTTCATATTCAATTAAACTTGTCAGTGGCTAAGCAACTTTGTTTTCATAATTATTTCTTAAACTGACACTTTCATTCTCAGTATTTGAAGGGCTTAAAAAAGAAGCTGCTAGATGAGATACGATTTCTGATAGATGTTATGGATGACTTGAATTTGGAGGTAATATTTCCAACTACGCGAGTAAAAACTGAATTCTAGACACTGAAGTAACCTCTGACAACAATGCATGAAATTCCTGCAATAAAAGTTTGCAGGATACAGGAAAGTTCTTGTGCCAAAACTTATGGTTTTTCTGTGCTCGAAAACTGTGTTCGTAGCCAGTTCTATATGTTAATGAAATTTCCAATTTTAAGCTATTTGACAAACAACTAATTAACAATAATTGATAGTCCCTCTTGCAGAACATAACATCACTTGACATAGAACAAAACCATGAAGCATCATAAAATGGCCAACCAACAAATGTAGAAGGTTAGTAAAGTTTAAGCAATCCCTCAATCAATATCATGAACAAAAGGTCTACAAAATCATGTCAGAGCTTATATACATAAGGTCTCATGGTTATGAGTTGCCAACTATTGCAATATATTAAGCAAGCCTGCAATTGATTTACGATGTAGACATAAATAGCCATAAACAAGTGGCTGGTCCATGGATGATTGGTAGTTAGAAAGTAGTCTCTAGTCTTTCAAAGTGTAAGGCAAATTATCTATGTGGCTAGTTTTTTTTTTTCCTATAACAAGTGTGCACAAGGTGGTATCAGAGGCAAAAAGTGAAAACTTAAAGCTTGGGATTGCTTTGTCTCGAGAGAAAGATTACTTAAAGGGATTAGATTGTCCTCCAAAAAAATGGAAGGAGTTAACAAGGACAAGGATAATCTTGTTAGGACTGAATGAGGGTGTTCGTTATGAGCCACAATCATGGTATCCTTCACGGGTTGAGCCGTGGTTCCTTTTTACGATGAAGGAAAAGGGGAAAATTATTTTGTTTGTTATTATGGGAGAAGACAAGCAGCATGGAGCTATTTGAACTCAAAGGAAAAGACCGATGAAAGTTGTGAATGACAAGATTGGAAAGTGGAAGCTCAGTTCACATGCGACAACGTCAAGAACAACGGGTCAGAATTTTAATAATGGAAAGTTGATACTCAAGACACAAGATGAGACCACAGTTCCGAATTGCCAACAGGAAAAGTGTGGGTTAAGAACGAAGCTACTTATATTACAAGCAGATTTTAAAGCTACCAGGTGAGCAGAATGGATGCATCTTTTTTGACTTTGTTCATAAAGCAAAAAAAAAAAAAAAAGGTTGGTTGAAGAACTAGATGACACGGGTTATTGGGCAACAAGGAATCTGAAAATTCCAGTGGCACAAGCTCATGTATTGGGGTTCAAAAGTAGTCTAGAAGGCTGCAAAGAAACAATGAAAGTGTTGTTGGAATTAACTTCATCAAAGACTAGTTTGTTGGTGTTTAAAAGGGTTCGGGAAAAGTGCAAAACGGAGCCTATAGCAAAGGAAAATTTGTGGAGAAGAATAGCAGATGACAAGGGATGCCATAGGGAAATTCGGTCCAACCAAGTTCTATTGGGAGAACATGTAAATACAACTATGTATGACCCTTCTTCTATATTGAAGTTACCCCAAGAATCGAGGACAATTCTTTTCTACGAAGGGGAGTTTGATACATATACGAGGAGGGGATATCCTAAGATCGAAGATATGCAAATAGAGATAGTCGGGCTGAGTATCTTAAGGCCAACAAGGGCTGTTTTATGGGTTGCTAAGAGAGAAGACACGACCAATGGGATCCATGTAGTCAAGGAGGAGTTATCACAATGTTTGGGTTGGAATCTGATCAGGAAGGGAGCAATTTGTGTGGGCTACGCAAAGAAGAAGCTTGGGGAGTGGATCGTAATGGGCTGGTGGAAAGAAGGTGGTCCAAGGCAGTGTTGGGTTAGCAAGCAGGGAGTACAAAAAGGCACAACATGCAGCAACAAGCCTAAGGGGGTTGGTCATAAATTGGTGCAAGGAACCAGGAAGCACAAGGCACGACAAAAAGAAAGTAGGGCAGTGCTTAGGAAGCCAAAGTGGGCGGCCAAAGAAGTCCTCAAGTGGAAGATTCAATTAGTTTAGAGTTTTAGATTACTACATGCTTTGTAATTAAGTCCCAAAAGGACTAATAGTTTAGGTATTTTCTTTCCTAGTAAATTAGGATTTCCTTTTTGATTTATCTAGATTTATTTAGGGTAATTTCTTGTAAGCCTATTTAAGGCATCGTTTAAATTTATTTAGATCAGTTTTTGACATTGAATAAGAGACATAGAACACGGTTTGTGCTTCTTCTAAAAATTGATTTCTTCTTCTTTAAGGTGAATGAAGCCTAGAGAGATTGAATCACCGGAATTCTTTACGTTAGACGAGTGAAGTCTAACTGGTGAATCCGCCTATCCTTTTATTTTTATTTGGTTCGTGGCAGATTGGTGTTTCATCAAGGGTGTGGGCTGTTCTAGGGCTATTGTGAAGCCTCTTGAACTTTCGGCCAAGGCAATCCTTTTGAGCAATTTGGACGTGATCAAGGGAGGGTCGGGTTGCAAGGTTTTATGGCTGTTTTTGGGCAATTTTCGGGCTGCTTTGGGACTGTTGGTTCAATCATAGGGCTATTCAAGAAGGGCTGGGACAGATATGTGGTGTTTTAGTTTTTGATACCGTATCAGCGTCTGCTGCTTGAAACCGAACCAGAAGTCTGGCTCAGTTCATTGGTCGATTGAACTAGCAAGAATAAACCAATCTGAGCCTTACCTTTTTAATGAAAGCCTTGGTTGGCCTCTAGCCTTATTAGGGAACTAACATCTAATTTTTGAACTGTGTTGTTATGCAGCTTTGCTTTGATCTGAGCAGTAGTTTGAGAAAGCTTGTGGATGCATCCAGCGACTCTTTCTGGAGAAAGGTATGGGTTTATGCTATTTTCTTTGGTATGCGACAGAGCCCAAACAAGGCCAGCGATTTAATGCAGCGGTATTTGTTTGAAACAATTTTTTTTATGAATTCATCATAGAATTTAACCCTGAATTCAAGAATCAAAAGCCCTAATTTCGGATAAATAGAATAATTTCAACAAATTCATCAATCAAAATATAAAATCAGTTAATCAAGTAATCAATAAATCAAGTATATGAACCCAAGTTTAAAAAATCAAAAGCCCTAATTTTGAATAAAAAGATAGATCATAAATTCATAATAGTCATGAAATATAGAATTCAGAACTATGAATAATTGAAGAGAAAGTCAATTACCTACTAGAGAGAAAGAGAAAGAGACTTGAGTGAGTCACTAGAAATTTGGAAGCTCAAGCTCAATTGCTTCTTTCCGCCTTCAACTTCACCTTCAGCCTTCCGTTCCGTCTTGAGGCGCAGAGAAGAGCAGCGCAATTTTTTTTCCAATTTTTCTGTCTCACGCACTATGCGAACTAACCTAGGTTTATCGAAAAAAATTACCTAAATTTATTTATAGTTTTTCTAAGATATATTCTTTTATCAAATTAATAAATAAAATTTCTTTCCAACATCTTTAAATACTTCAATTAACTAAAACATACAAACGACTAATATAAGAGACCATTATATATTATTATTTAAACGCTGTTGATGAATGAGAGAGAGGAAATGGCTAATTTTCAAAATTGATCAAATAATACTCTCTCAGTTCAAAAATTAAGGTATAAAAATATCATTTTATTACTAATGAGCTATTAAAGTGTTTTTTTTTTTTTAAGTTTAACTTTCAAACGGGGACTCTTTATCCAGAACGGAGGTAATATCATTCAATACTAAATCATGCTGCTAATAGAAGTTTTTCTTCTGGGTGACTCGTGAAGGGGCATTGCCCAAGACTAGAGCTGTCAAAATTGAGCCCGACACATAGGTCCAATTCAGTCCACCTGATTTTTTAAGGCCCTGGGCCTCTTTGTCCGGCCCGACAGGTCCGTGGGCCGTATTTGACCTGAACTTGAAAAGCCCAAAAAGATTGGCCTAGCCGATCATACGATTGACAAAGTTAAACTTAATTTAAAAAATAAAAACTAAAACATAAAAAGCAAAAAAAGCAAAAAAAGCAAAAAAAGCAAAAAAAGCAAAAAAAGCAAAAAAAAAAAAAAACTAAAAAAAAAACTATCAGACATTCATTCAGATTACTTTTTTTTCTTTTTTTACTTTTGGTTGGATGAATTTATGACATAGTATGATCTATTATCAAATCATTGTTATTTTTTTGGTTGAAACTCATATTCTAAATTGATGGAAGTGACACTTACAAATAGGAAATGGAGTTGATCTTCCAAGTTCCAATCTAGTTTAGTATGGTTGTGGTTAGTAATTTATCGAAACTGATCTATTCAATTGGGTATCTCTATCTGATACTCGCTAATTAAAAACCTAAATAGTATAAACTTAATAAGAAATGAAATTTAATTACTAGATTGTGTCGGGCGAAATAAAAAATGAACATTAATTTGTTAGTTAGTATGGTTTTGCAAACTAGAACCCGAAAAGCATTGTATATCCTCAGAAAACACATATTAGAAAATTGAGAACAGTATGATGAACTTCAATTTGGTTATAACTTTTTTTAAGAAATATCCTTCAAGTAGCACATGTATTTTTTCTTTGGTCTGTAACACTATAGTTTTTGTAGTTTCTGTTTCATTTAATTGTTGAACTTACTACATTTGTTTATGTTTGTTTTGGTTGCACTTTTGATTTGTAATTGTGTAAGTTAGACTAGTATATATATAAGTATATGTGTTTTGATGTGTTATATAATTTTTATTAGCTAATTTATGAGTACTTTTTAATTAAAAAAATAGTTATTTTTTTGGCCCATAGGCCCGAAGTGCGCATGGGCTGGGCTTGAGTTTTATGAGGCCCATCACTGTTTCAGTCCGACCCGTCGTTAAGTGAAACCCGATGGGCTTGGGTCGAGCAAGCCCGGCCTGGCCCGTTTGACGTCTCTATCCGAGACCTCTACTTTGTGGCCAACCAATAGAACCGTTGTCGTTCTTTTGGGTCTTATGTCAAACATCGTCATACGAAATTAGAGTTCATATTTATCTAACTTAAGAAATCAATGTTCATGTTTACCTAACTGGAATGTCAACTCCTACAATTCAATTATCTCATTTTCTAATGCAATTGTGTCATATCGATCATGCTTTCATCTCATCAAGTAATCTACATCCCACAAAATATGTCGTCACATAGACCATGTTTAATTTTTCTACTCATGTGTCTAATTAAGGAAATAAGCTAACAATAGAAGTTGTATGAGTACCCAACTATATGAACTCATACATGAGTGTCTCCATAATGGTTTGTATTGTGTGTGTGTCTATATATTACTCTTTCAATGCTCATATTGGTACCAAAGAAGAAATCTTTGAATTGTCTGGAATTACCATGGATTTATATTTCTTTTGAAATTTGTCCTTAATAATCCAAAGGTTTTCGTAGTGATCATTTAACCTTAATTTGATTCACTTTAATCGATGGACATCATTATCACATATGTATCCTTAAAAAATACACACTCTTAAATATTATAATAAAGTTGATCAATTATAGTACTCCCTCTGTTTTAAAATTATCATTCTCCTTTCATTTTTCGTCCGTTCTAAAATAATTGTTTTCTTTCAAAACTTTCCCTTTTAGAATTGAAACTCTTTTACCACTTTACCCTTAGTTTTTCTACCTACTTTGATTATAAGCACATGCTCAAATGCAAAAAAAAAAAAAACACACACACCACACATTTCACCAATATTTATAATACAATCAATTAATTTTTCTTAAACAGTGTGCCGGGACAAAGAGAACGATAATTTGAAAATAGATGGAGTATATGTTTTCTTAATTTTTTTCTCAATCAAGGTAAACATGACACTCTTTTAGGAACGAAGGAAGCAATTAATTTTGTAATAAATAATTAGTAATTTCACATTAACCACTACACGTCCATTAGATGCATTTACAATTGTTTATGTTTTAAAAATAAATTTTATGTTGAATTCTTTATAATCTCAGGTGATGGCACTAGCGATTGTAAAGCAATCACATAAACATTACGCGATTGCGGAAAAAACGATGAAAAAAACAATCGCTGAAAAGAAGATTAAGCGATGGTTTCAAAAGCAATCACAGCCGATTCAAAGGTGATGACACTAGCGACTGTAAAGCAATCACATAAATATAATGTGATTGAAGAAAAAACAATGGAAACAGTAATCGCAAAAAAGAAGATTAAGTGATTGCTTTTGAAACCATCACAACCAACAATCACAAAAAAATATTTTTATTTTTTTTATTTTTTATTTTATTTATAAATGCGATGGCAAAACCATCGCTCGGTATAAGTCAAATTTTGCGACTACAAATGCAATCGCGTACTTACGAAAACTATCACATTATCTTTCTATTTTCTACGAGGCCTATTTTCTTTTGTTAATTCTCCTCAAATATTCAAAGGTGATGACACTGACGATTGTTAAGCGATCGCATATATATAAGACGATTGCAGAAAAGCAATCGCGAAAAAGAAGATTATGTGATGGTCAAGTTAGAAAGATCCATCCTACAGAAAACATTTGTAAAACAATTTTTCCTAATTTTTTTGCTTATTTCTTAAATGATTAGTCAAATTGTTTAAATATTAGCAATTAGTTGAAGTCGTCTCGCAATAACTATCTTAACATTTACTCAATATTAATATTAATATTATTGTTTAAGTAATGATGAAAATTGTGATTGACACTATTTTTCTAGGTTAACTTCACCGATAGTCCCTAATTTCAAACTTGTACATCACTAATCCTTAATCTTTTAAATTTGCACGCCATCAATCCCTACATTGGATGTCGTTAACTTCTTTTCGTTAAGTTTGCATGTACACTCAACGTGAGGATTTTTCTGAGGGAAAATTAGTCATTTTCATAATAGATATTTTTTCCATCTTCCCCACACCCCCCCAGACTCTCTCTCTCTCTCCCTCTCTCACACACAGTCATCATCTTCATTGGATGTTGTTAACTTCTTTTCGTTAAGTTTGCATGTACACTCAACGTGAGGATTTTTCTGAGGGCAAATTAGTCATTTTCATAATAGATATTTTTTCCATCTTCCCCACACCCCCGCCAGACTCTCTCTCTCTCCCTCTCTCACACACAGTCATCATCTTCGTACCCAGAACGCAATCCTTCCAAAATATCAACTATTCAATCCTCCTATAAATCCCCGTTTTTACTCCTTCCCACTACTGCCATGACAGCCACCACCGTCGTTGCAACCATAACCTTCCACCACCACCAAAACTCAGAACTCTCCCCACTCTCTCCACCCACCTACCTACGACGACCTTTATTTCTGGCAATTCATGGTCGTCGTCATCGTCGGCTCTGTCGAACACACATCCACTACCAGATCTGCCGAGAAATCGAGATCCTTTGAGACGTCGACAACCTCAACGTAGTAACAGATTGATTCAGTCGAGCCTGACATTGTTGTTTAGCAACTCAGATCCAAAATTACAAATCGAGTTATATTGTTGGGCAGTGCTAGAATGAAGGTGGGTGTTACTCACGGTCACCAATGAAAGATTAAAATGAATTAAGGTGTAGAACTCATCCTTGGTTTGAGTAAAAAATGGAGGTCTTGGAATGTTAAAAGTTTCATTAAAGTCTGACGATGCTAGATGTCGGCTAGCTGGAAGTCTGGTACGCGGATATGAAAATGGTTGTGCACCACCGAGATTTAGCGAAAATTGTGGCGGCGATCAAGGAGTATTTTGATAAGGCGGCCACCGCCGCTGAATAGGTTTCAAAGATGCTTGAAACCTAGCGGGTGCAACTTGATCGCAATTTTGGGGAATTGAAAAATAGGGTTTGGGATATTGCTTTTATTGTGAACTTTCTAGTTCATGCCTTTTGAATTTTCAAACGGAATGTTTGGATGCCCAATTCCATAGCTTGGAATTGGAACTAAGACCTCCAAAACAAGTTCTTTTACGTGTGTTAGAATTTGATTTTTCCAAAGACAATACATCATTCAAATGAAGTGTCGATTAATTTGAGCTCGAGTTGGACGTCGAAGCCACTATTGGTAGTCAAGTATCAGTTTAAACAAGCTAGGGGATAAAAGTGTAAACAGACTTGAGTGGGAATGACGTTGTTGCCCTTTGAAAAAGACTCATGTGGAAGGCACATGATCATTTAACAGCTTCAGTTTGACGGCATCCACTATAGGGACTATGTGCGTGCAAATTCAAAAGAATAAGGATTAGTGATGTACAAGTTTGACATTAGGAATTACTGGTGAGAAACCCCAAACTTTAGGGACTGCTGGTGAAGTTAACTCATTTTTCTATATAGACTGCATCAACATTTACCTAGTATTAATTAGTAACATTGTTTAAGTATGTATTACTATATCCGTTCCAAAATAAATGATATTTTAGTCTAAAAAAATCGTCCCAAAGTAAATGATGTTATAGGATATCAAGATAAAATTATCTACATTTTGTCAAAATTGCTCTTATTAATGGAGTAATCTCTAATTAAATATTGTGTTGGGAATAAAAAAGTAGAATGATTGTAAGAGAGATATTGAGAGGAAAGAGAAAATAAGGGTATATCAATTTTTTTAACTTCCTTAATCTGTGCAAATCTGTAAAATATCGTTTTATTTTTGGATGGAGGTAGTAATGAAAATTGTCATTGACACTATGTTTCTATTTAGGATTCATATATAATTTGTTCTTCCCTGAACTTAACCTTTTTTTCCCCCATAATGATTATAGATGTTTCAAATTTCCAATATTGGCCAGTAAATTTCATTTTTACTTGCATATTAATCTCTCGTACAGTTATTTTAAACAGAATCATTATTTTTTTGTAAAAAGATAAAATTGCCCTTAATTAAGTATGATGAAGATCACGTTAACAATATGTTGTTGACATGGAAAACAAAACTAATGTGAAATATAAAAAAAGGAAATCTATCATCCAGCCACTCACCATTTCTTCCCCCTCCCCCCCAACCACACAAACAGAGAGCACATGAAACCCATCTCTCTCTCTCTCTCTCTCTCTCGAAATTGGATCCTTGTAGAAATTAATTGAATCTCCATTAGAAAGCTTGGAAATGAAAATGATACCAAACGTTGAGGAAGAATAGAGAAGGCACCCAACCAGAGTAATTCCCAGTATTGAAAATAGTGAGACACGGAAGGATAGAGGTGACTGTGGGATGCGAGATGAGGAAGAAGAAAAGCCATGACAACTCAATTTCAATTTCAGATCATCAAAGTAGGCCCTTCTCGCTCTCTCCCTCTCTCTCTGTCTCTCCCTCCCTCCCTCTCTCTCTCTCTTCACGAGCCTCGATAAATCGAAAGTCCCGTCGGCTCAGATCTAATTAATCGAGGGGGAGCCGTTGCCAGGCGAGACAAAAAGTGGTGTCTGTGTAGTGGCTTGAGAAGGAAATATTGGGATCAAAATGAACGGAAGAGTAGAAGCTATCAAGTAGACTGAAATCCCACTTCTCCCCAAGAAAGGACACAAGAAATCTACCAGATACTAAATGGATCCAGTTGCTTCCTTTTCTCTCCCAAATAAAATTTTGATAAAAGAAATAAGTTGTGTGGATAAAAAAAACAATCACAGGTGTAGGTTTCGTTCTTTGGACAAAGAATTTTTTTTTCTTCCCCTTTTACTTCTAGTTGGGAATGATGGTTCAAACCAATATTAATATGATGTGCAGAAGGGAATTGGAGGTTTCAAGGAGGTGAATTTTATCTATCACTAATAATAATAATGCCAGAAATTTGAGTGTAGTATACACAATAATTGGAATTTCTTGGTGTAGAGGCAACAAAATTTACTGATTAGTGATTAGTCACGCCAAAGGTTCTCTGACCTCAAGTGGATTTTTCCGATCCTTGAATGAAGGGTAGATTTCGATCTTAGTCTTACTATGATTGATCATGCGCGGCAAACCAGTGTCCCATAATTCATGGTAGACGAAGGTCTATAGTAGTATCTTTTCATGTCATTTTCTTCATCTCATCTCGATGGATGAGATTCTTCTTTTATGTAATGTGTTTTACTAACCAAGACACCTCCACTTACAACATCTATCATCTTTCTATCAAAAGTGGATAGACCCTCAAGGCCGAAGGGTGAGAGGATGAGTTTACCCTTGGTAAGCTGAAATTGTCCATTAGTATTGGAACTTTAACTAGAATCTCCCTTATCAGAGCACAGCACGGATACCACTTTGAACATCTTCATTCCACTTGTACTGGTTAGAATTTGACAGTCCTTATTAAGGGTTTTCCCTCACTGATTCGTTTTGGACCAGTTCTTCTCATCCATCAAGCTCTAATAAAAAAGAATAGCTTTTCTTCAACTCTTCACTAGCCATTGTCAATCCTTGGGAAAGCTTGATTTTTTTTTTTTTAGATAAGTAAAATCTTGTTCTCTTTATAACACAGCTACAGTAATTGGCTTAACACTACACTGAGGGTTGTGCGTCTTTACCCAGTTGAGGGGTTTGGCTTCATCAAGCCCAAACAAAGACAACAAAGATTTTTTTCTTTCCTCATTTTAAGATCTAATCGCATGCAATTATGAGAGATTAGTGTAATGTAAAGTAATGACATAAAATAATTTATGTGTTTATTTTTTATTAATATATATCTTTTTGTTCCATGCAATAAGTCATTTTTTTCTGTGATATGGGTTCAACTTTGTTGAAGAAGGTGGGTATGGGTGGGGATAAAAAGTGAAAAAGTGTGTGTGAGGGGTGTTGGGGGGGAGGGGGGAGAAGGTGAGCGGACATGGATGATTTATTTCTTTTTTATTTTACTTTATTTTTTATTTTACATTAGTGTTTTTCGATCTCAACAACAGATTAGCACGTGGATCTTCATCAGACTCAACTGAGGACAATTTGTCTATTCAAAAAAAATTATAGCAATTGTGTTTAAGATAACTATATGAGAGATTAGTATACAAGTAAAAGTGAAATTCACTGACCAATATAGGAAATTTGAAATATCTATAACTATTATAGGAACAAAGGTTAAGTTCAGGGACCAAATAATATATTAATCCTTCTATTTATCCTGTAACATATGGTGTTCAAATAAAATAAAAAAATGGATTGAATATTCAGAAGTGAGTAGGGTCTCCAAAATACTTATTAGTGAGTAGGGTCTCCAAAATACTTATTGGAAAGATGAGGTCATGAAGGAATTCACGACAAAGAGTTCATTTTATTTGAAAAAAAAAATGTATCGATGGTTTAAACAATTTTAAGCATAAAATGGTTAGAAATGCTTATTTTTGCTCCATGCTTGTTGTTGAAGATTTTAGAAGGTCTTTGGTAAGAAAACTTTTAATAATTGCTCACAAATGCATACAAATGAGTAGAGAAGAAGATAGTATATATATTTATTGGGGGTTTAGTTAGATGGTTTGAGTTATATGACAAAGTAAGGGGGTCTACTTAGAATTATAAAAAATACTATTATCTTGAGTGACGTTATTGAAACCCCCTTACCTATAAGTTGACCCCCCTAAAACCCAAACTTCCTAATTTACTCTTACTTCTTATCAACATACCCCCTCCTCTCTCATTCCCTCCCACCCTGCATAACATTCCCCCTCCCCCTTTTCTTCTTCTTCTGACCTAACCACCACCCCCACTGCCTTACCGTTCTCCCTCTCCTCCCTTCTTTCTTCCCTCTCTTTTCTCCCTCCCTCCCACCCACCCAACACCCCCACTGCCTCACTGTTCTCTATCTCTGCCCAAATATTCTCACCCACCACCCCCACTTTCTTCTTCCTTCTCTCTTCTCCAATCAATGGTTGGAGCAAAAAAAAAAAAAAGATTGCTAGTGTTCGGCCCTAGTTACCCGAACAACACAACTTTGTTCGGCTAGGGCTAGCCGAACAACCTTTGGTAATTTTTAGTTTTTTTTGGATTTACAATGTTCGATCATCGTCTGCCAAATAACTTAGTGTTTTTCGGTGAGCCAGCCGAACAGAACTGTGTTGTTCGAGCAACCAGAGTTGAACATTTGGGGAAAAAAATTACTCCAGCGTTGATTTATCAATGAAGTTTGGGAATGGTTCATGGAAAGGAGTGATGGGAAGGGAATAGAGGGAGTGTTGGAAGGAAAAAAAGAAGAACAATGGATGATGAAATAGAGGGGGGCGGGAGAAGAAAAATGGGGAGGGGGAAGGTTGGTTACACACATAGGGATGGAGGGAAGAAGGAATAGAGTGTAGGGAAGGGAGGGAGAGGGAAAACGGTGAGGCAGTGGGGGTGGTGATTGGGGCGGAAGAAGAAGAAGGAGGAAGGGGAATGTTACACTGGGACTGGGAGGGAGGGAATGAAAGATGAGAGGGTATGCTTATAAACAGTAAGGGTAAAATAAGAAGTTTGAGTTTTTGGGGGGGGGGGTAAACTTATAGGTAAGGGAGGTCTCAATAACGCAACTCTATTATCTTTTTGGTTAAAAATATTTTGGGAAAATTCCCCAAATGCTCCCTAAACTTTTTGTCATTTTTGCGATTGGTCTCTGTACTGAAATTTGAAAAAATCAAATTCTTGCACTATGCCATAAAACGCAATTGGTCCTTCTGTCCAATTTTGTCAAATATGTGTCATTAAATATATACGCGTGTCTCTCACGTGTTTTTTCCCAGGGATAATATAGTTAATTCCTTTAAATTAGTACAGGGACTATTTTGTAAACGTTAATTTTTTTGTCTCCTTCCTCTCACACCTTTTTCATTCCCGAAAAGAGAGGAGAGAGAAAATGTAAAGGAATGGATAATGAAGAGGCTCAGAGCTGTGTGGTTCTTGATATGTGGTTCTTTGGCCCCACAAGCTTCCGCAAACACCTTAATAATGGTTGTGTCCCCAATTCCAAGCTCCATCCCCTCAAGAGCCGGTGCAATCCTATTTGCCAAAAGGTAAATAACTGCGACAAAATCATCTTGGTTCGTCTGAATCACAATCCTCAACGCATTACACATAATCTTTGTAATCACAATCCGACCAGACTCCTTATCAATGGCATCAAACACTTTAGCAAGGAACAAGAATGACACCATCTCCCCTTCTCCCTAAAATACAACTTTTTGGGGTCAAAACTCGCATCCTTCTTCCTCAATTCAGTAATACTCTCATTTGCAGTAATAACACGTCGTTTCTTGGCCGCAAGCATTTCCTCCGGCGAGCCCAAATTAGGGTTTGACCTTGACCCATTTGAGGGTTTAACATCTTCAACCGGAATAGATTTTGAGGTTTGCTCATTTAAGACTTGAGCTTCATTCACGACATTCAATTTGGGGTTTGAGGTTCCGTTTTGAGTGGGAGGGTTGGAGTCTAAGGTTTTACGTTTGTTGGGGGAAGAAGTTGAAGATTGGGACTGGGGTTTCTTCTTAGCGGCAGCGCGAGCGTTGGACATGAGAGCGTCAAAGGTGGAGGGGCGAGAAGACATTATGTCAGAGATAGGGTTTGAGGATGAGAGATATTTGACGAAAAAGGGTTTTGGTGACAATGAGTAGAGCTTAAGGGTGTGACAGAAACGGGGGGAGATAATGGGTGGAGCTAAACAGAAGAGTATGACTAGAGTGCCAACATGAATTGACTAAGAAGTTAGGAGTGGTCAATGGAAAGGGAAAATTTGTTGGCAACAGAGATCGAAAAATAGACGGGAATGTGCGAAGGATGGGGCAATGGTGGTCTGGAGAGTTAGTCCCCCTACTTTTTCTTGGTAAATTATGTTTTTACCCTTTTAAAAATTCATGTGCGAGGCACGTGTTCAAACTTAACGGTTAAAAATGGATGAATTTTGACGGAAGGATCAATTCCTTCAAATAAGCAGTACATGGACCATTTAGGTCGATAAAGGACCAATCGCAAAAATGTTAAAAAGTTCAGGGATGATTTGGGGAATTCGCCCAAATATTTTTCTCATTAATAAAATTTTTTAAAGGGCAAATTCACCAAATGGTTCCGGTACTTTTTGTCATTTTTGCGATTGGTCCTTTTTCGACCTAAATGGTCCTTGTACCACTTATTTGGAGGAATTGGTCCCTCTGTCAAATTTTATCTATTTTTAACCGTTAAGTTTGAACACGTGCCTCGCATGTGAATTTTTGAAAGGGTAAAAATGTAATTTATCAGGAGAAAGTAGAGGGACCTTTTACGAAGGCGTACATAACAAAAGGGTCAATTTTCCCCTTTCTTGGTTATTCGTTCTAAAATGATGTCTGAGAGCTTCTAGCAATCATTAAGGCCTCAGATCATCGTCTTAGACACTCAGTGCGCACGATAATTAGGGTTAGGGTTTTATTTTAGTTTGTCATCGAAGTTGAAGTTCAAAATGGCAAAGATGGAGAGAAAAAGAGGAATGACATTGGATGTTAATGATATATATAGTAAGTATAATTTCTTGTTTGAAGAAGGGTTTGTGTTGTAATAAGAGTTTCTTTTGCCTTTGTTAGAGTTAAAAGTGGAGTCATTGTCACTTCAAAATGAAAGTTTTTGGCAAAAATGTGTTTAATTTTGTTTAATTTACTCTGTTTCTTATATATTTCTTAGTTTCTATTAAAATGTTTTTATTGGTTTATAAAATATATATAGTTGTTTATTTTTTGTCTGACTTAGTATGGAATCTTGTGATTCCCAGTTTTCTTTCTCTCTGTTTTGTTTACTTTATACATTTAATGTGTGAAAAAGATAGGACATATGGCATGTATGTCTGCATATATGTCTAACTCACTATTTTATTGTTTGTTTGTTTGTTTGTTTGTTTGTTTTTTTTTTTTTTTTTTTTTTTTTTGTGTTTACTCCCGACAAAGGTTCATGATGGTTTACCATTGAGTTACACTATGGGGGAGAATTTGATTATATTCCTCATAGGGTTTATATTGAGGGTAAAGTTGATTATTTTGACTGTTGTCATGTTGATTATATGTATATACAAGAGTTAACCAAAATGATTAAGTGGCTTGGTTATGATGGAATGATGTTTTATCATTTTAAGATGCCAACATTGGACCTGAGTTTAGGTTAAGAGTATTAGGAAGTGATGAAGACATGCTCACTGTTTGTAAACTAGGAAACGAATATATGTTAGTTGAAGTTTATTTGGAACATGGTAGTACTGCATGTGACCACCACTTGAATATGGAGCCAGTTTTCAAAAGCTCAATCATTATTGAGGAGTTGAATGAAGAAGATGAAGTAGGGGTTGATACTAGCAAATGGTTAGTGTCATCAAATAATAGGGACATATTGAATCACTTGTTACTAACATACAATGAAGAAGATATTAGTGGAATTAGAAATGAGTTTGAAACTGGATTTATGAATGAAAATGTTAATGACAAGTAAGTGCAACTTAGTGGTAAGACGCTTCACCCATACCTAACAGATCGTGGGTTTGAGTCACGAAGGGGGTAAGTGGGGAACCACTATTGATCCTCTTTAAGAAAAAAATGAAAATGTTAATGGGCAAAACCAAGGACCACAATCAGATGATGATAAGTTTTTAAATGCTAATGTTGGGAATGAAGGTGAGTTTGCCCATGATAATGTAGAGAATGAAGGTGAGTTTGTCAATGTTAATGTTGAACATGAAGGTGAGTTTGATAGTGATAATGATAATGAGTTTGTGAGTGATGATGATAATGAACATGAAGGTGATCATGATGCTGACCCTGCATATGATTCGTCTGGTGATGATAGAGATTAGAGATGATGCAGAATTTGAAGCCAACATTGATAGTGAAGTTGAGTTAGATTGTGTGAGATATAAGGGTAAGAAAAAAGAAGATGCTGCTGAAGAAATACATAATGTTGAGTCAGATTGTGTGAGAGATAAGAGTTAGAAAAAATTATTCATTGCTGAAGAAATAGATAATGTTGAGTTAGATTATGCCTCTTCAGATGATTTGTGGAGCATTCCCAGATGATGATGATGCTACACCTAAGAAGAAAGGTTTAGATTTCCATGCTGAGTCAGACATGAAAAATCCACGTTTCAAGCTTGGGTTGAGATTTACAAATCCTGGGGAAATATAAAATCTTTAAAAGAGTATGGAATTAAACATAGGTTGGATATTCATTTGGTCAAAAATGACAAAACAAGCCAAGTGTAAGAGCACTAAAACATGTCCCTGGGTAATATTGTTTTCTCCTATGCAGTACCAAAGCAATTGGGAAGTGAAAACATTGGTGAATATGCACACATGTAGTCCCTGCTATATAAGTAACATATGAGTGGATTGCTAGGAAATACATTGAAAGGTTTAGGTCAACTCCCAATTGGAGTTTGGAGGGTATAATGGTCACAGTTAAAGAGGAACGCAAGTTAGAGATCACAAAGGGTTAGGCTTACAGGGCAAAAAGGATAGCAGATCAGTTCAACAATGGGAGTCATACAGAACAATATGGGTTGTTGTAGGATTATTGTCAAGAAATTAGGAGAACAAATCCCAACTCAACCATGAAAATTGAAGTTAGGGCTGAGGTTGATGTGAATGCACCAAATGACAGAAAGTTTAAGAGGATATATTGTTGTTTGGGGCCTTTGAAGACAGGCTTTGCAACTGGATGTAGGAATGTGTTGGGATTAGATGGGTGTTTTTTAAAGGGACCTCACTATGGGTAAATTCTCATAACAATTGGTATGGATGCCAATAATGGCATGTACCCACTTGCATATGTTGTTGTGGAGGCTAAAAACAGAGAGACCTGGAAGTGGTTCCTTGAGCTATTGATTGATAATATTGGGGTTGATAGTAGGCAGCAATGGGTGTTCATATCTGACAGACAAAAGGTATGGTAATATGTCTTTAACATATTTTGTTTTAGGGCATTTAATTCCATATGCTGATTTGTTCAAGTTTTTTTTTTTTTTTTAGGGATTGGATTTGGCTTTGAATGAATTGTTGCCTTTTGTGGAGTATAGATATTTCTTACTACACATGTACAACAATTACAAGAAGTTGTTCAAGGGTAAGGAGATGAAAGATGGGTTGTACAAAGAGGCATTTTCAAACAACATTCATGAATATGATGCTGCAATGGACCAGTTTAAAGGATTTTCTCCAGATGCATTTGAGTGGGCTTCTAAGGTGAGTCCAGTTCACTGTTCTAGATCACATTTTACTGTTCACAGATGTTGTTCATCAAAACATCACATTTTACTGAGGCTATAAAATGTGATGTTTTGATGAACAACATCTGTGAAAGCTTCAATTCACACATTGTTACAAGTAGAGACAAACCTATCATCTCAATGTTGGAGATGATTAAGAGTCTATTTGATGACAAGAATTGTTAAGAAAAAAGAAGTGCTAAACAAGTGTCAGAATCATGTTTTTCCCAGTGTTCAAAAGACCATCGATAAGAGAAAACAAGCTACAATTGATTATATATGCAATTGAATAGAGGAACAAAATACCAAGACAGAGGTCCATGGGGTGAGCAAATACCATTTATTTAAGTGGGGCTCTCACCAATGTCTTCTTTTTATTGTATTGCATAACATTTGTATTTTGTAGGGTTCAACTCATAATGTGGAAGGTAATAGAGGTAGACTTACTGGAAGGGGCAGAGGCAGAGGCAGAACAAATACTCAACAGGCCTCCCCACAAGTAAGTTTTTAATGGTACTTTATTTTTATGTTGGTGTGATAGTGGTGGTGCTAGTTACACTGATTTGGTATGTTGTTGGTTTGCTTGTAGGATTCAAGCAGCATTAATGTTAGAACCAACCACTCATACACAACACAAACAAATGCACAAGATAGGCCATTAAGTGCTTCTTAACCAACTCCAAGAGGAGCACAATGGAATGAGAAAGAGGATGCCACTCCAAGTGTGTCGCAACCATAACCCAGGAAATTTCCTACTCCAAGATTTACTATGAAGGGAAAGCAATGCATAACAAGGGATGCATTGGAAACTCATGTTGCTGCCAAGAAGAGGAAGATGGCCAAGAAGTGAAATTACAAGGGAACCAATGACTTTGATCATGATTATGGCCAGCAAAATTACCAATTATGGTTTTGAATGTAATGCAATTTGAATGTTTAAGTTAATTAGCTCCTTTTTTTTGTGTTGGAATGGTGATTAACAGTTTGACCAAGTTGTGGTTATATAGTTTGTGAATTAACGGTTTGAATGTTTAAGTTAATTAGCTCCCTTTTTGTGTTGGAATGTAAATTAACAGTTTGATCAAATTGTGGTTATACAGTTTGTGAATTAACAGTTTGAATGTTTAAGTTAATTAGCTTCCTTTTATGAAACATTGGTAATTAATAGTTACAGTTTGTAATGTTGAGTTTGTTAATTCATAGTTTGTTGTTTCAACCATGGATGATGGTCAGAAAAAATATTACAATAATAGATGACAAGAATTACAACAACAAAGGATATGAGCCCAAGAATTACAATAACAGAGGATAGCAAAATGAGGAAAACAATTAGAATAACAGAGAATAACAAAATGAGGAAAAACAATTAGAATAACAGAGGACAAGAAGTATTGTTGATCAAATTCAACCATACAACCTACGTACCACTAATTACATAAATACATACAATCTCATCAAAAGACAAAATTGAGGTTTTGTGCTTTTTTGTTTTCACAGATACAACCTATCAACCACTAATTGCTGGGTATGTTGAACCATGTCCACTGTTTTTCTTCATCAAATTTCCCAAAGAGAACCACCCAAGTAAGAATCAAACAAGCTATCACAAGCAAAAAACCACGAAATCTTGCAATTACTTCCATATCTTCTTTATACTCCTCCATTAGCTCTTAGGGCTTCATATTCCCTTCTCCTTTGAAGTAACCCATGAATAATTTGGACAGATCGAGGACACATTGGTAGATCGAACCAAATGAAGAACTCGCATAGATGCTGCAAAAAAAAAAAAAAAAACAAATAAATATAGATGAATGAAGTAAGAAACTTAATTACCATATCAGTTACTCACCATGCGATTGGCACAGCTCCAAAACCTTCGACCAGGGTTAAAATCAGTCCAAGAAGTTAGCAACACTGCCTTCCTTCTACAATCATAGTAAATATCCATTAGATCCTTCATTATGACCAAGAAATGAAGACCTATTTATTATATTGGAAGAAGAGAAGGACGACCAAAGGCTTTCGCCAAAAATTGGCGCTAAATTTTGACGCCTCCACAAATAGTCCATGTACTATTTTAAGGTAATTATTTATTTTACCCTTGAGTAAAAACACGTGAGAGGCACGCGTACATATTTAACGGCAAAAAATTGATTAAATTGGACGGAAGGACCAATTGTATTTAATGGCATAGTACAAGGATTTGATTTTTTCAAATTTCAGTATAGGGACCAATCTCAAAAATGACAAAAAGTACAGGGACCATTTGGGGAATTTGCCCTTTTAAAAAGGGGTCGTTCTAATCCGCATCTTAACGGGCATTGAATACACTAGCCCAACCTACCCCTCATAAGTGGCGGGGCTGGTATGCCCGCGGGCTTTTGCCCTATTTGACAGCTTTAACTATGGCCAAGACTTCCCCTAAAGTTATTTGTATTGGATTAATAAATGAAGACCATTTTATATTATATAATTTGTTGATATATATAGCTTATTTGTAGGTTTTATTGCGTGAGGGTTACCTATTACCACTGGTGTCTATACATTGGGATTCGTTTCACGACCAGTGTGCATCAGGGTGGAAAGATTTGTTTTAGACTCAACTTGATTTGTACTCACATAATGTAGGATACAGTCGTGTTGGGCGAAGTACTGAGACTAATATTTTAAGCTACAAAGTTTTGTAATTATAGTTATTGATAATAGCAAGTTAAGATATAAAAGGTACCAGTTATCGAACAAGTTAAATTACATATAAAAATTGTCTAAAATGTCATTCAAACAACGCAATCAAGTGTTTCTTCTACGACAGTGCCTAGATCGCTCTCCCTCTTCTTGGCCACTTGTAGACGGTCCCGGTCCCCCATGTTGTTGCCCTCTCAATGCTCCGTATGCACTCTGGATCGTTATTCCTAACTCTTCGTACGATATATCTCTGTCTTCCGCACCATAGCGCACTGCCATCGGTTCCAACAAACCGTGTGCTAAGCTAACCATATCCCATGGATCTGGTAAACCTGCATCAGGAGCAGTCCATTGGAAGGTGGAATGATGCTAAGGGTAACATACGATTTGATGAGATACACGGTTGTACCAATCCATATAGTCAGGTGCACACTGCCATGGTCGCTCGGCAACTATACCAAGTTGTTGCTCAGATAAGATTTGTCTTTCCCAAATATTGAAGTATCAGATGAGCATTGCCAAGACCTTCTTATTTTCCAACAGACCTCTCTTCTCGATATCGGGGGCAATAATCATCCTCGGAATCGTCTGCACAAATCCAAACTGTCTGAGAACGCGATCAGGGTGGTATGGCTCAACATGATCAGTTGATCCTATGCATCCATAGAATAAGACTATCCGATGAAACGAGAAATGCTGTCTAACCTGGTCGGTATATGGCATCCAAATAACCTACAATAATTGAAAAACAATTGATTAATAATATATAAAATATGGTTATTTTCTACATATAATCAATACATCTATTATACAATAGAGCTCAGTCTCATAAAGAACGGTTGAGATTGATTATTTTACTTTATATCAAACGGCTGAGATTGATTATTTTACTTTATATCAAACGGTTGAGATTACATATTTATACTTATATCAAACGGCTGTAATTTATTCTGTCTGGCACATGTGTCCCCCTGAATCAGGACTGTCAAGAAGATTCCTAATCTAATCTAAACTATTTTTATCTCATATATAAATCTTATCTAAACTGTTTTTTATCTCATATAACTGATTTTAAATATGTTTCTATTTAATCTAAATTGTTTTTATTTTATCTCATATACTGTTTTTATGATTGCAAAAGTTTGTATTTGTATTTTTTTTTTCTTTTTAATTATTATCGTAATTAACTTAATCAATTAAATTTTTTTCCGACCCGTAATTTCATATAAAAATTAAAAAAAAATTTTAAAAAACGTAAGTTTTGTAATTTGAATTTTTTAAACTGTTATCGTAATTAACTTAAGCAATTTAATTTTTGTCCGACCCATTTTATTCGGCTGCAATTTCGTATACAAACTTTTAATTAATCCCTTTGTTCCGGAAAAAGAGGACCCGTTTGAAAGTCAATTTTTTTAAGAAAACAATATTTTTAGTATTTCATTTCCACAGTATATTTTTGTCGGCCTGTTTTGTCCGGCCGCAATTTCGTATACAATTTTTTAATTAATCCCTCTATTCCAGGCAAAGAGGCCCCATTTGAAAGTCAATTTTTTTAAGAAAATAATATTTTTAGTAGTTCAGTTCTACAGTATCTGCTTCATTTATTGATAAATTTTCAAATTAGCGCCGTGCCATCGGCACGGGCAAGAGTACTAGTATAAAGACATTAAGACTCAGATCATCCGCACGAAGGGCGACAAGTTGTTCCCGCAGACCTACCAATCGATCAGCGGGCACACTGGCAACACTCTTGTGCTCCCACCTACTTGTAAGTTCCTGACCTTCGTAATAGTGCACGTTAGGAATAACTACTGTACACATTCGAAATCGCTCAAATATCCATGCCTATTTGAACAAAATACACACCATTTAACTATAAATACAAGTATACAAATTAAAATATAAATACAAGTATACAAATTAAAATATAAATACAAGTATACAAATTAAAATATAAATATAAGTATACAAATTTAACTATAGATACAAGTAATTACCTCCAATAATATGGAATATCCGGCCATTTGTCTCATATTCACCTCTATTGCACTCCCTAGATGTTTATATAGAAAGGCTAGGGCTGCCGCTCCCCATGAGTAAGTATGCACTGCATCCAAATCGATGAGGAACTCCAAGTATGTCGTGCTAACCATACTTCCGCTCTTATTAGCAAAAAATGTACAACTCAACATGTATAACAAATAAGCGTAAAGAGAGAAAACAACCGTTTCTGGATCCTCAGACAATGCATCCGAAGAAAAATGAGTACATAGCCCTTCTAGCCTCACAGACGGCCCTCTAGCACCACACATTCTCTCTCTTGCCTCATCTTCAGACACTCCTAAATACCAACAAACGCAATCAACCGAACTTTGCGCGAAAACTGAACCTTCCAAAAAAACCGACTTACCAGCAATTGGAAGACCAGCAATGCAGAACACATCATCAAGTGTTTTAGTCATCTCACCAAATGGCATGTGGAAGGTATTGGTCTCTGTATGCCACCGCTCCACAAAGACACTAACCAATACCTTATCACTCTCCAGATATGAAACATGCCTTAACGACATTAGTTTGGTCGCAATAAGAGTGTCCCTCCATAGTTGGGAATCATTTTTTGTGTTTACTTTCCATGCTACAAGTTTTTGTTTGTGATTGTTCACTTTCAGCACTGATCGCTCTAGCCCTTGATATATATGTGCAGCTATGTGTTTCGGGTAGAAACGAAGTGCACTGCCTTCTGATGGACCCCCATGACATGGAAAAGTAACCAGTGGCTCTCCCTCTTCCTCCATTGGTTCAAGTTCTTCCTCCTTAGCATGTCCATGTGCTTGGGCCTGTGTCTGTGCCTCAGCCTCAGCAGCCTGGGCCTGTGCTAGTGCCTCGTCTTGGGCCTATGCCTCAGCCTCAACTTGAGCTTGTGCATCAGCCTTTGCTTTTCAAATCGAGGCAGTGGGTCTATTTTTTTTCCTTTGGTATGTCTCTGTACATGACATTCATAAATTGACATATTAGTTCATCAACTTTAAAAAAAAAATAGATAAAATTTAAAATCCAAACTGTTCGGCACCTTGCTACCGAACTTTTTCAAAATGTTCGGCTATTACAAACCAATCATTTTTAGGTAGTAGGTCTCCGAACAGATTAACATGCACATCAACTTTCAAAAAAAAAATGGACAACATTTTTAATCCAAACTGTTCGGCACCCTCCTACCGAACATTTTCAAAATGTTCGGCTGGTACAATCCGAACATTTTAAAAATGTTCGGCAAATGGTCTCCAAACTGACTAACATGCTCATCAAATTTGAAAAAAAAAATAGACACATTTTTTAAACGAAAGTGTTCGCCACAATCCTACCGAACTATTTCAAAATTTTAGGCTTTTCAAGTTCGAACATTTTTCAAATGTTTGGTAGGGGGTCTCCGAACAGATTAACTTGCTCATCAACTTTGAAAAAAAATAGACTCCAAATTGTTCGGCACCAACTATTGGAACTTTTTCAAAATGTTCGGCTATTAGTGTCCGAACATTTTGAAAATGTTCGGTAGGTGGTCTCCGAACCAATTAACATGTTACCTTTGTTTGAAAAAAAAATTGACAAAATTTTTAATCCAACATGTTCGGCCCAAGATATTCGAACTTTTTCAAAATGTCCGGTAGTGGTTCACCGAACATAATCAAAATGTTCCGAAGTTCAGTTCCGAACATTTTTAAGATGTTCGGAGGGCTGATGCCGAACATTAAGCCCTAATTCCGGAGTTCATAGCTGAATTTTTCCTTACAAAAATCAAAATTTTAATACCAATATAAACACAAAACGTGATTCTCTACTCATATCTAAACTCAACAAACTAATACATTGTATAAACACAATAAATTAAACTAAAATCAATTCAAAATATACATACATCTTTCAATTTTTGATGATGTTCGGGAGATGAAGAACTGAAGGAGGAGATGAAGAGTTGAGGAATAAATGGATTGGGAAGGAGGGTGCCAAATTGATGAAGAACTTTTTCAAAATGTTAGTAATAACCAGTGTTCTAAAACTCCCCGCCTAGCTACTTGAGGCCCAGCTTAGCAGGCCCCTACTCGCCTCGACTTTCTTAGTCGCCGCCTAATCGACCAAGTCGGCGCCTACGCCAAAACCTCGCTGGCCTTAATTTATTTTTGTAGCTTTGATTTTGTGGCATGCGGTGACCGGAGAAGGAAGGGGACGAACTGGAGAAGGAAGGAGGAGTGGTAATGGTAAGACAGAGAGGGAGGTAGAAAGAAAAGGAGTTTGATTTTATGGACATTCGGTGGGATGAGAGTGGGGATAGATTAAAGGGTTAGATCTAGGAGGAAAGAGACTGGAGGATGAAAAAAATGAAGAGAGTCGGTCTGCCGGAGAGAGAGAGAAGAAAAAAAAGAAATGAAGAAATAAGGGTTGCCGGTCTGTCAGATAGATAGAAGAAAGAAGAAGAAAAAAGATGAAAGAAGAAGGAGGTTGTCTTGAGACTTATAATTTAGAATGAGAAGGGATTAGAGAGGATATGTTAGACTGTGGGTTGTAGGGGCAGTAGGTAGGTGAAGTAATTTTTTTTTAGTTCTAAACTTGGCTAGTTTATTGCTTTGGGGTTGTTGAGAATTGAGATTAATGGTAGGTTTGTATATTTTTGTTCATTTTACAAATATAGACAAGTGTTTGATAAAATGACAAATATAAAAAAATTAAATTTGTAGTCAATGTGTTTGATCTTTGATGTAAATTATCAAAAAAAAGAATGATAATTATGCATTAATTCTAGGTCCCGATTACGTCCCGACTAGTCCCATAGGCGCTAGTGTGCCGCCTAGCGATCGCCTAACGATTTTTAGAACCTTGGTAATCACTGTCTGGGTTTTGAGAGAGGGGGGTTGGGTTTTGAGAGTGTTAATGTGTTAAAAACTCAGAAGAATAAAATAGAAAAACATTGGGTAAACATAGATATCAAATATTTTTAAATAAAGTGAAGATACACTTATAAAAGAGTCAACTTGAAGGAACCAAAGGTCTAAATTGAACGACCTTTAAAAAAAAAAAGTGTCAACCTAGAGATTTTGGTGGTGTATACAGGCGCCTCTCAGCAAGAAAATGAGGTTTGATTTTGGTGGTGTATACAGCGCCTCTCAGCAAGAAAATGAGGTTTGATTTAAAAGATGCAGATTACGTACGGCGTCGGTAGGAACAACAACTCCGTTGTAACCAAAGACAAACCTTTCATTCACACAGTTCACACTTCACACATACGGACTGACACTCGCCGTAGCCCACCTCTCTCTCTCTCCTATATATAAATCTCTCATTTCATTGAAATAATCTGAAATCTTCATTACGAATTTCTATTATGGAGGGGAAGTTTATGCATGCTCTTCGATACGACTCCTATGGCGGAGGTCCTGATGGCTTAAAGGTAATTTCACTTGGCTGGTCCAATTTTTTTGTCTATGCTTTTAATTTCAGGCGGCATTCTTTTTTGGGTGTGTGGTCAATCTGACGCAATTAGTGGTTTCTGTTTATTTTATCAATCCTATTCTCCTGATGAGATTTTTTTATTTTGTTAATTTGTCATAAATTTTGTTTAACATTTTGGACAATACCACAATGATAAACCCTAGCGAAGCAAATTTGTGTTCGAGTACAAATAGTTCTCCAATGGCCAGTTTGAAGCAATAATGCGATTGATGCTTTAGTCTAGTACTAGCATTAATTTGAACATGCTGTTAGCGAAATTATGTGATGCTCAAAATTATGAATTTTTTTAACGTGATTTATTACTTGAAAAAATGATTACCTATCCGGGAAACTGTTCTAACGTTTAGGTTTGATTCTAGGAAAACACTAAAGAAATGAAAAGTTTTACATGTTTCTGCAATGTTCTCACATATGATTTGAATAATTTTAAAAAAATTGAGTGGCGTAAGAGTACGAGCTGTTGCAAACTTTTGTTCGCTACAATGATTTTTATTCCCTTTTCACTTTCCTGATATAGTAAGCTACATTTTTTCCTGTATCTATATCATGGTATGGAGCTATCCTCAGTGTATCAATTTGTCTAACCCGTTCTACAAACTCGATGGCTATGAGTGGTGTAGGTTTGTATATTCAAATTGATGATTTCAAGCTCGACAATATGAGCTTGCAGACCTCTGCAGCATTTTAGGGGAGAAAGATGTTTCATTTGCATAAAATGAATTGTTAACCTGAATCCCTTGGTTACATGATTTATTTTGTAAAAATTTTTGGGGTTTGCATTGCTGAGACATGAGAGAAGCAGAGGATATCCTCTTCCAGTTTAAGGGGCACAGTTTTTGCTGGTTTATGAATTTGAGAGAAACTAGTGATTGATTACTCAGTCTCATAGCATAATTTATGTTTCTACACTTTCTCATTCTCCTTTGCCCCCAATCCCTCTTGCCCAATTTTTGGGGTCTGAATTTCTATGGGGTGCAACCTGGTTGATTTTGGTTGGGGAATACAACTACCAAAAATTTGCGTTGTTCATTTTGAAGAGAGTGATGTTTTCGTTCATGTACTTAGCATGAACAAGAGGATACGAAATCCAACTCTTGTATGGTTTCTTGGCATTTCAAGAATACATTCTGTTTCAAAGTCGGTGCTTTTAAACGTCAGTTTTTTTACTAATAGCTTCTTCTTCTTCTTCTTTTGAACTGTTCATAAACCATTCTCTAAGAACTTGGAATCGTGGAAGTACAAAGTATGCGATTTTATAAGCAATTGTAGTTTTCAAATCTAGTCTAGTTTTATTTATCTGGTAAATTAAGTAAGAGGTAGATCAAATTCTGAGAGCAGCTAAAGGAAGTTTGAGTTTGAGAATCTACAAGTACCTGTTTGCATCTGTGTAATTGTGAAACTGTAAATAGCTACTAAAGGCGATGTGAGGTATCTTTCGAATTTTGAGAAGTATAGGTGCTGCCTGAACCTTTAAAGTTGATAAGCATTTTGTATTTTTGCAGCATGTTGAAGTTCCTGTTCCTAA